>CAJHZI010000528.1:1292500-1357500 GCA_905160935.1 Enchytraeus crypticus
ATAAATGTTGAGAAGCTTAGGGGCTTGTATATTAAATCAGTTAAGCTATAAGTCAAGTGGCTAAGCCTTATTTAATTAAACCTCTTTTATGATTATGTATTTTCACTGTCAGATTTTGCTGATAATACATGTCCTTCATCTGGTATACATAATTCCTTCTAATACTTTCTGCCTTTCTCAATTCTCATGTGTCTTTATTCGTGTTCATATCGTCTTTCATTTACTTTCGCTTGAAATACAAAAAAACAATTGTAGATATGAAGCTAAGGAAGCTCTTTAGAAAATGTTCGAGTATATTGAAAAACAGTACCTTATTTGTAGTCGATATTTCTCAAAGAAATTGGAAAGCAAATGGTAATTCACAGACCACTTTATTTGGAATTCTGCCCTATTATATTTCCGCTTTTGTATTAGCTTATCTACCAGCTACCACACCTGATATTAACACCTACATACATTTTAATAAGTTTTTCGATAGCTAAGTGGTACTTCACATAACATAATATATCAGCAATTGGAGTCTACTGTTACCAATGACAACATCGAGCACTTTTGAGACAAATCCAATCCGATGAGCAAAAAGAAGGTCCTAAAACGGTCAAATTCCAAAATCCAGAAGGTCTGTCCGAAGATAAAAATTCAAGTGGTAATTTACAAATTTGCCCAATACTTTTATTGGCACCTTGCCTGGTGTTTCACCTGGTAATATACCAGGCATTCTGACTAATGATATATCTGGTATTCGAGATTTTGAGAGAGAGAGAGAGAGCGAGTGAGAGAGAGAGAGAGAGAGACGGTTTTAATAAGAAAACGTGTATTAAAAACCATGTCAATAAAGTCTTGTTGAAATAGACGCCCTTGTTTAACCTACACTCTCTAGTATTTATAGATCGCACTTAAAATGACGTCAGTTGAGAAGCTTTCATTGTCAATCCAAGCAGACTTCACATCTATACGATTATTCATTTAGGTGCTATATATAGTCTAGATTTCTGAGAACAAAACTATTAGTAAGCTTACTAAACATATATCAATTAAATATAAAAGAGAAGGTAAACAGGCAGCAATGAAAAATGCTGCATAGGAAGCATTTGGCTTGATTCTGTAGATGATCCTGGAAGTATAGGATGTGACAACGGACTAGAAAGAGTTTTCTAAAACCATCAGTCTAGCAGTGACAATACAGGCAGCTATGCTTGACCTGCCGCAACACTACAAACTGTTTCATGATTTACTATGTCATGTCTTTATATGCATGTTTACACAGTATGCCATTAAAGTTGCAATAAAACCCAGGTTCAGCTTAGAATATCGTGTGCCTCCGTATAAATTGTCTGATTTGGCAAGTCAACGAAGATTTATAATTTAATCGAGCAAATGTTTTGAGAGTAACTTTGAGACACGTATAGTTAGCACGTATTTTCTAACTGATATGTCATAAAATATGTAGTTTTACTCTGACAAGAAAAAAGTTTATCCTTAAAGATATAATTCGATTTCCTGTATAATATACCGCCAAATAAAATGGGATCTTATTTACGTGTTCGAAACACATTCAGTTAACGAGCAGTCAATACTTGGGGGCTATATGCTCACTGCAGATAGACATATGGATTCGGTTTTGCTGTGTTGAACTTTTCTTTCTCTGAATCAGGACTATAGATTCTTCATTGCTTGGTTACAAAGCTACATATTACACTCAATTGCTTAGCACAAAATCTACAGACACTATATTAGTATAAAACCTATAAGTACTTAATTGCTAAGAACTAGGACTTTCATTGACGAGAAATAGGACTATATGCAGCTGTAGTTATCTTATACGATATCTGTGAATGATCATAGTTATCGTATAATAAAACTACAACTGCAATCGTTACTTCACAAAATTAACGGCATATATTAAGATTATAATATTAATCAATATAATAATGATGATATCATCATTATTATATTAATCAATTGTGGACACATTTGTGAAAATGTGTCTAGTTGTGTCTATTGTTTAATAGAAAAATGTGTCTAAAATGTGTCTGTTGTTTAATATTATAATCATGGTATCTGTTAATTTCGTATCCCTGTAAAAATGCGATTCGGATAGAAGTTTCTGGTGTAAAACGCTGCACTGAGTGGGTTAGCGGAAGCCTCAATGACTTGACGGAAGCATTAGCAGAAAGACGATAGACTGTCATTGAGGAGATTTAAAAGTTTAATAACATGAAAATCTTAAAGCAAACAAAGCGCTTCCTTGAGCTAACGGAAGTGCAGTTTCTTATTAAACATTCTTCAGTATAAGGCTTCGTATCCCCGTCCGCTTCTCTACCTCCTCAAAATCTCGTTGTTGCTTTAAACTGTATGTATCTCAATCAATCAACCAATCCAGCAATCAACCAATCCAGCAATCAACCAATCCAGCAATCAACCAATCCTGCAATCAACCAATCCAGCAATCAACCAATCCAGCAATCAACCAACCCTGCAATCAACCAATCCAGCAATCAATCAATCAATCAATCAATCAATCAATCTATCTATCTATCTATCTATCTATCTATCTATCTATCTATCTATCTATCTATCTATCTATCTATCTATCTGTCTATCTATCTATCTATCTGTCTGTCGGTCTGTCGGTCTGACTGTCTGTCTATCTACCTACCTCCTACCTACCTACCTGCCTATCTAGCTCTCTAGCTATCAATCAATCAATCAATCAGTCAAGCGATTATTCATCAATCGAGTCATCAATTAATCTAGAAATCAATTAAGCATTAAATCAATCTCTCAACTAAAGCAGTTTGTTGCTTGAAGCTGCTTGAAGCATTCATATGCTTGAAGCAATCAGCTGCTTGAAGCAGTCAGCTGCTTGAAGCAATCAGCTGCTTGAAGCTGTCAGCTGCTTGAAGCAGCTGCTTGAAGAAATCAGTTGATTACCTATAATCACGTGATACATTCTATAGGTGTATATCACTGTCAACCTATTATCGTGTTGATAAGGAAACACTAGTAGAATATTAAGCATAAGCTAGGATAAATCTTGGGACTCGTAAAAAAGGTGTTTAGTTTGATTTATTGTCGTATAGTGCCACAGATAACACAGTTAACTCCAACATCGGCGACGAGACGACCTGGGCTTGAAACAGGGACCAATAGAACAGGTGTGACGAGCGTGGCTAAAGTTATACAATCTAATACAATGTAGTTATCATAGTACAGCGTAACGTATCGTAATACGCTGTAATGTATTGTAATGTGATGTTATATAAAGTTATGGAATGTAATACAATGTGATACAAAGTGATACAAAGTAGTAAAATGTAACGTTCTGTAATAGAATGTAATACACTGTAATAAAATAATGCGTAAATTTTAACACACTGTAGTGTGTGTTACACTGAAATATGATGTTATACAAAGTAATACAATGTAATTCAATGTGTTCGGTGTGCCTCTGGCTGGAGCCAGTGGCGATGTCGGTAAGATACTCGAACGCGCATCAGCATGTGCGGGGTTCAAATCCTGGTCTCGCCCGTCACTGAAATAGCTGTCGAGTGAGGAAACTAACGTTAACATTAGCTTTACCAGCTTTTTTATTTTTTGATGCAAAGTAGTACAGTTCAGTACAATGCAAAGTAATGTAATACAATGTAATACACTATAATACAATGTAATACAAAGTAATACAACGTAATAAAATGTAGCGTACTGTAATACAATGTAATACACTGTAATGCAATGTGATACAAAGCACTACAATGTAGCAAAATGTAACTTACTGTAATAGAATGTAATACACTGTGATACAAAATAATGCAATGTAGTACAATGTAGCGTAATATAGTTCAATGCAACACAATGCCATATAGTACGATACGGAACTGTGCAGTACAGTGCAGTAAAGATTTAGTTCCTATCTAATCTACTGCAGGTAACTGTCATTCTAATATGACGAGTGTTACGATCATCTTTTGTTCTTTATCACTAAAAACTCTTCATTTCTTTCTGGTGAAGCGAATTTATTTCCGCCATTACCGAGTACTTGTTAAGCTTAGTTCAGTCCAGTCTGATCTCACAGCCCGAGATAAGATGAAGTATCATCCGATCTCAAGAGCACTCGAGAAAAATAATTACCCTTAAGAATTAGAGCAACATGTGGAACAATGATGAGTGATTATGTCGAATCGGATGTTGAATGGGGGGAAAGGCGTGTGGGTCCCCCTCCCTGTGAAAACTAGAGGTAAAACCAGGGGAGAGAGAGAGAGATATGTGTTTATTTCAGCATCAACACCTAATCACTGCCAAATACAAATAGAAATAAACATTTAAAAGAAATAGAATAAAAAAATTCCCAGAAACACAGGGTATCAAACAGTCTTAAGAAACTAGAACAACGGCCGTCAGGGAAGATGATACACATCTTATCTAGCTGACCACCGTCTACAACTATATTAATGTCATGTTTAATGCAAAATCAACTTAAATACACACTTTAGCTAAGCAACAATTCTAGCTGGACATTTACACAAAAAACCAAAATTTAGTAATTTACAAACCATCAAACAATATATATATTTGTAACGTTTAGTGAATTCTGCTAGGGACCTCGAACTGCGGATATCAGGAGGTATTTGGTTCCAAGAATTGATAAAGTTATAGACATAAGATTTAAAAAATTCTGAAGTTGTTCTAGAACACAAATAATTGGTCTCTGAGAGCCTTGTATTATACACAAACGAGATCTGATTAGCAATAAAAATACATTTTATGGATACTGACATAGTCAGATCGGGGAAATTGATACATTTAAAAACAAGTTTACCAGTATGTAGTTGGAATAACTGAAAAATTGGTAATACATTATAATTTATATAAAGTTGCTTAACATTATGAAACTTATGTTTATTCTGTAAAGTTCTTAGAATACGGTTACATGCAACATGTAAGGCTTGAAGCAACTGTTTGGTTGTATTGGCATAAACTTCAATACCATATGTGTCCTTAATTGCACCAATGAAAGGTATAAATTTCTATGACAATTCATAGGAATAAAATCTCTACGATTGTATAACATACTATTAAATTATTAATTGCACAGATTAATGATTTAATATGATCACCAAAAGTCAAATTTTCATCTAATGTTAAGCCTAAAAATTTGGTTACATATATTCTATTAATGCAGTTATTATCAAGGGATACAGTTAAATTGTTAGTTTGAATAAGTGCTTCATCGTCTTTAGTGGGGTAGAACAATACATATGAAGACTTAGAGCAATTTACAGTTAGCTTGTTACTTATAAACCATTTACTTATTTCAGAGCAAGCTAGATTCGCAGAGATAAACAATTAATCAATAGACTTATGTTTGACAAACAAATTAGAATCATCAGCATACAGTTTTATGGACCCAAATGAACAGGCATTATGAATGTCATTCATATAGATTATAAAAAGTAAAGGTCCTAAAATCGAACCTCGAGGAACACCGATACCAACAGATAACACACTAGAAATACTGCCACCAATTAAGGTGTATTGTTTTCTTCGAGATAAATAAGAGCTAAACCAATCATAGGCAGTACCACGTATTCCATAAAAATGTAATTTGTGAAGCAGAATGTTATGATCAACAGTATCAAAGGCTTTTGATACTGTTGGAGATAGGGAGGCGTGGGGAATCGTATGAGAATCTTTGGGGATGGGGAGGCGTGGGGAATCGTATGAGAATCTTTTTTCGAAAGGTAGAACTGTATATTTTATTTTACTACAGGTAGAACTGTATATTTTATTTTACTACAGGTAGAACTGTATATTTTATTTTACTACAGGTAGAACTGTATATTTTATTTTACTACAGGTAGAACTGTATATTTTATTTTGCTAGAGATAGAACTGTATGTTCTATTTTACTAGAGGTAGAACTGTATGTTCTATTTTACTAGAGGTAGAACTGTATATTCTATTGTACTAGATGTAGAACTGTATGTTCTATTTTACTAGAGGTAGAACTGTGTATTCTATTGTACTAGATGTAGAACTGTATATTCTATTTTACTAGAGGTAGAACTGTATGTTCTATTTCACTAGAGGTAGAACAAGGGGTTTGGGGAGGTGTGGAGAACCCTGAGGTTTAGGGCTTCGGGTGTAGCTTAGCGGTAGATCTTGGTTTTGTCATGGAACCTTCAACCGGTCTTGATGAATTTTAATTTGTTAAGTCAAATTACGATCTGCATTACAAAGGCGACAGATGAGGGTTTTATAGTTCAAGAGCGCCATACGTGTCAATACATTTATACTGAAGAGAGCGTATAGGCAGAATGTGGGGTGCAATGGCGCAACCAGCCCTGGTTGTTGGGGTCTCGAGCCCCCAACAACCAGGAAGACCTTGGTTGTTGTTGTTGTTAGTGGCGCAACCAGGGAAGACCTTGAGACACACAGAGAGAGAGAGAGAGAGAGAGAGAGAGAGAGAGAGAGAGAGAGAGAGAGAGAGAGAGAGAGAGAGAGAGAAAGAAAGAGAGAAAGAGAGAGAGAGAGAGCTGACTGGATGACAATTTGAGCAGATATGATTGCATAGATAGATAACCGGATGAATAATTGAAGATTGGCTGATGAATGGTATAATTAGGGTCACTAAGCTTTGTTGACAACACTATAATGATTATCAGCGAATGATTCGTGAGAGGTTAAATATTAATTGACTGATTAGGCTTTGAAAGATTTGAAAATAATTAATTACATATTAAATATCAATTCTGTACCAGGAACACAAACCAACAACTATCAGATGCGTCTTCCTATTTCGTCAAAACGTTTAATATAACTTCCGCCCATTTTTATACGTATAACACGAGATGTGGCTCGATGCACCACTGATGCAGTCTATAACTTATCTCTTAAATAGCTCAGTCGTTGAATGGAAGTCTTTCTTACTACTTTGCCACTGAATACTAAATAGCTTACTCTGTGGAGCGACAGGTAACGTCATGACGCTTTAAATGCAGATCCTGAGGTTAAACTGAACTCTCGAGGGTTCGATTCCTGGTCGAGCAGTTCAGAGAGTAAAATCTCGAACATTTAGACGTCCAATATAGATTACGACTTATCTATGATTTAAGCCTGTTGTATTATTATTTACCAATATTTGAATGACTTAATAGCATAGGGGTAACGTCTTGAAGTTTTAAATGGCAGATCCTAATGCGAATTGAACCTTCGTCGGTTCGAATCCCAGTCGCGCTGATCTGAGAATAAAATCTCGGACATTCATTGGACTGGTTACACGGAAAATGGTCTAAATTGCCTAACGGTTCGAACATATGTGGTATTGAAAGTAAGAGATATCAACACAGTTGATCATTTCACTATAATGCGTATTTACTTTTTTACTAAAGTGCTAGATTTCATTATGGATATTGTAGATATAATCTGCGTTTAAACTATTACTGGAAAATTATCTTACTTGTAATTAATGGATAGGTCCAATTTGCAAACAAAACATTACATTGGAATATCAATACATATACTGCATTGATTATCTGCGCATTGAATCAAAGGCCTACTTACGAATTACCAGTGTAAACTAAATTATGGATCTACAACGCCATCTCTCGAGCTACAGACCTTAGGTCCCTAGACACAAATTTCTTATCAAGCGCGATGGATGAGTGCTTAGCAGGGAACGGAAAGAAGTTGTAAATGACGAGGAAACTTTGAAGTTGAACCCTGTAATTAATGATCCGCAATCAGAAAGGTAACGTCATGTAAACGTACTTGTCGATGTAAAAGCTGGCAAAGCTAATGTTAATTCAGTTTCTCACTCGAAAGCCATGTCAGTGACGGGCGAGGCCAGGATTTGAACCCCATGTACAGAATGTGCTATGGACTCAGTCCCATTGAATACAGTGTACAACTTGGTGGTTTTTTTCTTGTAATGCTCGACGTAATTTCGGTTTGGTATGCAAATGCATGCCATCATTTGTGGCGAGATTAACTTGTTGGTTTGTTGAATGTTCTTTAAGGAGCGCGAAAAAAACATAAGTGACAAAGAATGTGTGCCTTTAGATATGCCACTCAGCAAGAATATTTGAGAGAGATAGGTACGTAAATCGCGTACTACTGCCTTCACAGTACAGTACAGTACATGGTACAAGTGTTATTGTTTCTAATATGAACAGCTGATTGCTGTCAGCCTTGCACAAAACTCTACAAAACCTCAATCCTGTGTGACGCACAAACGTGCGATGCCAACAAATTATTATTTATTACGGCTCCGCAATTTCCGGCTTAGAAAACGGTTGAGCTCTTTTAGTCAATTAAACGCCCATTTCCTGTTCCACATCAACCAGCAGTGGGCAGAGAGTAATTGATAACAACGAGGAATTGAGGATGAGACACGAAGAGAACATGATTATAAGTGAAATGATTGAGACAGTGAGTGAGCATGATTATAAGTGAAATGATTGAGACAGTGAGTGAGCATGATTATAAGTGAAATGATTGAGACAGTGAGTGAGCATGATTATAAGTGAAATGATTGAGACATTGGCCCATGAGAGCGTGGTTATAAGTGAAATGATAAGGGAGACAGTGACCAATCAGTTTATAAGTATAGCAAACTTCTGTGCAATTGCAGTAACAAATAGACTACATATTACAAACGGAAGGAAGACCGTCGAAAGGTCCGTCATGAACTAGAAATATTTCATTTATACTATTGTTTTGATCTTTTTACTTTAATTAATATGTTATAATTGTATTTATATTTCGTATTTTAGCTTTCTTCTGGCTATGTTGCTCTAGTTGTTCTGACACTTACATGTCGAGTGGGATACTTTCCTGAACTTGACATTATCATGCTGAAAGATGATGATATGGCATATTGCAGCTCGTAACCATTGAGATCTGCCTTTGATTCATAATCAACTCTGATGTAATAGCTATTGAATATCTTAAAACAATAAAACACTGACGAATATCTGGGACTATATTGCCTATTTAATACTGATCTAAATTTGGGGCAAATGTAATAGTAACTTTAACTAGGACAGGAAAAGCTTTTGTTTTTTAGGACATGGTCTCAATTTTATCAGTAAAATTAATAAAATCATTTAATTTCAAGTAATATCATAGAATATCATATTATCGTAGAAGTTCTTTGACATTAATCAATTTATAATTTATCATTGACATTTAATATTGTTATCTCCTACGGAACAAGCTTAGAGTCGCGTGGACTTTACGAAAATGAACAACAGGAAGCCGTGAAAATTTTTTAACTTATAATTCTTTTCTATTTGCAGAAATTGTAATAATTGCTTTTCTTGACTTTAGGTTATATATTGATCTCTTTCTCTTTCTCTTTTCTTTCTCTTTTCTTTCTCTTTTCTTTCTCTTTTCTTTCTCTTTTCTTTCTCTTTTCTTTCTCTTTTCTTTCTCGTTTCTTTCTCTTGTCTTTCTGTTGTTTTTCTCTTCTCTTCCTCTTTTCTTTCTCTTCTCTTTTTCTTTTCTTTCTTTCCTCTTACTTTTTTCTCTTTTCTATCTCTTCTCTTTTCTTTCTCTTCTCTTTCTCTTCTCTTCTTCTCTTCTCTTTCTCTTCGTCTTTTTTCTTTCTCTTTCTCTTCTCTTTCTCTTTTCTTTCTCTTCTCTCGTGTAATCGAGGAAGTCTGACATATCACGTGATGATTTTAGTCACGCCTCTAATCTTCATCTTTTATTTACTTATAGCTCTATAATTTCTACACTTGTATACTTCGACCCTAGATCCCAGCACACAGTTGCTTATGGCTGTTTCTCCAAGTTCGAATAACCAAAGAAACATAATAGCCAAAGAAATACACAAAAAACATAATGAGCAAAGAAATGCACGGTGAATTTTTCGGTAAATTAAATCTCAGAATAGTCTTCAATGATAATTTCATTTTGCGAAAATTCAATCTGTTTAACGTAATATTATACAACTTATAGCTTATTGAAATGTTTCCCAATATTTAACAGAATTGCTATCCTTCGACTAAGCTATTGAGTTGTTTATGTTAAACAGATTAAAATTATGTTATGTTAATCTGTTTAACTTAAACAGCTCAATAACTTAGTCGAAGGTTTCCCAATATTGAACCAAATTACTATCGTGCTTTGCTGGAATGTTTGTTCCATGTACCTGCAAAGACACCAGAATAAAAGATAAGTTATTTAATTAATTTTTTATTAGTATTCGTTTTTAGTTTTCACGGGCCGGTGTCTGGCGATTAGGGCATTTCTTGCTTTAAACATTGTCAAATGTAGGGCTAACAAAGGTTTAACGATATTTAGTAGTGCAATAGAAATTTTTTGTAAATTTGATTTGAGCAGATACGTTCATATAGTTTGTTTGTTTATTTAGTTGCCACTGTGTGTATTTTCTATGCATGCAAATTTATGCCGAGATAAACAAGTTACTATTTCTCTTCATGTTCGTATTTCATGTTTCGATCCTAAAAGTGTGCGCGTGAACAAAACTCTAAATTCTCTTAACAAAGAGCAAACAAGAAATTATCCAATAGCAAAGAGCAATACAGAGAAGAAATTATACAATAGCAATGAGCAATACAGAGAAGAAATTATACAATAGCAATGAGCAATACAGAGAAGAAATTATACAATAGCAATGAGCAATACAGAGAAGAAATTATCCAATAGCAAAGAGCAATACAGAGAAGAAATTATTCAATAGCAAAGAGCAATACAGAGAAGAAATTATACAATAGCAAAGAGCAATACAGAGAAGAAATTATACAATAGCAAAGAGCAATACAGAGAAGAAATTATACAATAGCAAAGAGCAATACAGAGAAGAAATTATACAATAGCAAAGAGCAATACAGAGAAGAAATTATACAATACAGAGAAGGAGCTACGCTAGAGCTAAGAGCTTAACGTCACTGGGTGTGAAAAAATCTTCTACCTCAATTCCATTTTTTATTTTGCTCTTTTTCATTCATTTTGCCTGTCAATCTTTAAGCGACTCGATTTCTTATATTGAAATATTCACAGGAGGGGGCGGGGGTCTAGCCTGTGATCTGGGGGGTCATGGTCCCAAAATTGTAATCTCCTGAAGAAATGGTCATGGCACTAAATTAACTAAATTAAGTGGGGCTATTGTGTCACTCTGGTAAAAATGGGAGATCCAAACTACTTTACATGTGCTATATTTGTGAATTAACAAGTTAACAATTAATAATATTTTAACAATTATTTGATTGAAATCTAGTAATGTTCTATAGGGGTCTAATTGTTTCCCGGACTCTTAGGGCCCTATAGAGCTCAAGTTACTGGCCCCTGCCCCTTTAATAATATATATTGTGAGGCAATGGCTTGTTTATTTTGGCCACAAGCAATAAAACAATAGAATCACGTAATTCCAACTGATTAACATCCAAAAAGGCGAAAATTAACTCGAATTTTTACTGTGTTTTTATGTAATCACTAAATCAATCTTATCTTTAATTCGGTGAAACTATTTATTTAAAAACCATTTCAATTTCTTTATATGTCTATTGTACGTTTATATTTAGTACCAATGAGGGAGATAGATTAAATAAAAACTCTAGTCTTCGTGCTGAGACGGACCATTGAGGTCGACCGTGTTCTATTATGTCATTGTTTGAGACTGTCTCAACTGAGAGAGATTACTATATGTCTGCTACTATGTGTCTAAAACCTATCCCGTTCTAACTATATGCGATTGGAATGTGCTGACGTCATAGCGAGATGGGGTTGGTTCGTAAAAGCGTCCGCAAAAACGACTTAAATGATTGATTTAAGTGAAAATGTTCTGATGAGTTGATTCAGTAGCCAGGTCGGTTAGGCATTCAACTGCGGATCGGTAGTTTCAAGGTTCTAATCCAGTGCTTGCATCGTTATTGATATTAGAAATGGGGAACTGACGTTAAACAATGATTAAGCTTCAGCTTTTAGGTTTGAACCACCTTCTTAGCCAAATTTAATTGCTTTTATTCTGACCTCACTTCCTTATCTGGCTAATGGTTGAGACATTGAGTGATTAGTGAGTGACTGATGTTACAAGGAGTTCGGTAGGGATTGAAATATAATATCTATGCGCTTTTTTTCTCTAATTGAACTTTTTGCTGGATATTATCTAATGCGTTTGAAAACAAGTTTTGAAATCGACATATTATATCCGAGTACAAGCCTGATAATCATAATCTACGTGCAACAGATTTCAAATATTTCCTTTCAAACGCTCACAAAAACGCTCTATATATATATATATATATATATATATATATGTTAATATATATATATATATATATATATATATATATACATATACATACATATATATATATATATATACATACATATACATGTATATATAGTATATGCATTCATATATATATATATATATATATTAATGTTAATTAATATATATATATATATATATATATATATATATATATTAATGTTAATTAATATATATATATATATATATATATATATATATATATATAAATTGATAATGTAATGTTAATTGTTAATGTTGATGAATGTTAATGTTAATGAACGTTAATCAACGCATAAATTAATGTTAATCAACGCATAAAATATAAAATAGCTCTATTAACTTTCAAAACTCTGCGATTTGGCAAGCCTTCTTATCTGAAATTCTTCTTCCCTATCGCCCCTCACGTACACTTCGCTCCACCGATGCCAATCTTCTCTCAGTTCAAAATATTCTCACATCATTGGGCAGACGTTCTTTTTCTTACTCAGAACCCACTATCTGGAACTCTTTACCTGCTAATCTTCGTTCTTGTTCTTCTCTTTCAACATTCTCTAGGAATCGTAAGACTTACCTTTTCCCACCGTAGACATAATCAATCTACCCAGACTATTTTTTATCACTGGACTGGCTTTCGTTTAGGACCTTACTTCTCCTCAGCACATTTCATTTGCAGATTGGTCTGGGTGAATTGATCTGTAGTGATGTGTGCTGTTGGGGACGTCCCTGACATCATCCACGGATGAGGAAACAGACGTTAAACCTTTAATATATATATATATATATATATATATATATATATATATATATATATATATATATACTGTATATATATATAATATTTCGCTCTCTATTCCCTATGTTTATGATATTTTATATGGACGACCCGATGGTCTTTATATGGTCTGATAAAAATGTTGCACGTATTTATGGCTACTCGTGATCGGCACATTAGATTAAATAGACTTGATATAGCGCTTCTATCAAAGCAGGAAATAACAAAACCAGTTATGTGTTGGTAACAGAGCTAGGCGAGGCAACTTAAAATGCCTGACAGCCCAGTTATACAACCCAACACTTGCGTAAAACTTTGTGACAATGATCGCGCAGATCTTGTCATTCGTGTGACGTCTTTTGCCTGTCACAGTGATAAAAAAGCTAAGGTTAACGTCAGTTTCCTCACTCGAAAGCGATGTCGGTGACGGGCGAGCCCAGGATTTGAAACCCGCACCTACTGATCTGCGGTCAAGTATCTTACCGACTTCGCCATTGGCTCCAGCCAAAAAGTGGCGCTAAAAAGAAGTCTAGAATGTAATTCATACTGTTGAGTCAAAGACAAAAGCTCTCCTTTAGTTCCACTTTATTTCCTAGCTCTATCCATTATCCTTTCAGTTTTTTAAATATTTATTGTACTTATTTTTATTTATTTATTATTCGCTATTAGTAATCCAGCTAAACTCATTATATTTTTCTATTTTAGGCTTTGGGGCTTGATAGTCAAGTTGAATATATTATGATGATCATTTGTCAGAGTATTATCTAAGAATATGGATTTCAAAGCACAATATATGGAAAGGAGAGAAGGGTGGGGGGGGGGTAAGATTGAATGAGAGGAGGGGAGACAAGGATATCGAGAGAGAGAGAGAGAGAGAGAAAGAGAGAGAGAGAACGAGATATGAGACAATTACGATGATATTGTGCATCATATAAATTTTGGGCTTACATCGTACAACTTTTATCATATACTTATATATTTTAATACCTAATTTTGTATTTCACAACTCTTCTTTCTACACGCAGATAATTCTCCCACTTGTCGACGAGATGGCGCCACTTTAAATGACGTCACCGGGAGATGTAAACACGATGACGTCACGGGGGACACTGGCGGGCTAGGGGTGGGGGGAGGTCAGAGGAGGGGTCAGCGTAAAGATGGCGGAACGAAGTACCTGTGGGAGTTTCTGCTGCAGCTGCTGCGCAATAAGAACTACAGCCCCCGCTACATCAAGTGGACGGACAGGGAGAGGGGAGTGTTTAAGCTGATGGACTCCAAGGCGGTGTCTAGACTGTGGGGCCTGCAGAAGAACAAGCCTGGCATGAACTACGAGACCATGGGCAGAGCCCTCAGGTTAGTTCAGTGTAGATCTCCATTGTGTTAATAATTCTTTACTGCAAGTATGGTAGATACGATTCCGCGTGTTGTGTCCGGGCTGTTTGAAGAATTGGCCAACTGGTGACTGCACGTGTCGTAGAAGGCGACTAAAGCACTAAGATCTACACCAACGTTAGAAAGGGCATTCGATTGGTGAGCGCCTAGGTTCCAGAAATTTATACAAAAATTTATACGCAAGGAAAAGTCTCAAATAGGGGATTGACTGATGGATGATATGATGTAGAATAGAGAGGATTTGAGAGTTGAGACGGTCTATTCGTATCCCGACCATAGTTAAACTGGGATTCAAGGAAAGATGATGATGATGATGATGATGATGATAGTAGATACGATGAAAGACTTTAAATATTCTTTGATTTAATTTGTCAGTCACTCTACTGCCTAAAGGGAGGTCCCTAGGAGGTAACTCGTCTGAGCTGCAGAGCTCAGACGAGCGGCTTATTGGTATGTTGTTCGACAATGATTATTAAATGACATGCATGATTTTGATCGAGGTATACTAAACAAGGTTGATGATTGGTTTACCAGTGTGTACTGATTCACATTGTTACAGGTATTACTATGCTCGTGGTATACTGAACAAGGTTGATGGACAGAGGTTAGTTTATCAGTTCGCTCATCTGCCTGACAATCTCTCCGACATCCAAGACGAACCCGTCTGCTGAAACACCAAAGGGTTGTTGCTCGTTGTTGTTGAATATGGAATCCTACCAGGACTTGCACCGGATTTGATCGCTTTTTTCAGCTTCTACTCGTGGGCTGTCTTTGAAAGGCTCAGCTGTTAGGACCTGGAATGTTGGAGACATTCCTGATGCAGTCTTCATGTGAAGAAAACGACGTTGAATTGTTATTATATTTGTTATTCTAATTCTTTCATTGTAATTTTGCTTCAATTGTCCTAATGGATGCGAACAATGCACTTTGAATTTGAACCTATACACACTTGACCAGTTATGCATTTTGACGTTTCCTGCATAAACTAGAAATTTCAGCATCTAATAGTCTTGGTCGGGATTCGAACGATGGATTCAACAATTCGTGGATGGGATTTAGCGCATTCGGTTTAGCTTCGCGTCAATTGAACGAAGTTGAGCAGCGTCGCGCGTGGTTAGTACTTTGTGGGTGACCACCTCGGATGACCGAGAGTTTGACAGCTTTGAATTAAACAGTCGCGAGGTTACTGGAAGGTTATTCATAAATCCGCCTTGCTGCAATTGATAAAAAGGCAACGATTACTATTGACAGTGGAGAGGAACGAAAACAACAAAACAGCAACTAAGAAAAGAAACTTATACAGTTGTCAGGTGTTTAACTATACAACAACAACAAAAAATAATACAGTTTGGTAACTTCGTGTAAGGTTTCTGTAACAGTAGCATGAAAAGCTGTGTCCTTGATAAAAACAGATCAACTCAGGATCTTGCTTATACGATGTTTACTAGAGGATAGGCGCTTCTGAGCTTGTATTTAGGTGGTCCTGGAGCGATGTATAGCTGCAGGTGTGAAGCGAATTTGCAGCTGCCTCACCTGTATTGATTAGCATTTTAAAATATGATTTTGTATCCAAATGACGAGCCTGAATATGAAAATTATTTTAAAATATCTGCATTCAAGCCTAATAACTCAACTGAGTAGGGTAAAAAATAGAAAGATATTCTTACTATCCATGCTTGGAACACGATTGTATTTTGTTAAACGGTTTCAGTTGTAAAAGTGTTTTTATTTCCATGTGATTGTGTATATAATTTAGAAATTATGGCAATACAAGCCATTTGATGATATTAATTTTATTTTCGTGGGTGTGATTTTGTACATATTATGTCTTGTTACGATAATCTTTTATGCCAAGTGTCCTTAAATTTTGTAGCCATAGTGAAGTGCTTTCATTGCTTCTGGTGCTATCATAAGTTGAATTCTGTCTGATTTTCTAATGGTATTATCACTTAAAGACTAATTTTCTTTATGGAGGCCAATTTTTATCCATTTTAATATATATAGATCGGCCAGTTATACAAGTTTCAGCAGAGCAACCCCTATTTCTTTTACAAAATTCGGTATTATTAAAAAATATTGCACTTCATTGACGAGAAGATAAAGGCGAAAGCTCAGTATTACGCCAATTAATTAATTTCAATTTCTCTCTCTCTCTGTCATTTAGATCAATGTGATTTTACTAAGCATAGTTTTAGATTGTTTAATAGTAGCCTATTAACTTTATAATAATAACATTATTCTCATTACTATTATTATTATTATTAATTTATATTTTAGTTATTAGTTTATGTTATTCATGGCTGGAGCCAGTGGTGATGTCGGTAAGATATTCCACCGCGTATCAGTATGTGCGGGGTTCAAATCCTGGGCTTGCCGGTCACTGACATCGCTTTCGGGTGAGGAAACTGACTTTAGCATTAGCTTTACCAGCTTTATTTATTAACTTGATATTTGCATGAAAGTTTTCATATTGTCGCATGTTTTCTGAGTATATCTTTATCTCTAAGCTAAGAGAATTGGCTGCTCTGAGCTTAACGTTAAGGTTCAGATACTCTAGCTTCAAAATACCTCTACTCACTCGAGCTACCGTTACAAAAACTAGTTCACGTCTTAAAATTGAATATCTTGGTATTTTCTTCTCTCAATATGTACTGCATGATCAAACTTCTGGAGAAATTCAAGAGATCTGCTTTTATGTAGTTTTAGGAACGGGTATAGTTACGTAATTTCCTCAGAAACAATGCACATAAACAAAAATCATGCTTTATGAATCTAAAAGTTTGATTTACTAATTATTGATTGAATGAATTTTTAAATAATCCAATCAACATTGTTATTTGCATATACAATGGTTTTTGAATACACTAACATTTTCTCTCAGGCAATCCAATACTCTAAGATCTTTAACTTAATTCAATAGGTGCAGTATATTCTACTATACATACATTATACGGTATACGGTATATGAATATATAAATGACTCGTTCAAACGTTCTATAGGCCAGAGCCGTTGGCTTAGAAATGAAATGAGACATATGTTTATTTGTTCACATATCACACAGCACGACAGTCAACATATTTCGAATAACATAAAGGTACAAAGTAAAACGCAAAGACAGGCACACTAATACATGCAAAAACCAGGCCATCAAAGAGGGAGGATAACACCCTATCGAGTTGACCACCCGGATATCAATCACCCCGCTAACAAGCGTCCCACATGTCTAAATCAAACTTTTAATCAAAATGAAAGAGTGAAAGTGTCAATCATAGAAGATTTTAAATTACAACAAAGCAGAAGTTGAATGAGAAAAAAACAATTTTTCTTAATGTGACAATTTTTCTAATAAATACTGTTTAAATTCTCTAGAAAAGGTTGGTAGCAATTTGATGTTGCGTAATATTGGTGGAATTTTATTCCAGTCCGTACACGCCTCATTTACATAAGATTTATAGCTTGTTGGCAAGTTGTTCGACAGCGGATCAGTAGGTGCAGGGTTCAAATCCAGTGCTCTCCCCGTCACTGATTAGCTATTCGAGCAGGAAACTGACTTTAACCTTAACTTTAGCCTTGCAGCTCAGTTACTACATAGGAATAAGTGTAGCTTCGCCAATGATAACTACGTCTGGTACCTTGTGTACTTCAGAAATAGTATGTTATTTATCGTTCTGGTTTTTTAAAGCTGAAGTTACTGTATTGTAAGGCTTGTGAAATTCCGTTATAGTCTACTTCTCAGATTTTAAATGTTTTTTCAGAAGGTAGTGCAAAATTGAGATTAACCTTTCACCTTTGGAATCTGTAACCGATAATTCTCGAGAGTGGTCTAGACAGCACCAGTTGCGCAATCGAGGCTTTTACCAACCCCTACTGATCTGCTATATTTTTATATAACTCTGTGATGTCATGGACGACAGTAGCGCTTAAATTGTTTTGATTGTTTACTGGATGATTAATCAATGTGAATTTAAAATCCCGTTCCGATCACAAACACTATCTTATACGGAACAATATTTTTATCATAAGGTTATACAATGTTTATGATTGCTATCTTGTATTTAATTAATTAAATTAATTATATACCCGATTAATTACATTTTTAACAAGTTATCCGTCTGAACGACTCTGTTTGTTATGGCGTTTATTACATTTCATGCCATTATGTTTCCTCAATTGACCGAGTTCAATTTGAAAGTTTAGGAATTTTTATCGACCATTTAAAGGAATCTAAGATTTTGTTAGAGATGTAGACCATGAATTTATACGCTTAAATATTTACTTTTTAATTCTAATTCTGTTGTTAATGTTTAGCATGTAAACAAGATGGCGTAAACAGGGTATTTAGTAGAGCAGCTTTCTCGTATTTCTTGCTAATTTCTCTGCATGATATAAGTTGATATTTTAAAATAAGCTTAACTAGGTCCTGCTAATCCGCTGCTATCTTAACCTTGATCATTCACAACGTTAAACATCACGGTCGTAACAATGTCTCAGAAGCACACAGTAAAACTATCTAGATGATCAACCGATGTTGAAGAACCTCTGCAAGTGTGAAATTTGAGCGACCAGTAGATCTGATATACAGTCGTAGTGCGGTGGATTCTATTTGCTACACTAGCCGCTTTAGTCGGCACTTACGAACACTTTCAGTCAGCAGTTGATTTGCAGACATGATTTCAAGTGTTGCTAAGCCAGCAAGGTTCCTAAACATGCAATCTGACGCCATTATTCTTACTTAATCTATTTAAAGATCGCTATTAACTCTCTCAGAATATTTATAGCAAGGCAAAGCATATTCTATATATATATATATATATATATATATATATATATATATATATATATATATATCGTAAATATAGACTGTATATATATATATATATATATATATATATATATATATATATATATATACGATAGATTTACATATGATATGTATATACATTTATACACATTTTATATGTATTACATTTATACAAATGTACATGTATAGAAATGTAATATGTATGTGTATATATATATACATATATATATATATATATATATATATATATATATATAGACACATATATGTATATCTGTATGTATGTGTATATATATGTAAGTTATATAAACATATACATAATCATATATAATATACAGCATATATATTATATAACTATTATATATATATATATATATATATATATATATATATATATTTTCACTGTTTATGCACGTTTTACAATAATTATATTACTGTACAATAATTATAACATTATTAGACATTTAACCATATATGCGTTCTATATTTAACCATTTGCCTTCATTACTTCCTGTTACTTTTAAATTGACTTCTGTAGTTGTGTAATGGTATTAAAAGCACAATATGCTGTGTATTTAAACCGGCCAGTTGATTTGCGCTTGCTTTGTTGTGTATTATTATGTTTATGTAACTCTTGCTCAATCCATTGACGATACGATATCCTAGTTTCATTACTAATTAAATTATGTACTGACGTAGTATATGCTTAGTCTCTGAAGTGGTTTGTTTGTGTCATTAATCAATTGTAAACTTTTGTCTGCAGATTGTTTTTATCAATTACATAATATAATTTGGTATTGATTAAGCTGTTAATATCAATTGATTATCAATTGATTGATTAAGCTGTTATTATCAATTGATTGATTAAGCTGTTATCATCAATTGATTGATTAAGCTGTTATCATCAATTGATTGATTAAGCTGTTATCATCAATTGATTGATTAAGCTGTTATCATCAATTGATTGATTAAGCTGTTATCATCAATTGATTGATTAAGCTGTTATCATTAATTGATTGATTAAGCTGTTATCATCAATTGATTGATTAGGCTACTATTGTCAATTGATTGATGAAGGTGCTATCAGTATCGAAAGCCTAATGGATGAAGCTAGTTGGCAATTAACAGATTAATTGAATTATTCAGATTAATTTATTATTTAGATCCAAGCGTCAGACTTGGCAACTCATCCCAAATAAAGCGTCACAATACACTGATTAAAACTGGAATTTATCGGAGATAGGAGATTTAGAGTACGGCCATCTGAGACGTTTATACCTTAATTGGCTGGAGCCAGTGGCGACGTCGGTACGATACTCGACCGCGGATCAGTATGTGCGGGGTTGAAATCCTGGGCTCGCCCGTCACTTACATCGCTTTAGAGTGAGGAAACTGACGTTAACATTAGCTTTACCAGCTTTTAGGCTTGACCAAATAGTATAGTATATTGACCAAGAGTATAGTTGAAATAATGTAGGTGAGAGATTCGAAAAAATTGTGGGTCACATGTGTGAATAACTTCGCAATTCTCTTGAGCAATCAGCTCTGAGAATTAATTGCTACCAATGAGCAGGTCCAAAAGTGTATAATTAGTTTATTTGTTGATTAGTTAATTACGTCATTAGTTACTTAATTAATTATTTAGAAACTAAGTCACACAGTTGCATACGATGACAAAATACGGATCTTCAAATAATCAGTCAATATGCATAACCTGAAATTGTCAAACTTAGTTTACTGTTTGAAGATATTAAAATATTAAACAAATGGCTTGAGGTTTTCCAATGGATTTCACGGTCATCGAACTGGCCACTTTATTAAAATAAAAATTTTAATAATAATACCGAGTAACTGACTGATTGATTGACACGGTCAAAAAATTGCCTGATGTATATTGCAAAGATGACATAATTATACAATATCAATTAATTAACCTACAAGATACAAAAGGTTGCAATCGATGCGCCATGTAAAGGTAACGATCTTGGACTTACACTGTTTTGATCTCGCTTTCTCTTGTGGTCTCTGTGTACTCAGTTGTCAGCGTGTAGTGTTTTGGCGCCTGTTTGTGTAGAGTCTGCAATAGATATCTCTGACATTGCCTTATGGCGAGGAACCGGGCGTTAAATTCTTATTGATTGATTGATTACTGGTACCCACGAAGAGGAATGGAGGAAATTACTAAAACTACACAAACAGAAACTAGGAAAGGAAACTTTGTAGCACATTAGCTTGCCATGTGTATAACCAATATTCATCATCATCCAACCTTGAATCCCAGTTTAATTAGGGTTAGATACGAATAGACTGTCTCAAATCCTCTCTGTCCTACATCATATCATCCATCAGTCAATCCCCTGTTTGAGACTTTTCCATTCGTTTAAATTTTTGAAGCAATTTCTGGAGCCTAGGCGCTCACCAACCGAATGTCCTTTCTAACGTTGTTGTGGATCTTAGTGCTTTAGTCGCCTTCTACGACACGTGCACTCACCGATTGGTCAATTCTTCAAACAGCCCGGACACAACACGGGGAAACCATGCATGTTACCAATCTAACCAAAAAAGCTTTAGCGCTAAGCTTCCCTGATTGTTGCGCTATTTTTTCTGTTGAGATGTTCCAGAACCAGATTCTCCTTGTAGTTAATCCAGTCGAGATTATTCTGAAGGTTGGCCTGGAGGACTTCCTCTGAGGGATAGGGTCTGATGAGCCTACGAAACCTACACTGAACCGAAGTGTTGGCGTGGTCCATGTAGGCCTTCTTGTTCAGCAGTATGCACTCCGCTCCGTTACTAATCTAATGAACAGATAAAAACAATGCAAATATATACATTAACAACAAATTGTTGAAATATAATTAGATATAATCACACTGTAAAACAAGAAATAATATATATTAAGTTAAACACTGTTAGAATATAATTGAACATTAATACACTGTAAAATGAGAAACAATATACATTAGCAACAAATTGTTTGACTAGATTTTAGCATAATTACAGTGAATAGTTGTTAACACTCGTGAATCGTAGCCACAAGTTGTAACAACCGGGTTTGTTAGTGGAGCTGATAACAAGCTTGTCAGAAGCAGGAGGTTTAGAGTTCGAACGCTAACGGGACCATACCGTATAAAGCCCTAGATCCTGGTGAAACAGAAACTTATGTCAAAATTGCTTAAGCACTTTTGCAATATAGATTACATACGTATAAAGAATATACGAGCGTTCATATAACCTAGGTTACATACATGCACATTCAATGTCATACTGAATTACATAAATAAATAACACGTATTATAGTGAAATGATCAACTAGGTTGATATCTATCACTTTTAATACCACATGTTTAAATCGTAAGGCAATTTTGTCCATTTTCCGTGTAGCCAGTCCAGTGAATGCCCGAGATTCTACTCTCAGATCAGCGCGGCCGGGAATCGAACCCACGAGAGTTTAATTCACCTCAGGATCTGTCATTTAAAATTTCATGACGTTATCTACACCTCTAACCATTGCGCCACTGAGACAATCAAAATATAACAGGATTACATACATACAATCATCAGCAGTGTCTTGACAACATCGTCACGTGACGATATCATCGGCAGTGTGGCTCAAATACTGCTATAAATAATGATATAAAATGTACTCACCAAACTGACAGACGTCACTTTTTCTTCATATCGCTCCTCAAAACTCAAAGTTCGTAATCCCTGAAAATAAAGCAAAACACCAACAGTCAGCTAATGCTTAACGTCTAGTTCATTAGCGTCTGTTTAGTCTCTTCAAGACGACTCTACACACTCGAGCTACCATCGCAAAGATTAAGGTAACAATAAGTTACTGATTAATATGCCATTGATCAGTTAATGCCATTTTTCACGGAAGCAATTTTGTATAAAATAGTAAACATAAAAATTGATGTACGACATGACACCAAACGTAAGTTAGTGAGGCAAATTAGATCTTATTGCTCAAATTCCATACAAGAGTTGAGAATGCAACTACCCAAGTAATTTACGATACAACTGATAAATGTTATAACAATCATTAGAGTATAAATTTTATCTTAGCATTAACTATATTTAATGTAATTTAATTTTTTATTTAATCGAACTATCGATAGTTCAATTCACTCTCGTGATTTCGTGAGGTCAATTGAGTTGTTCGAATCCCAGCCGCGCTGAACTGAGAGTAAAATCTCGGACGTTCACAGGACTTTTAACACGAAAAATGGACTAAATTGCCTAACGATTTAAACATGTGGTGTTAAAAGTGATAGATATCAACGTAGTTGATCATTTAACTATAATGCGTGTTTATGTATAATAATATGATAATATAGGTTACACATAAACAAGCATATACAGTACATATATATATATTTGTATATATATATACCGTATATATATATATATATATATATACCGTATATATATATACCGTATATATATATATACCGTATATATATATACCGTATATATATATATACCGTATATATATACGTATATATACATATATGTACTGTATATATATATATATATATATATATATATATATATATATATATATTTACATTATATATATATACATGTATATACATCTTTCTTATAATTAATAGTATTGAAAATAACACGCAATATATATATATATATATATATATATATATATATATATATATATTGCGTGTTATTTTCATTACTATTAATTATAAGAAAAATGTTATATTATTTACGAATAAAAATACGAATAAAAAAGTAAATCTCTTACGAAGACGTCTCTAGATTTCAGGACTTCTAGTTGAACGAACACTGGGTCAAGGTCAGTGCACTGAGTGGACAAAGACGAATAGCCACTACTGACCGGTCTAGACCCTGCCTGACCACCAGAACGACCACTCCAGACAGAGGTTCCTCTGGAGAGGGTCCCATTCCTTTGGGATAGGCTACTAGCCAATCTCCTGTCCTGTCCACCAGGACTTCCTCTGGATGGGTGGACTTGACTGCCATGGACGGACTCCCTGGTAACAGGATGACGGGATAGCCTGGAAGATACGGAAGAGTTGTTGGAATTCCGCAGACTGCTGGAGGTCTTCCACTTGGTTGTCTTCGTGAGAGATTTGCCAGAGTCCATCACCTCGAGGGCAGTGGATTCACGGGAGGCAAGGGTGTGGGTTGGTTTGAGTGACGGGGATGGGGTAGATCTGGAGAGGGGTCGGGTGTATGTGGGGAGCTCGAGATTCAGAGAGAGTGAGGAGAAAACTGTACGTGCAAACATGTGCAGACAATACAGAGAAACAGATAAACCAATACACAAACAACACACGCAAAAATACACACAAACACAAAAAAACACAATCACCCATAAACACACACACACATAGGCGTAACCACGACCGAAAATCTGGAGGGAACACAATTATTGGCGTATACACGGGGGGGCGAGAGTCTGCCCCCCTTAGGCCCGCCTAAAACAATGTAAACTATATTTTCATTATTTTTATGGCAATTTCTATGTGAAAATATGTATGTAAGAGCAGTGGTTAATTGGGGGGGGAATTAGTTTCACTAGAATACACAGTACAACTACTGGCTGGAGCCAGTGGCGATGTCGGTAAGGTACTCGACAACGTAACAGTGTGTAAGGAGTTCAAATCCTGTGCTAGCCTGTCACTGACATCGCTTTAGAGTGAGGAAACTGACGTTAAGATTAGCTTTACCAGCTTTTAACTTTCAAAAATCGATCCAATGTAAATAACTTTGCCCTGCGCGGTAGAAGCAGCGCTGTGCGCAAATTCCTCGAGATTTTCTAACAAAACTCTGAATGATACTATGAAATTTCATCTACAACTTTCAGAATTCAAAATCAAAATTAGTAGTATATTTATTCTTACCAGACGCGGCTTCTTGGTCTTTAATATACATTTATCCATGATGCAATTATGCAAAACTTGGTTTACTGTCTATGAATTTATATTGTAACAAACTCCATAAGCTAAACCTTTATGCACATTTTTCAGAGCATCTACCGATGGTTGAGAAGTTGACCTATCAAGATACAATAGGCCTATGCAGCCGCTAACTCTAGATGGGCCAATATAGTTTCATCCCGCTTAGCTCGGCTAGTTGGCACTTGACACTCTCCCATATTTCGTCACACTCACTTAACCTCGGTCGCTCAACCCTATAGTCTCCCATATACATGTAGCATATACTACTAAAGTATGTGACAGTATATAGGAGTCTATGGCCGAGCATACACAATACAACTACAGCTATATCATTAATTAATATCATGGAAGCTATCAGTTAACCATTCGATCTACAGCACGGCTCTATAAATGCTAGTAATACTTACACATGCAGTTATTGAG
Source organism: Enchytraeus crypticus (assembly GCA_905160935.1). Classification (NCBI taxonomy): domain Eukaryota; kingdom Metazoa; phylum Annelida; class Clitellata; order Enchytraeida; family Enchytraeidae; genus Enchytraeus; species Enchytraeus crypticus. Next base: position 1,318,115 of record CAJHZI010000528.1, read on the forward strand.
CGACATTGAAAATCTGCACAATTTCTTACATAAAGTATACAGTATACATGTATATTTGAGCCTAAATTCTGAGGGGGACATTAGCATGCAGGTCCCCCCAGTCTATATTCTGGGGGGACGTGTCCCCCCTGTCCCCCCGATGGTTACGCCAATGCACACACACACACACTTACACACACAGACACACATAAAGACACACACACAGACACATACACATACAAACACGCACTGCAAATAGATAAATATAATCAAATAGATACATGTAAATCAAAGAAACGTTACAGAATCATTCCCCCTCAAGGAATATGTACGAAATCGTCAAGCATAACAGGCTTAATTCAAATAATAGTTCCTCCATAAGTCTCATACTCTTACCTACCAAACAATCTACTTAAGATTACAGCGAATAAATCAATTCTAACGCCGTTGGATTTAATGAATTTAAGGAAATAAGCTAGTTAAAATTCAATTCGTTAATCCCATCTGTGGGGACGTCCCTGTCATAATCCTTCGATGAGGAAACGGACTTTAAACCCTTATTATTATTATTATTATTATTTAAATTAAATTCAAGTTTAAACCATACTATGACGTCACCTATAGCGGCTCTGAGCTGAGGTGAGTAACTCCTGTACCTGGCCTCAGCTAGCTGACTCTCTGTACGCCGTACCACAGGTCTCAGCCGCTTCACCACCTGACAGGACCCTGACTTTATCACATACAGCCACTCGCACGCCGTACTGTCCCGCACTATCGCTGTACCCGCTCTGAAAGCAAAGGAAAATACGAACAAAATTCAGCAACCTTTACAGTTTCGTCAACGAATCTTGAATGTCGTCAAGTGTTTTTTAACAATACGATTGAATTATACCAAGTATTGATTAGAAAGTGACCTGTTTTATTATTTTAATATTATATTCAATACTTTTTTATCTCATGAGTTTTGTGTCCTGAACGCTGCAGAATAGCTTAGCGGTTTACTGCGTATGTCATAAGATGCGACTAAGCAATGAAAAACCACTTCAGCAGCCAGCTAAACATGCTCAAAGTTACATGCTATATTGATGGAATTTGACGATAAACTTGTTGATCTATGGAGTGCTCTTGAAGAGCGAGAAGAAAGAAAGTGTGTAGAAAAATGTGACCAGTTACTTGGCAGTTCACTTACGAAAGAAATGTATTACATCTTCTATACTTTCTCGTACCTCGTATCATGGACCTTAAGAAAGGAAGATATTAGGAAACTGGAGGCATTGGAAATGTGGATTTGGAGAAGAATGGAGAGGATTAGCTGGACTCAAAAGGTTACAAATGAGGAAGTCCTGGAGAGAGTTGGCACAGATAGACAGTTGATAAATGTATTAAGAAATAAGAAGAAGAGATGGATAGGACACATTCCAAGAGGAGAAGGTCTATTAAGAGAGGTCATAGTAGGTAGAATGGAAGGAAAAGAGGCAGGGGCAGGCCGAGATTAGGTATGTTAGATGATTTAAAGACTCAAGCATATGTGGAAATGAAGAGGAAGGCGGAAGACAGAGAAGAGTGGAGGCGTTATGTACCATGGACCTGCCAGTAGGCAGTGCACTAAGAGAGACTTTCTCGTATTGTGACCTGGATTCTGAATTTAACATGAAATTTAATGAGTCATAAGAGGCGACTAAGCAATAACTGAGACAGATAGAGGGAACAACCTTAGAATCCCAATTTTTTTCCTAAGCTATAATATGTGGATATTGCATTGTCTTAATTTTTTTTTGCATTTGCTTTTTATGTAAAGTGAAAGCAGAATGTCAATTGGAATATGAACTTTGGACCTGAAGCTTAGAAAGAACACAGGGATTCAAAGATATGTTAATACTGCAGCTAAATCTGCCCAACTCACTTGCAGTCTCTATAAAACCCCTCAGTTTCCTGATTCATGTATAGAGAAGTACCGACGGATCTAAACTATAGTGAAAAGTATTGTAACACTTTGACTCACTTGAAGTAGTGGAACATGCCGTATTGTAACACTTTGACTCACTTGAAGTAGTGGAACATGCAGTATTGTAACACTTTGACTCACTTGAAGTAGTGGAACATGCAGTATTGTAACACTTTCACTCACTTGAAGTAGTGGAACATGCAGTATTCAGGTCTCTCAAGTAGTTTCTCTATGGGCCAGTGCTTTAGAAAATCGAGCGTGCTGCATAATTAACATAACCATAACAGAACAATAATTAGAATGCTACAGTCATCACTGACAATACCGAGAACTATTGAGTCAAAATCAAGCCGGCGAGCAAAACGAAGGTCCAGAAACGGTACAGATTCCAAAATCCAGAAAATCAGTTCAGAGAATTATTGTGCTAATAGCGATATAAATATTTTTAGACTGTACGATATTATTGCTTGCAAATATTAAACCTGAGGAACTGTATGTGTTCTGGCAGCTGCCCAGCTTCTGGTCGGCCTGTGATGATGTCATAGAAGTCGTCCCGCCCTATACTCAGCAGCTGCACCGGCTGCTCCTGACTAAATACAGAAGCGGTCCTACGAGAGTGGTGCAGCAGTGCCAGCTCCTGTAGCAACCAATAGCAATTCGTGTAACAACGCTAGCCCCTGAAACAACCAATAACAAAGTCGTGTAACAACGCTAGCTCCTGAAACAACCGATAGAAAATCGTGTAACAACGCTAGCTCCTGAAAAAACCAATAGCAAATCGTTTAACAACGACTGCTCCTGAAACAACCACTAATGAATGGTATAGCAAATCAGCTCTTGAAGCAATCAATAACAACTGGTGCAACAATACCAGCTCCTGAAACAACCAATATCAAATGGTATAGCAAAGCCAGCTCTTGCAACAACCAATAACAACTGGTGCGGCAATACCAGCTCTTGAAACAACCATTAACAACTGGTGTAGCAATACCAGCTCCTCAAACAACCGTTGTAGTTGTTGTTGACAACGATATTGTTGCAAAAGGATCAAGTATTATTATAATATACATGTATTATTATTATGCAACCGCATAACATAACATAGCATAACAACAATTAGAGTGCTACAGTCATCAATGACAACATCGAGCACTATTAAGACAAAATCAAACCGGCGAGCAAAAAGAAGGTCCAAAAACGGTGCATATTTCAAAATCTAGAAAATCAGCCCAAAGTATTCAATCCGTCAACAATATTAATATTCTGATAGCAATGCGGTTGGAAGAGGACATCGAGTAGGAATATGCTAGAATGGACCTGCTTTTTGGCAGAACAGAAGAGAGAAATAGAGATTCACTCTTCCAGCCATATTCTGTGGATTAATTCCAATTTTCGATCAATTTCCTGGTTACAGGCTAAACGCGACCTTGAGGCTACATAATACATCCAGTGTGGATAAGTAATAACATTTTGTGAATAGATTAACTAGTTTATCTATGGGGTTCTCTTTGTAGAGCGTGAAAGCAGACTCTAAGAATGAATATTTATACCTTGGATCTGCTACTTGGTGGAACACTAGAGAAAAGGTGAGAGAGAGAGAGAGAGAGAGAAAGAGAGAGAGAGAGAGAGAGAGAGGGGGAGAATTACACAGCGAAAGGCCGAGTGGTTTTAAAGTAAAGTTAAAACCCCGCACATACTGATCCGCTGTCGAGTATCTTACCGACTTCGCCACTTTCTCCAGCCAGTGGCTTTAAATTTTAGACTCTTTATATCACCAGCAAGCTAATTAGGCAGTTAATTAAATATTAGGTTGATTAAGCATGTAACAAGTTTCAAACATTTAGCTAAATATTTAAAGTTTATATCAAAACGGGGTGTCACTCACCCCAAAGCTGCCACCCCGGGTGAGCACCCCAGCAGTCCTAACCAGGGTCTCCCCTCCCCCTGTCTGCTCCACAAATTTCACCAGAGCTGTCGAAATTATTGTATTTAATTTACGCAATAAATCGGTAACTTCTTGCCACTTATCATCTATTAGGATCAATCCCCTGATAATCAACTGATATCTATTCATTCCTTCTTCAAATATTATTATAATCCTTAACATTACGGTGTTTACTGTTCTGCTACAGTTTTATCTAACATATTAAATTAAAGATCCTAAGGTGAATTGAACCCTCGTGGGTTCTAATCCCAGCCGCGCTGATCTGAGTGAGAGTCAAATCTCGGACATTCACAGGACTGGTTATGCGGAAAATGGACTAAATTGCCTATAGGTATAAACATGTGCTATTAAAAGTGATAGATATCAACAGGGGAGGATCCAGGAATTTTTTAAGGGGGGCCCAAAATATTTTTTACGTGACGCAACCAGAAAAAATGCTGTGTGGGGGAGCTCAAAATTTTTCAGCATACTGCGCTCGGCTCATAGAGTGAGTATATCCTCGTATCTTACCCCCCCCCCCCCCCCATACCCGTACTAAAGTGAGAGGAAAACCTAAAATGCCTAAAATCCTACATTTGTATAGGAAAAAAGTAGGTTAATTTTTTTCACCTCTGAGGCTCTGAAGAAACTCAGCGGATCTGGACCAATTTCAAAAGTGACCTAATTTTGGCTGAAGATGGGGGGGGGGCTTAAGCTCCTCGATCTCAGCCAAGGCGGCTTGCACCACTGTTCCGGATGAGAGTTCACATTTTTTATTTACACCATTTTCCTCTTATACAGTGGCTAAAGTGAAAATTGAGAGCTAGTAAAACGGTCAACATTTTTCGGGCCCCCCTTCCGTTATATGGGCCACTAGTTGGTCTCATATTTGAAAAAATTTCAGGTAGTCGGACTGTTCGAGTTTCCTCTTGTATCCCCCCCCCCAACCCCACTAACGCCCTTAAAACATATATACACCTGGAAGTTGCATAGAAACAATGAAAATATAGTTTAACATTTTTTATCGTCGGGCCTAAGGAGGGGCCCGGGCCCCCTGGGCCCCCCTGGATCCGCCACTGGATATCAACATAGTTGATCATTTCACTATTGTTCGTGTTTACCTTTTTTAATATAAAAGATTTTAAATTTATCATTAGGCAGACGAAACTTTTCCATACTTTGTCCGGGACGCTGAAGAATAGACCAACCGTAAACTGCATGTGTTGTAAGAATCGACTGAGCAAGAACTGAGGAAGGCAACGAGAAACTATCTCATATCACTAGATCGATCGGTCGATCTAGGGATATGCTAGATATAGTGATAGGCCTGCAATAAGGCCTGTTGGCCAACAGGCCTTATTGCAGGAAAGTGAAATAACTAGGAGAAAATTGACATAAATAATAGAAAACTGACATAACTAATAGAAAACTGTCATAACTATTAAAAAACTGACATAACTAAGAGAAAACTGACATAACTAATAGAAAACTGACATAACTAAGAGAAAACTGACATAACTAATAAAACCACGACTCCATGAGAAGATGTCATTTATATCCGGGACAGATTGAATGGTGCTGATTCAAGCACGACTTATTTGTTTAATACTAACCGCTTCCAGAGAGAATGAAATAGAAATTCTCAGCTAAATGTCCCTGTCGAATTATTATTCTTCTAGGAGGTACCCTGTGTCACAAAAATACAGGTACCTTGTGTCACAAAAATACAGGTACCCTGTGTTACCCAAACACAGGCACCCTGTGCCACACAAACACAGGTACCCTGTGTCACACAAATAAGATACACTGTGTCACACAAAGACAGAGTAAACGCTTTTGCTCATGAATGTTGTTGAAAGATAGAAATGTACCATTATATTGCTACAGGAAATTTGTAACAAAAGTTGCTCAATTAAATTAACTGTTTCAAAAATTGCTGTACCTAAATGCGGCACTAAACTATTTAAAGTATATTTTATGACTCTATATCAGTCATGTCTTATGACTGATAATATCAGTCGTGTCTCATGACTAATAATATCAGTCATGTCTTATGACTGATAATATCAGTCATGTCTCTTGATTAATAATATCAGTCATGTGTAATGACTGATAATATCAATCGTGTCTCATGACTAATAACTTATGTCATGTCTAATGACCATTTTTCTATTTAATAACACACCAGCAAACAGTAAAACACACCGAGACAATAAATGGATAAATGATAACTAGTAGGATACACACCCAGACAAACAGATATACAAATACAGGCGTAAAAGTGTACAAAGAGACCGTCAGGCAGATAGACAGACAGACCGACAGAGAGACGGACAGACAAAATACGGTGTGTCTGACTGACTGAGAGACTGAATGAACAACCGACCGCCAGACAAACTGGCAGACAGACAGACAGACACACAGACACACAGACAAACAGTTAATCATACCTCTGATACCATCCTGCTCTGCAAAATTTTTCCTGCATATGCAGCGGATAGTCAGCGAAAGCTTTCAGACTTTGTAGCCCATAGATTGCCTTTTAGGAAATACAACAAGAAATAAAAACAAATTAATAAAAAAAGAAAAAAAAACAAATCAAGTATATAATTATTTTGTTTAAAATATAATAAACCATATTGTATGATAAAATATTACATAATGTTGCTCCAATATTTAAAAATGCACTTACGATGTCACTATTTGCACTTAGATTAATATATAGGCTTAGGAAACAAAGATTTCATTAATTTTGCCTTTAAAAAAGATAAGGTGATTAAAATATTAAAAAAGCACAATAAATTTTAATGAATCATGTTACTAATTAATTTTATTAAAGTATTGTAATTTGTAATCAGGGTCCACAAATTTTTCTCCGATTTTTAAAGCATTTGAATAGAGGATAAAGTAATTTTTTCAAATTCTTTTTATATTAGGCCTTTATAATATAATTGTACATTACTAAGAGTTTGACTCTAAATTTCAATTGATATCTAAGTGTAGTCTATGTATAAAGTACAGTATTTAGCTTACACATAGCTAAATACGGTATATGTGTGCATAGTGAGTGTTCATAGAAAATACTATATAGGGATATAATATAGCATTTGCCTGTGATAATTAGCATGTGATAGTGAAAGAATTTTTTTTTTTTGGGGGGGGGGGTAAATTCAAGATGTCGCTACATCAGGTTTTGTTCAGAATTGAATCCTGATTTCAAAAATGTATTTTGTTTGCTTGTGCCCCCATCTTGCACAATGTTACACTGAGCAACCTTACTAAGAGCTCATCTTTTAATTGCTAGTTGAAAAATTGAAGTTACAGAATTTTTTAGATTTATCTTAGAATAGTCATTTATAGTAGGCCTAGATTTGTTCAGCTTTTTATTTATTTTTGAATAGATTTACCGTTTTGATCTGATCAGGTGATCGCGAGTGTTGTGGTGAACTGAGGATATTGATCACTTCACTGGATAGACTGATCTATTGACACATACGTACATACACACATACACATCAACACATACGTACACATACATACATGTACATACACATGCATACATAACACATACGCGCATACATACATACACGTATATACATCGCACATACATACATACATACAGACATACATACACATATCTGTCTCTCTTAGTGCACTGCCTACTGGCTGATCCATGGTACATAACGCCTCCACTCTTCTCTGTCTTCCGACTTCCTCTTCATTTCCACATATGAGTGGATCTTTATATCATCTAACATACCTAATCTCGGCCTGCCCCTGCCTCTTTTTCCTTTCATTCTACTTTCTATGACCTCTTTTAATAGACCTTCCCCCCTTAGAATGTGTCCTACCCATCTCTTCGTCCTATTTCTCAATACATTTATCAAATGTCTAGCTGTGCCAACTCTCTCCAGGACTTCCTCATTTGTAACCTTTTGAGGCCAGCTAATCCTCTCCATTCTTCTCCAAATCCACATTTTCAAATCCACATACACATATACATCGCACATATACACACGCATACACACATACATGTACACACATATATCACACATACATACATACACACACATACACACATATACACACATAGATAACAGAAACATACGCGCACACATACATATAACATAACAGCAATGGGAGTGTTACTGCCGTTCATAACAACATCGAGCATCATTGAGATGATAGATAGATAGATAGATAGATAGATAGATAGATAGATAGATAGATAGATAGATAGATAGATAGATAGATAGATAGATAGATAGATAGATAGAGAGAGAGAGAGAGAGAGAGAGAGAGAAAGAGATAGGATCATAATTTTATTTACTCATTATAATACCCTCTCTAGATACTCTACCATCGAATGCTGTAATTACATTACGGCTTCCTTGAAGTTACTGTAATAAGAACTCTAACCCTAACAACTCTCTCAATCGACAAGGATGCTGTCAGAGTTGAACCCGCAGGCCCTTGTTGACAAGACGAGTGCTCTACACAATCTGTCACTTAACTGTAACAACAGCAGTAAAGTTTAAGGTCCGTATTCTCATAAAAAATGATGCTAATGACCTCCAGCTCATGCTATAGATCTATTTATCTGCTAAATTGGACGATAATAAAATGTACATTATGATGCAACAGGCGTGATGATGCATTAAACAATAACAACAACAGCAACAATTAGAGTGCTACCGTCGTTAATGACTACATCAAGAATTAGCGAACACAATCAATGCCGAAATGGAATAGGCTCCAAATTGGTGCAAAATTCAAAATCCAGAAAACTAGTTCCTGTATGAAATAGGCTATTGACCTCTTTGTTAGCTCTGAAGTATGTCAGGTCAAAGTTGAGCCCATCGTCAGTGTGGAATGAGTCCGCGAGGTCAGTGAAGGTCATGGGCTGTCCACCCCCTTCTCCCGATCTGGATTTTCTCTCTCTGGAAGATTTCACAGGATTAATTCACAACATAATAAGGCGAGAATACAATTGTTTTATTCATTTCAGTCTCAACAGACTTCAAACATATTCTTTCTCTCTCGATCCCCTTTTCTCTTTCTCTTCTCAGTTTCTTCTCTCTATCTCTATCTCTATTCTTTATCTTTCCCACTTTATCTCATGTTCTCATTCTCTCCCTCTCTTTCTCTCTCTTTCTCTCTAGAACTCTCTCTAGAACTCTATCAATTGACGTGTCAAAATAAATATTCCTACTCAAAGTCTTACCTACTCTCCAGAATGTTAATACTTCTACTAGCAAGTTGATATCATCACAAAGGCACTTGTCTAACATTAACGCAGCATGACCTTTCCTTTTTGAGGAGCGAGAGGTCCCGTCGAAGAAGTCGTGGTGGCCGAGTGGTTAAGGCGTTTGACTCGAAATCAAATGGGATATTCCCGTACTGGTTAGAATCCTGTCCACGGCGCTAAATATTTTACTGACTGACGAATAAAAACTTGGCTTTTACTTCGCAGCAGACTCGCCTGACAACGAGACGTCAAGGGTTCGAAGCTACGCCACATCGTCTAAGACAGTACACTTGGGCAGTGAAGCGAATTGGCGATATACGAAGCGTAAGCTTATCAGGAACTTTAATTCGTCTCCTGTAAGGCAATTGCTACATTTTACGAAGTTTTTTTAAGTTTTATAAGTAGCACATGTATAAAGTAAATTTCTAGAAATCTTTGAATTATAAATTTAATGTAATTACAACACAGGCTCATATCTTGGTCAATAGACAGAAGTCCACCAACTTTTCCACAAGAAATGACATCCATCTCTCAACAATGACGATCACTTTGATTACTCGTCTTAATTTCCTCTTCGCCTGTTAACAACAGAAAGAATAAGAAAGAAAGACGTTAGAAAAGGAAAGTGAGAAAGCTAGTTTAACAAGGAAAGAGGAAGGAACGAACGAAAGAAACGAACGAACGAATAGAGGGATCGAGGGAAAAAAGAAAAAAAGAAACAAAGAAACAAAGATGGAAAGAAAGAAAAAAGAAGGAAAGGAAGAAAGAAAGAAAAAAGAAAGTATTAAGAAAGAAAAAGAACGACATGTATAAATAGAATAAACTAACATATATAAATAGAATATGTACAGGTATGTTTATTCAATGCTGCATCTATACTGCAGATATTGCTTTTTTTACTGTTTTCCTATATATTTAATCACGGTTTTGCAAGTTGATTCTCTGGAAGCAAGATTTAGGAGTCTGTACTTAAGTTTTTATGATTTAGTATTCCTTAATTTTTCTTTGAAAACCGATGGCTAAAGAAAAACAAACTTCGTGTGATTAGAGCGCTATGTGTTCTTATAGTCTCTCTCTCTCTCTCTCTCTCTCTCTCTATCTCTCTCTCTCTCTCTATCTCTCTCTCTCTCTCTCTCTCTCTCTCTATAACATCTACAACTTCAATATTATTGTTATACAAGCCGATAAACAAAAATCAATTGCACGTTGAGATTGATCGTACTTGTATTGATTGATTGATTGGTACTTAAGGTAGAACTCTGGCCTGAATTAATTGTCTTAATTATTACCTTCTAAGATCTAATAAAATATTTAAATTGTCGGATAGCTGTGGTATTACGCTCAATTGATAGTAAACTGCCAGTTTACTTACATAAGGCTTTGTTATAATTAATTATAAAAATTGTAAGTGAAGTGATAACGCTCTAAACTAGCTAGGTAACATTGAGTATTTTGTATCACATTATTCCTTGTAAACAGTATGAAAATTGTATACTTAGAATATGGCAGGTCAATAAATAAGATTGCTATACTTCCACAACAATAGATAAAACATAAACATGTAATGATTAAACTTCTTCAAGAGCTTATTTCATTCCTTGATCTTACTCCAAAATCCTCGTGGTTCAAAACTGATAACTTTTTGCGAGGATTGCGGTAGAATCAGTCTCGTGGCTGAAATCGGTCTTGGAGACTCCATTATTGCAAATATCTCCTATCTCTATGCAGATTTTAAACAAAACTAAGTACAAAAACTCGGTCTCGAGACTACTTTACTGCAAATGATAGTAGCACATACAAACTAGGCCCTGTACACTATCTCTTACATACCCTATGTAGAGCAAGAGTCCTCTGCAAGGTAGAGGTCATGGAAGATCTGACTGACACAGAGTAACTTCGACCTCTCGTTCCATCTCTCTGCAATTCCTCTGAACCAACAACCGATCTTCGACTAGCTGCCTCATTGACGTACATAGACTGACGTCTGGAGAGCGGCTGCCTTACTGCCTCACTGACAAATATAGACTGACGCGGCTGCCTTATTGCCTCTTTCAGTAATGAGCCATCTTGTCGAATTAAATTGCGCCGTGCATTAGACGAAACATCTGAGCTAAAAGCGGCTTCATTATCAAAGGACACCGACTCGCGATGAGATCCTATTATAGGCCACACCATACTTGCTTTCCTGAACGACACGATTTGTTTCCTAGGACGGGATTCTGATGGATTTCTGATGGGCGAAGTCGCTAGAGGATTTGGGATTGGACCAGTGACGGCGCTTTCCCTCCTAGTGTTTCTTCTCTCAGTAGGGATATCTGATGGAGGATTTCCGTAGAGATTTTCTGATGATTTGTTTAATTCGACAACTGGCTTAGCCGTTAGTCCTGCCGCTGAATTAACTAGAGACTGAGGTGCGGATGATTTATAAGATTCTCTAGCGAGCGAGTGCTTCCTTGCCAGCATGGAATTTTGTGTCTCGGACCCGAAATTCTGATCATTTTTATTAGAAAATGAAGAATATCTTCTAGCTGATTCCAGCATGTTGTCGATGATCTTTTCGATCTTTTTTTCTTCTTGTATTGATATAGATTGTCTGCCGGGAATTGAACCCGCGACCCTCTGAGACAAAGTGTGTGACTGGACCGAAAGTTCTGCGATTCTTTGTGAAATCCTCTTCTGGATTCCATCAGATTCCTGTTCTTCTGTATCCTGCTGGAAATTTTCCATCTGATCTTCCAGTGGAAATGAAGTTCTCCTTTTCATCTTTTCATTTTCTCCACTTTGACTTCTTAGGTTGTTTACCTGGTGGTCCTCAAATGTTGTTCTTCTCCTCGCTGAATCAATTGAAGGTTGGTGTCTGTCTTCTTTTGACAAGTTTGTTGAGTTTCTATTGAACGTTTCCTTAACATCAAGCTCAGATGTCTCAATGATTTCGTAGGGCAGAGCGTTTAGAAGATCATAGGCGGTTATGATTGGATTGGATTCTTTATCCGATGACTCATAGGAATCCTCAACTTCTGCAGGTTTTTCGATTATTTCATAAAGAATTTGTCTCTCAATTCCTCGTGGTGTCTGCTGAGTAGTTTCTCTATGGTTTCCAATAACTCTTTGCTTATCAACTGCATATATTTGATCATCAACTGGTTGCCTTTGATTAACTACTTGCCTGTGCTTATCAAATAATGATTGCTGATAAACTACTTGTCTGTTATTGACTACTTGATTCTGATAAACTACCTGCTGTTGATTAACTACTCCTGTATGATGATTAACTCTATGATTAACTCTATGCTGATTATTCACCAGCAAGAAATCCTCCTGATGATTCTCACGGTCTTGAATCATTTCCATTTGGTTTCCATTCTGTGAGGACTTAGAATCACTTCTATCCTTTCCATCTCTCCCTCCATCCTTTCCTATCCCATTCCACTCACTTCTGAGTTCATCTCTTTCTCTCACCCTCTCCGTTTCTTCAGAATTAGAAAAGACCTGGAACTGTTGACCCCAGATATCTGGTGCAGTGTTTCCATTCAACCCTCCAGCTGCGTCACAACATTACAAGCATATTTACAAATATTATCGTAGACAGCAGATTCTGAAAGATGACATTTATTTAGATTACGTTTATTTAGGCCTACGCTTATTACGGATATCCTTATAGGTCGAATTCGCGTCTGTCTGGAGCCAGTGTCGATGTCGGAAAGATACACGACCGCGGATCAGTATGTGCGGTGTTCAAATCCTGGGCTCGCCCGTCACTGACATTGCTTTCAAGTGAGGAAATTGACGTTAACCTTAGCGTCAGCGTTATTCGGCTGTCCCAATTTGCTCGATTCTTTGTTACTAAAGCTACAATCATATCATACTGGTTTCAAGTCAAAATTAGGCGGTCCATATTATGTACAGATGTGACATAGGGCCTCCACTGTGAATGAGAGTGTAAAATCAAACTACGTTAACTACTAATGTGCAATGAATTAGCCGCGATTAAGGTGCAATTCATTTAAAGAATAATTTCTAGTAATTAGTGAATTTTAGATCTCAATTGATTAGTTTTTATCTTAAGTCCTGAGTAATAAAGTCTGATATTATTAATTTGTTTCCTGAATTTTATTGAATCAAATGAACAGAAACAAACAGTTTTATATAGCCTATTTTGATAACTCCATAGTTTAGTCTTTATTTTTCAGTAAAAAGTGATCAATTAATTACAATAACTCTTAATTTAATTAGATTATTTAGAAATTAAAGTGCAAAACTAACCTGCTACGGACGCGGTAGTTGATGATATCATTTGATGGCGTTGCTGATGCAGCATAAACTGCAGCATAGAGTTTGTACTTCCGGTGTAATTCTCAGGCTTAGCGATGTAATCAAGATCCATGCCTGCCATTGCCACTCCAGCGCCATCTTGTTTTACATCGCCATTTTGTTTTACAGCGCCATCTTGTTTTACAGCGCCTCTAAGGTTGGTAATTCCTTCATTACTAGCGTCGATGTTCTCAAAATTTTCTGCCATTTTAGTCGTATATGACATTTTAACTTTGTTCTTTTAATCGTTGTCGGTTAACAAAAATAATGCGACACCATTGTTCGTATCTTTATAAGTTTTATCGAATTTTTCGCCAGAAACTTCAATTCTGAACTTATAACCATTTAGAAGGGGCTGCAACAGCGATCGACAGTGTATAATTAAAGAACAAGAACGAGGCATCCAACCGATATACAGAGAGAAATATGTTTTATTTTTCACAAAATTTCACAGAGTAATCACATCAATGAACGTGTTGCAAGCGCACTAAGTCCTGTAAGTGCGAAACAAAATGTGCATAAGAAATTGAATAAAAAATACTTTCATTAGCATGAAATATAGCGGCACACCACGGCTCAATGCTCACTCCAAGATAACCTTAGCTTTTAAATTTGATCTCATTCATTACGAGGTTACTTACATATAATTATTCATTCATTCATTCTTTCAGATTCATCAATGGCCACATTTACTACTCTCTCTCTCTCTCTCTCTCTCTCTCTCTCTGTCTCTCTCTCTCTCTCTCTCTTAGTGCACTGCCTACTGGCAGGTCCATGTTATATAACGCCTCATTTGCTACATTACAAAAACATTTACAACAGTATAAAAGTAATCCGAAGTTTGATGTTTTAATTTTTAAACCACGGACTGGACACATGGATAAGGAAGAAGGCATGAAATTTTTGGACCACTGCAGAATAGGTCAATCGCAAACAATCTGCTGCGTGTACGTAAGAGGCGACTAAGGCAGGAGCTGAGGATGGCAAGAGGTGACCCACCTCACATTGAAATATTTCCCCAGATTAAATGACGAACTTGCAACTTGGCAGTGCACTGAAGAGAAGAGACCCATTAGTCCCAACTCGTCTAGAATGCCAGCAATATTGACTGCCATTGAGCACTCCATCGATCAATCACTAAATGAACCCATCAGAAAGCCTCCATAAAGTAATATACACTGTATAATCATTGACCGCTGCATAAGGTTCTATATGTTTTGCCTATAAGTAGATTTTTTAAAGTTTTTCTTATAAATAATATGCCTATAATTGAAATAGGAATACATTATATTATGCCCATAATATATGATAATAATATATGATAATTATGTTACAATATATGATAATTATGTTATAATATATGATAATTATGTTACAATATATGATAATTATGTTATAATATATGATAATTATGTTACAATATATGATAATTATGTTATAATATATGATAATTATGTTACAATATATGATAATTATGTTATAATATATGATAATTATGTTACAATATATGATAATTATGTTATAATATATGATAATTATGTTACAATATATGTTATAATAATATTGCCTATTATTATGCCTGTATAAAATAATAGGCCTATAATTGAATAACTTGTGTGTCTATATTGCTATCTAATCTATATCCCTGGCTAGCAAACATGAGCTTGTTGTCGTTTAATAAATAAAACAGAGCAATCTGTGTTCAACAAACAAACTGATAATCTTATCAGTTATTGTCGACATAAACTCTTACGATAGAATAGCCTACGAGCCTATAGGCACATCAGGCTAAGCTATACAGAAAGGTGTTAATACTACAGCCTACGAGCCTGCAAATCTATTAGGCTGCCTAAGTGTTTATTTCATAGTGTTTAGTGGTATTTGTATTATCATTTCGGGCTTGAATTAAAGTTTAATAATAATAATAATAAAGGTTTAACGTCCGTTTCCACATACAAGGATGATGTCAGGGACGTCATGGATCTGATAACTGTGATATCTACTGTGATATAATAGTATAGACAGTTGATAAATGTATTAAGAAATAGGAAGAAGAGATGGATAGGACACATTCTAAGGGGAGAAAGTCTAAAAAACGAGGTCATAGAAGGCAGAAAGGAAGGAAAAGAGACAGGGGCAGGCCGAGATTAGGTATATTAGATGATTTAAAGACCCACTCGTATGTGGAAATGAAGAGGAAAGCGGAAGACAGAGAAGAGTGGAGGCGTTATATACCATGGACCTGCCAGTAGGCAGTGCTTCACATTGATTCTATCTCCACGAAGTCAACACACAACACTCTCTAGCAATACAGTATTTTAATAATGTTAATTATCAATCGTTAAAAAAGCGAGTATACAACAGAACGAGTATGTACAATAGATTAGTGCCAGTCTAAGTCCACGAGAAGTCGATACCACTCAGAAATACTTCTGAAAACTCTAGTCACCTATTCTCACATAACTGATCATAATGCTACTCAGTTTGATAAATAAACAGAATAAGATAGTACTTGCCTATTTTCATAATAACGTTTCTAAAATTGTAAAGTACAGTATGATAAAATGAAGATAATGTAGGGATTAAATCAAGCATATTAGTCATTGTTATCTCGCTACTATACTAGCCTAGTACACATTTACTTGGTATCTGTCATAGACATACGGCTAACTAGCTAAATACACATGTATACAACACATATGTATATTGAATATTTACTATATATACGTAGACATTCTCTATATGTCCATCTAACTAAGAGAATATTATTAATATAACCAAATTATAATCAAATAGTATTTAGTCCTACAATCAACCAATCGTTTCATTAATCATTGAACACAAATAAAAGCAACAGAGTCACAAAACGCATCATACTATTAGGAAATGAGAATTAAGACTGCGTGAGTATTCATAGACCCAACCTTGACTTCCACACAGTTATCAGCTCAATCTCAGTCCCTGTCTCCAGCCTGTGGCGCTGTCGGTAAGATACTCGACCGCGGATCAGTATTTGCGGGGTTCAAATCCTGGGCCCTCCCGTCACTGACATCGCTTTCGAGTGAGGAAACTGACGTTAACATTAGCTTTTCTTTTTACTTCCACACTAGGTCTGGAGTTCAGTCACAGAGAAAGCTTATATAGGATGTTCGCTGCAGTGAAATAACACTGGATACATAAGTGACGACGTATTGACATAATTAGAAAATATAGGCCTAAACCCAGTGGCACAATCAAATTTGTAATATAGGGAACAGGCAGGGATAGACCAAGGCACGGGGGGGAGGGGGAGGGAGAACAAACTTGACACAAGTATAAAAATAATGGTATTATTTGAGGAGACAGATCTCTACTTCTCTCTATCCACAGTTACACTTCTGCTTAGTGTCTACACATCCATCCATAAATAACAAATACTCATAGAGAACAAAATTGGAACACCTAAAGGTCAGATTCAGTGTGAAAAGTTTTGTAGGCAAATATTCACTGTAATTTCACAGTTAAGATGGCTTTACGATGAAAACATGGGGAAATGAAAATATGAAAAAACTAACTTCTGACCTAGACAATTCATAGGCAGCCTTAGTGAATGATAGGCTACAAGAGGGTGGGTCACAAATCAAACAATGATGGGAGGAATTGATGATAAGTAGAACTGCTATTCAACAAATGCTGTATATTTGTAAAGAGACAGATATATAGATAGAGAGAGAGCGAGAGAGAGCGAGAGAGAGAACGAGTGAGAAAGTAAATTAATCAGACACAGATAAGCACACACACACATGAACATATAAACACACGCACACACCATGCAGCAGTATCTACATAAGTCTATCACAATCTATCCAATGTTTGATCTGTGATTGAACTTCTGACACAATATACCATACAATACACTGAAATTGTGACCCCCAACGCATGACAATGCTACCGGAATATCCGAGTATAAATTTATATAAAAAATTCCCTCTCTCTCTCTCTTTCAATATTCAGCCTAATGGCAAGTCCATGATCTCCAGCTAATCCAATTAATTCAATCCTGTGCTTTCATTTTCATCTCTATATAGAAATGAGCTAGCAAACCGTCCTTTAGCCAACCTTCCCTAACGTACTGCCTGTCTTCCTTTCTTTCACTTCTCTAGTATTCTTCCATCTGTTGCAGCAACCCACCACACCTTATAACAAAACCTATCACGTAGGGAAAATACTGAAGAAAATTAATCTGTGGAGAAATTACAGGAGAAAATGGAATTAAACTTTCATATAAAACAACTCAACTGTTAGAGATGGGGAAAACCCGTGAGGAATAGCCCAGGTGAGAAACATCCACTACTATACTGTCAACCAATCACACAACTGATTATCTATCTTCTCACTAACGAACAGGTCAAGGCATAAATTAAGAAATACATTTCTCTTCAATCGAAGGTCAACCAAAATAGTCAGCTCTTTATCAATAAACATTTATCATCATTAACATTTCCTTATCAATTATTAAACACGCCGGAAAGTTGTCCAACTGCAGATCAGGAGGTGTAGAGTTCAAATCCAGCGCTCTCCACATTACTGGCATGCTTCTGAGACAAGACAGCCAAGCTAAAGCATTGTAACCTTCATAAGCTCTCTTCAGTTCTACTAGGACACGGATCTGTTTAATTACTCCAGATTTGCCACAACACCTGAAGTAAATTAGAGGAAGTTTCAGCTCAAACTAATAGCACGGCTAAATTTATTCGCGGGATTTTGAATCAATATTTAAGAAAATTCAAGTATGCAATCAAATTTCTTGAGAGGTAATATCAACAGCTTAATATCGACGCATCACAAACATGTGGCTTAACTTCTCGCCAGCTGAATGGCTGAGTTGACAACAAGTTTAACTGATAGGAGAGAGGCAAAGGATTGAATTCCTGACCAATCATCGCTAACACAGTACCTTAGGTACTGTGTTAGCGATGTTAACGGTATATGTCATGTCATGTCATGTGATCATCCTGGGGTTGGTTCCAGCCAGAAATTTGTCTATGACGTTCCTCCATAAAACTCTATTCTTTGCCATTTCCTCGATATTCATTCTTTTCTTCCTTCTGTCTCAGGATATGGGGAGGGGATATGACGTAGCGAATAGTGTTTGACTCGGATACAAGTGGCCTGGGTTCAAAGACCAGGTCAGTCAAGTAATGAAGGATATCCCTTTGGGCCCGTGGAAGGTTAATCTTGTATCGGAGCTTGATGCTGATTGGGGCTATCTATAGCAGAGATATGATTAACCATGGAAAGGGTTAATAATAATCTGCCAGGAATCTGTAAAGCAGTCTCGAAGACCGGTCACCGGCTATGAAACCGCTACAGAATATGTCGGAGCTTATTACTATTATTATTATTATTAAGAAGTGGAACAAGCTCTTCAGACTACAGTGCCACTTAAAACTTGGTTATACAAACTAAGCATCAGTTATATATCAAAATCATGAGCCTTGAAGCCGCAGATCATCAGAACACCTTCTGATGAAGCAAGCTAATTACAAACACTGTGCAGTTTAACATACAAAACTGAGTTCTGTCACATGGCATATACAAGTATATCACAAACAGCATATAATGAATTGTCACTAAATAGCATTGTCAGCACATCGTAAAAAACAAACGGCATAACGCAATTATTTCCGAATTCCGCACTTATTAAAAGCTAACAATTCTGCAAAAAGGATTGTATATTAATATTACAGATGCTATAATTTTTCTACTACTGTTACTACTGTTCAGAATCTGGAACCTGCTTAATGTCTAAATCCAACCCACAAGGTCTGGTTGGCCGAAAACTAAATAACCAACTGGAATTTTACAGACTTTTAAGCTACCCCTATTTAGATATGCAGAAATTGACCGATTCGTCAGATTTTCATAGTATTTTCTTCTACACTGTGTTTTCCAGATGAGCCTCTCAATACCACCCCATGAGAGTCAACAGCCACAATGAAAGATGTCTCCCACAGAGCAGCGGGTCTATATGAAAGGATTGTGCTGCTGTGGGTAAGGCTGTAGCGCAGGCTGCTGCTGATACATCATCGGCTGAGCCACGTACATGGCGGAGGGCATGCCCATCATGGGCGGGGCCTGGTAGCTGCCCTGCACCGCCCAGGAGCCCGGAACTAGGGGGGCGGGCTGCTGGAGAGGCGGGGCCACGCTGGACGTGACTAACTGATTGATGGGGACACGTCTACTCTGCTCCTCAGCCTGAGCCCTAGCAGCAAACAACTGAGCGGCGGGCGACTGAGTGCGGTTAGTCATCGTTGTCATGGCGAATGGATTGATAGTGCCTGTCAATCAATCAATCAATCAATTGATCGATCAATAATTAATACACAGAGCAATAAATCAATCAATAAATAAATTACTAGATACAAGTAATCAATGAGTCAAAAGTGCTAGTCTTCAAGATGGGGCCATGATCACTAGTACTGAATCAATCCAAATAAATCTACGAAAGTAGCAGCTGTATTCATTATATAGAGGAACAGGGATCGTCAAAGCTAAAGCTTAGTTTAACGTCAGTTCCTGCTCAAAAGCATGTCAGTGAAGAGGAGAGAATGGGATTTGAACCATGAACCAGCTGATCAGCAGTAGATCAATTTATGTTATATGGCATTCCAATAGCTGCTATGTTTTTAATAGAAGTTTAATGGAAATAAAATTAACAACAGCATCCTACTTTTACACTACAATAGATCAGTTCGGTAATTGACAACATATTTTGTTGCATGTTAACACTGGTTTGTTTATGTTGACATCTGATACATAAATTTACATGTAAATGTGATGGGTCTATATTATAACTTCGTTATAATGCATGCATATCATTATAATGGGTGTCAGAGTTAAACTATAAGTGTCAAGTTAGTCTTTAATTAATATACGTATAGTAGGTTGTAAAGTAAATAACATTTCTAAAGAAAGCTTGTATTAGAAATTTTACGAGGAACTAGTACATTTCAATGGTATTCTATGCAGTGTTCACATTTTCTTGTCCATTGTTTACATTTGGTGTCCCCGATGTTCTATTTATAGCTATTACCGAAAAGATCTATTGGACAGAAGGTAAAAATGTAAAAAAATTTAGATATTGAAATAAACGTAAAATACTAATTAAAATGAAATAAATTTGGATTTGCAAATCATACCAGCTACAAATTAAAAGGAGAAAATACCTTTATAAAGCATAGCACTGAGCAACTAACAATAAGTGGAAAAAAATATAAAATTAAAAATTAAACGAAGAACTGCAAGAGAAATTAGAAAGTTATGAAATAAAAAACAGCAAGATAGAATTTTCAACCATATTGTAATAAAACTAATATTTAAAACAGAGCAGAAATACAAGAACTCACTAGATGGCGGAGGTTTAGTTACAAGATCGTTGAGATTAACAAGGTTAGCATTGGGACCGAGGAATTCTTCAGCTGTTTTCTTCTTCTCACCGTTAGTCGTAGCGCCAGCAAGAGCTCTCTCTATACCCTTCAGTTCAAACACGTCCTGCTTATTCTCTATATAATACAATATAATATGATTATGATATGCAATAAAATACCAACCTCATAGTTACAAAATAAGATACAATAAACTACAATACATTACAACACACTATAATACAATACGATACTGGCTGGAGCCAGTGGCAAAATCAGTTAGATACTCGACCGTGGATTAGTATGTGTGGGATTCAAATCCTGGGCTTGCTCATCACTGTCATCGCTTTCGAATGAAGAAACTGACATTAACATTAGCTTCTTTTCTATACGATACTCTACAATATATTGTAACACAATATAATACAATAAAATGATACACATAACATAACAGTACGGCAAGATACAGTACAGTATATACTATGGTCAAGCACATTTAGTATAACAAAATACAAGTATTACAAAACAATGCAGCAAACATCCGTACAATACGATAAGATGTGCAATAAAATACACAGCTCCCAGTAATACAAAATGATACTGGCTGGAGTCAGTGGCGATGTTAGTAAGATATTCGACTGAGGATCAGTATGTGTGGGGTTCAAATCCTGGGCTCGCCCGTCACTGACATCGCTTTCGAGTGAGGAAACTGATGTTAACTTTTTTTAATACAGTACACTACGATACATTTCAACAAAATATAATACAATACAATGACATACATAACATAACAGTACGGCGAGATACAGTGCAGTACAGTACATACTATGGTCAAGCACATTCAGTATAGAAAAATACAAGTCATACAATACAACGCAGCAAACATCGGTACACTGTACACTTGATACACATGCACAAGTAAGCATACAACCATACATGCACCCACACACATGCACACTTACCTGCTAGAGGGTCAAAGGTCATGCTGATATTACACACACACATTTGCCCACTAGAGGGTCAAAGGTCATGCTGATATTACACACATATGCACACATACCCGCTAGAGGGTCAAAGGTCATGCTGATATTACACACACAAGCACACTTACCCGCTAGTGGGTCAAAGGTCATGCTGATATTACACACATCTTACCCGCTAGCGGGTCAAAGGTCACGCTGATATTACACACATCTTACCGGCTAGCGGGTCCAAGGTCATACTGATATTACACACATCTTACCCGCTAGCGGGTTTAAGGTCATGCTGATATTACACACATCTTACCCGCTAGCGGGTCAAAAGTCATGCTGATATTGTGCACATTCATTGAACTGGACTGTTGAGGGCTACGTGACCTCTCTGCACTTAATAAATCAAATTCATCTTGGGGCATCTGAGCCCCCGCACCACCTCCACCGTGCAGACCATTACTGGCCGGGCCCCCCTGGGCACTGAACCCTGAGCCCCCGCCCCACGGGTCTGTCACCCCCCCAGGCTGACCAAATCCTGAGAACAAAAAACAACACAAATGTGAACATCTAAAGAATTTCATCTATCTGCCACCCATGGAACAAAAATACTTCTAAAAATTAGAAATACTTTGGTAAATGTAATTAATAAACTTATGCATAAAACTTATCCTATATTCACTATGCTATGCTATATTTATCCTACAGTCACTATGCCATCTACACTTATCCTACAGTCACTATGCTATCTACACTTATAGTCACTATGATATGCTACACTTATCCTACAGTCACTATGCTATGCTATATTTATCATACAGTCACTATGCTATCTACACTTATCCTACAGTCACTATGCTATGCTACACTTATCATACAATCACTATGCTATCTACACTTATCCTACAGTCACTATGCTATCTACACTTATCATACAATCACTATGCTATTTACACTTATCATACAGTCACTATGCTATCTACACTTATCATACAATCACTATGCCATCTACACTTATCCTACAGTCACTATGCTATCTACACTTATAGTCACTATGATATGCTACACATATCATACAATACTATGCTATCTACACTTATAGTCACTATGATATGCTACACTTATCATACTGTCACTATGCTAAGCTACACTACGCACCTGATGACGTTACGTGGCTAGCAGGCTGTGGTGACCAGGGATCACTGGCAGCTGCTGGTTGTGTAGCAGCTGGGACAGCAGCTACCACAGCTGCTGCAGACCTCTGAGCAGCTGCCGGGTGACTGTCGAACACCGGGGCGCCCCAGGGGTCCAGGGTCTCCGTGGGTTTAGCCTGGGTGGGGGGTTGAGATGCCCAGGGGTCAAATGTGGTGCCCCCCGATGTTTGATTTGAGAGTTGACCGTCCCACGTCGCTGAAGCGGGTAAACGAGAGTTTGATTGCGACGTGGCAGCACTGTTGAAGTCCACCAGGCCACCTGATGCACCAGCCTGCGGGAATCAAATCAATCAAGCAATAATCCATTTATCAGTCAATCACGCAAAAATGTCAATAAATCAATCAAGAAATCTTTTACTGAATCAGTTAATCAATTAATCTAGTCTTGCACTGATCACTACGAACCTACAGAGGAGAAATATTCTCAAAACATACGATAAACACAACAGCAGGAGATTAGTCAACTTTGGCACTTGTAAACTTCTACTCTGAATCACATCGACACTGGCTGGAGCCAGTGGCGATGTCGGTAAGGTACTCGATCACGGATCAGTATGTGCGGGGTTCAAATCTGGGGCTCGTCAGTCACTGACATCACTTTCGAGTGAGGAAACTGACTTCAACATTAGCTGTTAGCTTTTACAACTACGCTGTCAAAACTAACAAATCTCAACTACACTGTCAACACTAACAACTCACAACTACACTGTCAACGCTAACAACTCACAACTACACTGTCAACACTAACAACTCACAACTACACTGTCAACACTAACAACTCACAACTACACTGTCAACACTAACAAATCCACTTCTTATACTCTACTGCAGATACAGCGATACTTACAGCGGAGGCAGAGTTCTGTTCATTGAGTTTTTTACTCTCCTCTATCGCCATCTGTAGTTTGAGCTCATCACCCTTGCGCCTCTTGACTTCCTCATCATGTTCCTCCTTGCTCATAGCGAGCGCTAGCTGCAGCTGTAGATCCTCCTCTCCGTAAGACGAAGGTCTGACCGACTCCAGCTCTGAGTTCAACACAGGGCTACTACCTGCGTACATCAAAAATATGTGCCTAGGATCTGCTGTTACTACCTGTATACAACACAAATATGTGCCTAGGATCTGCTGATACTCCCTGTATACAACATAAATATGTGCCTAGGATCTGCTGATACTACCTGTATAGACCTTATATAAAAGGTGTTTACTTTGAAAAATCGCACTTTATATTTTTTCTTTCGCTAGGAGGCGCCACCGTGCAATCGTAAACTTAAATTGTTTTGTGGCCGGCAACTGCAACGAAATTTATCGTAAAAATGTAATATACATGTATCCTCTCTAGATATTCAATCTAGACATATATTACATGTAAATTAAGACATATGTTTATCATCATTTGATAAGTAATGGAAAAGTAATTTTTTGTAACCTTTAAAACACCATTCTGTTAATAAATGAAGAAATACATAATAAATATATGGGAATATATAGAATATTTCCAGCCATCAATAGAAGCACACTCTCCTTCCTGCTCCCCCTTTTGGCTTTGTTTATCATGTGAACAGAGTTACCACTACATATTACAAAGGGTCTATAGATACAACACAAATATGCGCCTAAGACCAACAAGAACAGAGTCATTCATATTTACGGTGTAACTCATTTCCTCCTCCTCCTCTAGACACGACACACAATGCTAGACAGGCACAGGGCACCAGCCCTGCGTATACTAATCCTCAGTCGTAAACTGATAGATACTGCCATTAGGAACTCACAGGTTCAACTTCTATATTCCACTTGAGTATAATACTACTTCACTAACAAATCACTGTACATTGCTTGATCTGCTACATGGGAAATTTTCACTTAAATGATCATAAACTTTTGATGTGCAACTATTTAATTAATTTATATTTTTATTTATTTATTTATTTTGATGAGTGTAAGCGTACACATTGATAAAGCATTAATTCATGATTAATTCCAGTTTAGCAAAGTACAAACCTGCGGAAGAATAAAGATATCTATCGGATGTAGAGTGTGGTACTTTAGATGTGTCCCTCCGCACCTGTTCCATAATTACACAGCACGAATATAGAATAAAACCAGTTAACTGGAGATAGGCCAGCTTATTCTTGTTGAATCTTTCATATTAACATTAACGTCAGGTTTAACAGTCACAGTAGAGGGAAGTGTGCAAGTATAATTTACATGTATAGACAGATTTCATACACTATGTATTAAATCGTTCTATTAAGCGACAATCTATCAAGAGCTGCCGCAGTCTAGTGGCTAAGATGTCAGGCTTTAGATCCCGACGTCCTAGGTTCAATTGTAGCTTCACTTTCAAGGTCTAGGGCTAGGTTTTATGTTAGGGAACTTAGCTAAAAAGTTAAAACTGTAGTAGAAAAAATGCAAGCATACCGGTGCTCCTGTGTTAATAGCGTAGCGTTCTTTTGCTGTGAGAGCCTTCGTCCTCTCGTTCTTAAATCTCTCCTCATCGCTGAGTAACGCAACGAGCTGCTTCGCTTTGTCCCTTACGTTCTGACCATGATCCTTTCCCTCTTCTACGTACTGGAAGTCCTTCAACGTCTGGATCGTCAGTATAGACTCCTACAACAGTGTAAACAAATCATTAACTATCAGACAGCGATGAGCATCCATGATGATTTCTAGTGTAGCCATGAGGAGCTTGATGTAGATAAGCTTCAAATATTAACTCACATTCAGATATAGCTAGGTCAATGTGAGATATAGTTAGGTTCCCCATGTTGTGTCTGGGTTGTTTGAAAAATCTGACCAAACGGTGACTGCACGTCTCGCAGAAGGCGACTAAAGCATCACAATTCACACCAACGTCAGAAAGGGCATTCGGTTGGTGAGCACCTTGGCTCCAGAAATTGCTACAAAATTTTTTAATCCCGACCTTAATTAAACTGAGTGTCAAGGAATGATGATGATGATGTAATCACTGAAACACAGGCATGGTATGCATACCATGCAGCATTCAGTCAAATTTATTAAAAAATCTCTAACAAATCTCAGAAAATAGTTTTCAAAAAGACTCATATTATTGTACAAAATCTATGAACCAGTTAGAAAATTCGACAGAAGAGTGACTAACTAATATGAATCAGCATGTTCATCATTAAACAATGACAGCCAGTGATTTAATTATTTTGACGTCCCTGCCATCATCTCTGGGTGAGGAAAAGGGTGTTTAACCTTTATTATTCATTATTATTATTATTTAAAGAAGTCAATACCCTACCTTACACTGCTGAGCTACACCTTCGCTACCGGTTTTAATCAGATAGTCCAACAACACAAGAGATTTGTAAACATGTCGCCAATTCTTCCCAGAATCATTCAACCTCTTCCAGATCATCTGCATCACTTCCGCAAATGCCACCATATTGAACGTGAGGTCTGCGATTTCAGACATGAGCGTTGTAGAGGGACCCCATGGATCGTTCGACGTTGCTTCGCGTACTTTAACCTCAGCAAACGTATAGTTCTTTACGACGTTCTTAAGAGTACGGTGAATTGGCATTTTGACTGTTTAATCGTTAAGAATAAGCTTCTAGAATGTATAACATAGATTTATCCAATCGTCACTGTATTACAGAAGATGCTTGTCCATACAATTTGTTAGCTGTAAAGTTGTAAGCTAGTATTATTATATCAAGTTATTCTGCGAATCATGTTCAAATGAGTTAATTAACATATCGTTCAAATCAGTTAATTAATATAACATTTTAATGTGTTAATTACTATAATTTTCAAATGTGTTAATATAACTTTCAAATGTGTCAATTAATATGTTTTTATTTTCAGTTTCGTTTGTTTTATCTGTTTTAAGCATATATAAATTAAAATGCCAGCACAAAAGGACTACAATATGCAAAAGCTGTTACCCAAAGTAAAAATTTTTTGTCCCAATTGAATTAAAGGTTAGCAACGACAAGCAGAGTTTGAGCTTGTCCATACAATTTGTTAGCTGTAAAGTTGTAAGCTAGTATTATTATATGTTAAATAGATACCAAATATAAAATATTTCATGAGCTGCTTCTCTATAGTCTGGAACTTTATTTTCATAATATTCTATTTATTTGAGTCTTAAAAACTTATGCTAATAGTGTAAATTCCGCCAGCATTTTTCATAGAGTCAGTCAAAAAGACAATTACTTTAGTTTCAAAGTTATAAAGCACATCCGATTTTAAAATGACATCGTTTATTGAGCCAGTATTTTCCGCACTCAATTCGTTAAACTTTCTGTGAAACTGTCATGGACGACAGTAGGACACCAACAACCGTTTTGATTTGTCGTTGATATCGCTAAATGAAATGTTAATAAACCTGAAATCCGGCATTTAAAAGATTTGTTATTGTTAATGCAAATATAATATAGTTATAAGTAAATAATAAAATCAGTAAAAATTAATCAAGAAATATGAATATTTAATCCTGAAGTAGGTTTACTCAATTAGGAATCGAGTACAAAATTTAAATTTTAGAAAGAAAATATTTCTTGATTTATTAAAATATTTCTACATTTTTCTACGCAAATCATTAATACATCAAGCCATCAAACATTTAGCATAGATACAATGAAATACAATGCATAAAAAATAGAGAACCAGTACATTTGAAATGCATTGCGATAACATCCTCAATAAATGCAAACTTTATCTTTTTATAAAACGAAGAAGAATTCGAAATAGCATTTGCAATTGCGGGTAAAAATAATTTGAAGCCATTTCCTTTTATTTAATATGCAGTTGGTTATGCATCTGATATGATGGTATAATATTTATGTTCTTAATTATACTAATTACTCACATGATACATGTACTTATATTTTAAAGTTTTTGCACTGGGCTAAAGATTAAAGAGCGTATCATTTATAAAGCATATTCTTTAACCTATACGTCCATCACCATCCCTGAACAAACTTGTAAGTCTCACTTGATAAAAATAATGCAGCCTGGCTGTTGTTACTCGGTCTTCTAAATTAACTACTCTCACATGTGAGACCTAGCTTACCTTCGGCAATTATCTTCACGCTCTAAGCTATCTATCAAATCGTTCTTCCTAGCAAGCTAAACCGCAGATCTGGAATTCTCTTCCATCCAATCTTCGGAAGTCTTCGTTTGAATCACATCGGACAGATGGTGGATCATAAAGCGGAGGAAAATTCGACGTCCAGAGTAGCATTTAAAAAATATCTTCGAACGTTAATATCACAAGTCCATATGATTATATAATTTTAATTACAATAGCACCGGACAAGTTATACGATTAAATTTACTTGGTTAAATTGAAGCAACCTTTTGTAACCCGGCCCTCTAAACTAATCTAGATCTTGTGAGGCCTAGCTGTCTTAATTATCTTCTCGCTCAAGCTAAATCTTATCTTTCTTAATTTCCAGCCTGCTGCACCTCAGATATAGAATTCTCTTCCATCGATCTCCTCTTCGGAAGTGTTCGTTTCAATTATATATACGCCAAATTATATAGAATAAAGAACTATTTTTATTCTGTACCTTTGCATCGGCCTTTGCTTTCAAATGGAGATCCATAGGATCAAAACTGTTAAAGATGTACGTTTTCCTTCTCTCTTTCCAAGGCAGTACTGTCTATGAGTAGCGACCAACTCCTAAACCTCCTTTTCTAAAATACCCTTATTTTAGAACTGATTTTCTGCATTTTGGAATTTGCACCGTTTCGGTCTTTTTTGCTCACAAGCTTGTATTTATCTAAATAGTATTTAGATTTATTTGAATTTGTTTAATTAATTACATCTGTAAGTTTAAATGTTGTTTAAATTTGTAGATGCAAATAAAATGTTTTAAGACCTGGCAGCGCTGTGCATTGTTTATATTTCTCAGTGACAACAACGAGAAGCTCATTGAGATAATGGCGACGATTTTTAGTAATTTTAGGGATTATTTGGAGGGTCAGCCCGTCCCACCCGTCGGGCGCCCCCAAAAGTTGTGGACTAACCTCCTGTCTCTAATCGCTGTATCGATATCTATATTCCTTCTATCATCACATATGGTTTTATGTTTAGGTAATAATTATGGCTCCTTTTTATGATATTTAGTCTACCTGTTTTATTTGACAAATCGTAATTACGCTTATCTAATAAACCATAGATGAATTCCTACACGGATCTTATCAAATAGGCCTATAGCAAATGCCAAATTTTGACAAATATAAATAAATATATCCAGTTATATATCAAGTTATAAAATAATATATACAGTGACGTTGCCACGGAAATTATAACACCCCACTTCTGAAATAGTGCCCTACTCTGTGCGTGCAAATCCTGACTTTTTGTAAGGGGAGAGGGTATACATATCCTGTCTTTTTTCAATTCGTGCAAGTGTTATGCAACTTACTGTTATGCAACTTATTTTTGCGCATATTTGACCTGAATCATATGCCAGAGTACACTAATGTGTGTAAGAAATAAGGCAAAAATAAGAAAGCTTTTATTGGGGCTGATAGGATACGGACAACACTAGCAACATTTATCCTCATATTTTAAACAACCCACTACTTGCCATGGGAAAACTTCGTTACTGAATATGTAATGAAAATTAAGAAATGCACAGAAGACTTTATTTATTTGAATTTTTAGTTTCCTAAATAAAGGTATGATGCAAGAGGTGAATTTTGATGAAGGCAATACTGATTCATCAATCTAGCAACTTTTCTAATTTTATAATTTTATGTATTAACTGGACTCTGAATTTTAAGGGACAGAAACTCTGAAATCAAGCTAACTAAATTGAATAATATATAATTTTTATAGACAAACTATCAAAAATACAGAAATAGCAGGGTGGCTCAAATTAATTAATTGAAATGTGTGACATATATAAGTATCCTTTAGGGAGTTACTGGTATCCAAGAAAATGTCAAGCACTATGAAAATAAAGCTAAATCTTGTATATACTCTATTTTACTCTGAGTATATTAGATTCAATTTTTTTATTTTGACACATTCAGCAGAGTGAGATCGTGTAATGAATTGCCGGTTTCATTAACTTATCTTGCAGCTTGACAGGTGTTATGATAGATGGCTGTAATGGAATTATTATTGAATTATGTCCTCCAATTCATTTATACTGCCATTTTTGTAAAATTCAAAATTTTCAAATGAGAATCTCTTAAATTGAAAAATATGTGAACTGCTTTACAGCTTATAATTAATAATGTTTGGAGTTGCTTAATGACTATTCCATTGACTCTACCAGTTTATTAAATGGACATAAAAACTTTTGGGTGCGGCACATTAAGATGCCCTACTTGACGTTGTAATTTGTAATTTTAATTTAGAATTTTAAACGAAGCCTCTCTTAGGTTTATATAAGTTTTAGATTGAAAATTAGCAAAGATGAATGATTCACATTTACTTATTTCAAATCAGATAATTTAAAAAATCTCTTAGCCTATCTGTGTGCACAGTGTATTCCATTAAGCAAAAGTTTGTTTTCTGTGCTGAAGCTGATTTCGTCCACTGTGTTAGTAACAAAATATTCTCTGTAATAGCTGTTAGCAACTTAATTTGTTAGAATTTTTACGAGATGTAGTTCAATAAGTGATATAATGATTGATGAGTTAAGGTGCGACAGCTATAAGTGTATTATGGCAGTGAAATCTATGTAAAGCTTTTGATTAATGGATTGATTTGATAGAGTGTTTAACTGAATGCATTATATTTTGTGTGAATATTCTATTATATAATGTTTTGACTGATTGATTGACCGATTAATTGGTTGATATGTTTTAGACTGCGACGAGAGGACACAGTTTAAGTGTGATGACGGACAGTGCATCGTTGCTGGCTGGCAGTGCGACTCTGAGTATGACTGTCTCGACTTCTCTGACGAGGATCACGCGCGCTGTGGTTAATACTTATATATATATATATATATATTATATACGTTATACATGTGTGTGTATATATATATCTATACATATATACACACACACACACACACACACACACACACACACACACACACACACACACACACACACACACACACACCCACACAACCCACACACACACTCACACCCACACACACACACACAACACACAACACACACACACCACACACACACACACCACACACACACAACACACACACACACACACACACACCACACACACACACACACACCCACACACCCACCCCACACACACACACACACACACACACACACACACACCCACACACACACACACACACACACACACACACACACACACACACACACACACACACACACACACACACACACACACACACACACACACACACACACACACACACACACACACACACACACACACACACACACACCCACACACACCCACACACACACACACACACACACCCACACACACACACACACAACACACACACCACACACACACACACACCCCCCACACACACACACACACACACACACACACACACACACACACACACACACACACACACACACCCACACACACACACACACACACACACACACACACACACACACACACACACACACACACACACACACACACACACACACACACACACACACACACACACACACACACACACACACACACACACACCCACACACACACACACACACACACACACACACACACACACACACACACACACACACACACACACACACACATATATATCGCAGCTACAACAGATGATAGAGCTTAGATATATGTAAGGAAAAGCTGGAGTCAGTGTACTTTACTGCGACGTCGGTAAGATATTCGACAATGGATCAGCAGTATGTGCGGGTTTCAAGTTCTGGGCTCACCCGTCGCTGACATTGCTTTCGAGTGAGGAAACTGACGTTAACATTAGCTTTACCAGCTTTTTACATAGTCATTTCAGAGTAAATATATGCATTGGTCTTGCTAATATATTTTGTGCCTCTATCTTTTGCTCCATACTCTCACTATTATGTGGATGATGTGTTTTCTATACGCATTCAGCGCATATCATTCATAGCTTGATGTGCAAGCTTGTGCGTACTTTTGTAGAAATGTGCACACGCTTATGCTCGAGTTAAATTTGGGTACAATTGTGTGCACTAGATATATACTGCACTGGTATGTGCAGTCACGTTAATGTGCACAAGCTTGTGCGATAGTAAAGTATGCTTGTGTAATATACTGAAACTTGTATGTCTCAATAGCGTAGTGATATATATATAGATAACGTCATGAAGTTTTAGATGACAGATCCTGAGGTGAATTAAACTCGTGGGTTCGAATCCCAGCCGGCCGCGCTGATCTGAGAGTAAAATGTCGGACATTCACTGTACTGATTATACGGAAAATGGAATAAATTTTCTAACGAATTTAACATGCGGTATTAAAAATGATAGATAACAATTCAGTTGATCGTTTCATTATAAGGTGTGTTTGTTATACTGTACAATAGTATACAATCTATCAGTTTAAACTGATATTATGCTGGCTCAGTTATTATTTGGTTTGACTATTGCTTAGACGTTTAGCGTTAGTTTCAGCATCCTAGTACTACTGTCTGGTGTGGAATCGATCCAAGGATTTCCTATTCATCACCTAACTAGTTAATAAACTCAGCCATCCAACCAGCAATAATTATATGAAGTTTTCCTACTGTTTTGTGGAGTTTTACTGTAGTATGTCCTAAATGATTGTAATCACAGAGAAGTAGTAGAGTATTAATTAAATGATTGTATTGACAGAGGAGCGGTGTATTGATTAAGACTTATTGATTTTTAAAAATCAGTGCTATTATTCAACGGGTGTTGGGAGGTTTATTGTTCTATAGTTTTATTTTAGAATATCGGGAGTCAATGCTTTATGTTATGTGGTTATGGAATTATGTTAACGTTTTATTATTGCAATGTGTTAAAGCTCTAATTGTGCTGATGTGACGACAACTAATTATGATATAGCTCGTACTTTTGTACGACTGGAGCGCCTCGAGTCTTAGAGTTTAACGGCCGTTTCCTCATCCGAGGATGATGTAATGGTTGGTACGGTCCGTACTATTCTGTGTGTGTGCGTGAACTGGTTAAGCACTGTTCCGTAGGGATATGTCGGAGAAGAGGGATCCGCGGTGGTTTGTCTGTCTGGTACTTAACTATAGACACTCTTTCTTCTACTGCACTGTTGCCTGCCGTCAGACTCCTGCTAGATTTGTTATATATATATATATATATATATATATATATATATATATATATATATATATATATATATATATATATACAATGGATATATATATATATATAATATGATATATATATATATATATATATATATATATACAATGGATATATATATATATATATATATATATATATATATATATATATACAATATATATATATATATATATATATATATATATATATATATATATATATATATCCCTCTAACGCAAAAAATATATATATATTTTTGTTTGTGTAAAATATTATACGTTATTCATGTACGATGTGTTTATACTGTATATGCACTACGTGTTTGAAATATACATATAGGGCAGTAGATACTGATGATAGATTGTGTTGTGAACAGGCTTAGGGGTCATGGACAGTTGTCTATGGTAGGCCTGATATTCTTGTTGATCACTATCAGATAGCCTGTCATATAACCACTTAGAGCTAAAGCAAACTTTAACGTCACGTGTGTCGTTAGCATATCAGTGACGGGCGAGCACGGATTTAACCGCTATTCTGCTCTAAGTGGACGTTTTTGATAGTCCAGCTGTTCAGCGACAGTTGTTAGGACTGTGAATGATCAAAAAATGTACTCATTATTAAACCAGATCTTTTGTTGTTGTTGCTCGTTCACACAGATGATATTTGGACTGAAGCTGAAGCTGATCAAGCTGATGTAGAATCGATTCATTCATGTTGCCTCTGCGTTAAGGTTTTTCTGATTTTATCATGTTTATATGGATGTGGAACATGGACCTACAGCAAATAATGGAAGGAAATAGAGGAAGAGGTATGTCGAGATTAGGAATGTTTGATTAAAGATTCACTCATATGTTGACATGACGTGGAAAGCGGAGGACAGAGAAGAGTGGAGGCGTTATATACCAAGGATCGGAGAAGAGTGAAGGAGTTATATACCATGGACCTGCCCATAGGCAGGTTCTTGTTCACTAAGAGAGAGAGAGAGCATGTTTATCGAGATCTTAGATATTTGCGGTTTAGTCTTGACGTCGCATCGTGAGCAACAGGCAGGATTGTAGTTGGGCAATATTTTAGGTTCCTGTTGTTTGATAAAGTGTTCATAAAGGGTAGTTATATGAAGCATACGCTGTTAATGGACTGTTTTGTTGTAATAGAAATAAACTATGCTAGCTGTATTAATTATGTACTGACGGTTAATGTATTAAGATTAGCACAGTGGTTACATTCTGTTGCACGGAATCTGTGCCTCAGAATCTGGAGGCTTGTGTTCAAAGCCTTGTAAATCAACAATGGTGGAATGATGCTTCTTTAATAATAAAAAACTTAAATAGTTGTCAGTCTTCGTTTCTTTGTTTCGATTAGCTCAACTGGAAAGAGTTCTGTGGAGAGTTCAAACAATGTGATCAGTTGAACGACAATGTGCATGGATGGAAACTAACAATGTATACCCCATTATCGCTTACTCCAAATTTTAAAAAAACTATTACAAAAATTATTAAAAAATTATTTTAAAAAGACTTGTAAAAATAAATGCTCTGGACAAGAGTAATAAAAAGTTAAAGGTAATGTTAACGTCAGTTTCCTCATTCGAAAGCGATGTCAGTGACGGGCGAATCCAGGATTTGAACCCCGCACATAGTGATCCGCGGTCAAGTATCTTCCCGACATTGTCACTGGCTGTAGCTAGAGTGGTAGTAATATCATATATGATTGAATTAACGCGATAGCTTGTTGTATATATTGGCTGGTCAATGCATATAGATACCACATAGTTAATAGCATCTAAGTTCATGAGTATAATCTTTATCTAAAGCATCTCTGTCTTGATGTCAGGGACGTCTAATTTTTTTAGCTACAGCTCATCCAAGATAACATCTAGCTCATGATAGCCAAGGCAGTCAACCGAGTCAGGAAATTTCTATACTAACAAATCTAAGACAGTGGAAGAAACAAGTTGATCCTGAACCTTAACCATATAGACCACTGGTCTTAATTGGCTGGAGCCAGCGGCGAAGTCGGTAAGGCGCTTGACCGCGGATCA
This sequence comes from Enchytraeus crypticus, assembly GCA_905160935.1. Classification (NCBI taxonomy): domain Eukaryota; kingdom Metazoa; phylum Annelida; class Clitellata; order Enchytraeida; family Enchytraeidae; genus Enchytraeus; species Enchytraeus crypticus. The sequence goes on from CAJHZI010000528.1 coordinate 1,353,397, forward strand.
GTATGTGCGGGGCTCAAATCCTTGGCTCGCCCGTCACTGACATCGCTTTCGAATGAGGAAACTGACGTTAACCTTAGCTTTTTTAGCTTTTTTAATGTCAAGGTTAATTTAAAATAACGATGCGCGTGTGTACGTTCAAATGTATATGAAATTCAACAATAGTTTAAAAAACGATGAAACAATACGAAGTTATGCTGATAACCATTATTCAGCAAAGATAGTCGGTAGCAAAGATATAGAATTATAATTCTTTATTCTAGGATCGGTAGTCAAAAATTAAAGATAGTCAAAAGGCCTACTGTGTTTGAAAATAAGTTAAGAAAAACCTGCGGCTCACAGATTTATTGGTCAACTGCTTGACATTGCACTATATTTCAGTTTCACGAGTCTGGGCACCAATAACTCACACAGGAATCGAATCAACTAATTTTTTTTTCTAAACAACTTAACTTAATTATACTGGTTTAGTAAGTATTGAAGACTTGTTAGACCAGTCCAGTCATAGCTTCATATCTCAACATACAAAAACTGTAAAGGAAAAAATACATACCTCTATATGTCTGAGTTTGAGCTATATCTCTCTATAATGTATCTTATAATAACTATAGCTTATAATAGCTTTCCTATAATTCTAAATAAGATATATCCATATTGCGAGCTCAGCAACAGTTTATGATTTGCTACAAATAAACGTTAGTCATACAATCACGTAGGTATAACTATGTAGCATATTTATTATTGATCACTAATAGCATTTCCCACAAGTGAAACTGACGTTAAAATCGGCTTGAATGCTTCATTTATTGATCTAGAGCAACGTTAGTAGATTTGTTGCTATAAATACTTTATTAGATAGCACTGAAAGTGGCCAGCTGTGGCTGATGCTACATGTAGATCAAACCTATGCTAATCTTGCTGAAAAAACTTATAAAAAGTAGTAGGAGAATGCAATGGAAAACCACTTCAGAAACCCAAGCCTACATTAAAATTGGTAGACTTATAGCGTGTGATGGCTGTACTAATTGATCGATGAAGTGTTTTAAATTGGGCGCATAAGCAGCGTTAGACTATATTAAGATATATATACATTGGACCTGCCAATTGTCAACAAGCTTTTAAAGAGGGAATAAAATTGCAGGAGAATTTGACGACCGCATCATCCGATCATCGTTTGCAGACTATATAAAAGAATTGTTTGGAAACTGCAGAGCGCGTGAAATTAACTCTCTTGCTGTTAAGCAAGTTTCAATTTCCAGATTGATTGAAGGTCAAAGGCACACCATTTCCTGTCTTTACAACAGAGATGCAGTATTATCAAACGTTTGGGCGTTAAACTGATCTACCTTGTTTCAAATACTCTCGATTATAAAAATTTGGTAAAATCTTAGAGTTCGACTTTTAACAGTACATGCTCTAGACGCATTTTACAACAGCACCCTGTAGTTTTCGGTGGGTCTATTTCTGACTGTCTCCCACACCAGACATCTCTGATCTCAGGTTGTAACTAAACTATCGGAGTGATACAGTTTGGAGGAGAAATGACTTCATCGTCCTTGTGCGGCACAGCTGTGCTACAACCCAAATCCTCGTCTACATGGAGTTCTTCCAGTGCCTCACTCGGAGAACACTCTAGTTTATCTCTGTCCCTGACATCAGCGTCGACTGAAGAAATAGACGTTAAATTTATCTGAGCTGAGCTTGACCCAGCGTGGTCGCAGTCTTGTGAAGTGTAGACACCCTGGGGTGAGGTGAAGACACCCTGGGGTGAGGTGAAGACACCCTGGGGTGAGGTGGAGACACCCTGGGGTGAGGTGTAGACAGCCTGAGGTGAGGTGAAGACGGGTGAGGTGAAGACACCCTGGGGTGAGGTGGAGACGGGTGAGGTGTTGACACACTGGGGTGAGGTGAAGACACCCTGGGGTGAGTTGGAGACACCCTGGGGTGAGGTGGAGACACCCTGGGGTGAGGTGGAGACACCCTGGGGTGAGGTGTAGACACCCTGGGGTGAGGTAGAGACACCCTGGGGTAAGGCGAAGACACCCTGGGGTGAGGTGAAGACACCCTGGAGTGAGTTGGAGACAGCCTGAGGTGAGGTGAAGACGGGTGAGGTGAAGACACCCTGGGGTGAGGTGAAGACAACCGGGGCTGGGGTGGCGTCACCCCTGGGGATAAAATTCGAATCATTCTCGGATGAAGACTGAACTATGTACAAATCTTCTGGGTCAGGCTTAGACTGAACGGAAGACATGCTATCAAAGGCCATGGCTTTACTTATGTGCGGATGACGTCTCGTCAAAGGTACATCTGATATTTTCATATTTCCCTTGTTCATTGACGTCTCATCACAATTCATATTGCTTTTACTGTTGCATTCTTGATCTAAGCTTCCTGATCTGCTATTTCTATCACTTTTATTATTTTCAATTTTTACTCTACTTTCGTTTGACCTACCGCTGTTTTTCACATTAATTCCGGCTCCCTTATTGCTTTGTTTATTCAGCGAATTATTTCGACAAGCCAATTTACTACTATCACAATCTTTTTCAAGACATTTATCGCTGGTCATGCTATAGATATTTCTCGAACAATTCTCCACCGGAGAGATTTTTCCAGCGTTACTGGAAAGCAGCTGCTTAGAAAACGGATTGCCAGCTCTCATTGACCTGTTCGTGGTGTTTTTTGTCTCTGTTTGCTTGGATGACTTTGGCGCAGTGTTGCCACTTCTCTCTTTGTTTGACTGGGATCGATGATGTCGACTAAACTCTGGCCCGAGTAATTCTGCCAATTTACTGGTACTTTTATCTACTTCGTTTTCGTCAAATTTTACCCTAGTTATGTCAGACAAACAAGTTTCAGTATTTCCTTTGCTGCTGCCTTCGTTGTTGTTCATTAAAATATGTGGAAAAACCCCAGGTTGGAAATCTGAGGGGTCGGTACTGTGCAAAACGTCAATTTTAATATTTTCTATTGAATCACGCAAATCTGTAACTTCAACTAAATCAAAGTTTTCCGCAATATCGAAATTTCTCTGCTTTGAGTTGAAGTCATCACATCTGCTGTCTTTCTGAATTCCTTTTTCATACAATTCATCCATTGCTTGCCTCTTTTGACCAACACCGGATGCTGAAATACTGCTTGTTGATGCTGAATCGCAGCCCAATTTAATAATCGGTTTTATTTTTCTGCCGGCCGGAAATTCATTTTCATTTCCGGAGCTGTTGAGGTCCGGGCTACCCGTCTTCTTGCCTCTTGTAAACCAACTGAGCACCGGCAGAGAGTGTCTTTTGTTTCTCATTGCTGAATCGAAGTTGTTTTCCTTCTTTTTTGCTGCTGCAGATTTAACTGGAGCATTGTTCCAGTTTGATTTTGTTCCACTGAATGAAAGTAGACGCCTGGTGGAAGTTGAAGTGTCAAGGTCACCTCCTACCGTCAGATGACCTTCCACGGAGTCATCCGGGCTCTCAATGATCATAGGTAGATTTCCGTCATATTCGTGATCCAGCGATGACGTAAAGGGTGATTTACTAAAATACGTGACGTCATGAGCTGCATCTAATGATGACGTCAGCAAGGAAGTGCTAGGACTGACGTCATCATTGTCGCCGTGGTGTCGGTTAGAAGCAAAATCCACTCGCCGTTTAGAGTTACCATCGCATCGCAGAAAACCCTCCTCGCACTCGACAGCGTAGCTAGCTGCTGGTATGCGAGCAGCAGCTGAACCAGCAGTTAGCATAACAGTAGCAGCTGCTGCTGACGCAGCTGCAGCAGCTTCTTTGCTGCTGTACCCAACACGTGACGAGGGAATTTCCTCGGAATCGCTGCGATGATACTTCTGCTTAGAACCAGAATGATGATTAGATTTTCCACCAAATCCGCCAGAACCAATTCCACCAGAACCAATGCCACTAGAACCAATTCCACCAGATCCAGCTGGTGGATAGACCGGAAAGAGGTCCTGGAAGCTTGCCTGCCTTCCCCTGGATGTCGTTGGTCCACTTCTGAGCTGCGAGGCGTCGAGTCTGGGAGAGGGGGTGGGGTTCCTCGTAGTGGGGGGAGAGCTGGATGAAGGGGTGGAGGGGAGGGCGCAGTGGGAGGGGCGTCGAG
>CAJHZI010000528.1:1362500-1390000 GCA_905160935.1 Enchytraeus crypticus
AATGAATAATATGTTTGCTACCCATTTTCAGGAGATTATTATTTTTATATGTATTATCGGCTTTTTCTCGTACATTTTCATATGCAGCTTCAAAACTGTTGAACAGTGTTCTCATTTCCTCCATCCATTGCATAATGCTATACAACCAGAATTAATCTTTTCGCAAAATAAAAACTGACAGACTTTTTAGCTGACATCACAATAGCTCGAGGATGGAATCTACGCAGGTAAGCTGGAGATGAAAGCTATTGATGAATTAACAGCGACAAATAATGCTAAATGCTCGCATGAAGTCAAATAAACCAGTTTTTAGACCATCACCAGGGGCGAATAGCGTCAGGACCCGTTGTTGCCTAATTGAGAAAAATCTTGTTGCTAAATATTTGAAACGAAGTCGGTATGATACTCGACCGCGGATCAGTAGGGGCGGGGTGCAAATCCTGGAATCGCTCGTCACTGACGTCGCTTTCAAGTGAGGAAACTGACGTTAACCTTAGCTTTTTTAGCTTTAAATGTTCCTAAGCAACGTCAAAAACAGGTTCTACTTTATATTCCACAATCATGTAGTGATAGCCAACTCTCAATCAATAAATCATTCAATCAACCAACCAGTCAGTCAGTCCATCAAAAATCAATCAACAATCTGCCAATTAATCATTCACTCAGTCCGTCAATGAATCAATCAATTAATGAATAAATAATTATATGTAAACAATAAATGTAGATTGGCGGTGGATATAACGTTTTAAATCGAAATAGTGATACGATCCCTAGGCCAGAATATAGTTATTGGTTAATCGATGGCGTTCTCAAAAGCTGTCCTAAAAGTCTAGATACATGAATTATTGAAGCCTAGTTTAATATCAGCGTCATGTCTGAAGAATCATATCAGTGATCGGATGAGCACTGAATTTGAACCCTACATCTACTGCACTGCAGTTGGGTATTGTAAAACTAGACTGAGTAAGAATTTAGACCTACACTCTAGACTTTCATCCGTTGGAGCATCCATTAGCCAACGAAATGTGCTTAATTTTTGTTACTTACATTTTAGTTATTCTAACTTTACTTTTTACTTGTTTAGTAAGATGGCTGGAGCCGTTGGCGAAGTCGGTAAGACACTCGACTACGGATCAGCATGTGCGAGGTTCAAATCCTGGGTTCGCCCGTCACTGACATCGCTTTCGAGTGAGGAAAGTGACGTTAATCTTAGCTTTTAGTATTTTTATTTATTTATTTTGATTATTATTCGTTTTTTAGCTAAATGTCTAAATGTCTAAATGTCTACCTGTAAGACGAACAGTCCCAGTATAACAATGCTGACGTAGTGTAGTATATGTGCGGCTGTTTTCAGCATTTTTGCATATTTCAATCCATCGCCCCCCTTTCCCTCCGCCTTATCCCCCTCCCCCTCAACGGCGGCAGTTTGACCCCCGACCCCTCCCTGGGGGCCCCTGGGGGCTGATCCCCCCCACACAGCGCTGCGGTTTGAAGTCCCATCTCGTAAAGCATCTAGAGTTGAGTTAACGTTCGCTCCAGTATCCGAATCTAAATCATTATCTGCTTTCCCCTCGCCAATACTTTCATCAATAATATTGTTTTCGTGTTTCTGTTTGGGAAACGTTTCGTCTAAAGCAGATTTCGTTGGAAGGTTTTTTTCGTAGTTTTGCTCGACTATTTTATTTGATCGCCTATTCGACTCATTTTTAACCAAACTATCGCTCAGTTGGAGTTTAGAACCATCTAAAGTTTCGCTGTCATTTTCTGAACGACTTTCCGAACGACTCGATTCCACTGAAACTGCCTCTGGGATGTCTCCGTCACGTTCGGTTTTATCCCGGACTATCTCGGACTTCCGGTCCGACAGCGGATGAGACATATCCTCATCGATCGACTTGTAATTGAGACGATCGAGCAGGACAAGCAAGGCCGATTTAACGGCATCCAGTGAGCTTATAGGCGACGTGTCCGACAGACAGGACCGGCTAGCCGGAGTCAAGTATACAGGCAATTTATGGTACATTGATTCCCGCTGCTCTCTCGACGTACCGGATCGGGTTGGTTGCTTTCTGAGTTTCTGACCTCGTTGTTGCTGTTGTTGTTTAGATGAATATCGTTGCTTGAGGTTGCTAGATTGTTGATCATCTGACAACGGCTGCGGATTGGTATTTTCATGCTGAAGCGTCAGCTGATCTCTTTTGGTTTTCTGATTAGAGCGAAGTTGATTGTATTGTGGGTTTTGTTTATATGGACTCTCTGTTTCCGATTGACCGGCAGGATTTTGTGAAAGTCTCTCATCTTCCAGTGGATGAGGAGATTCCTGACGTCCTTGTTGTTCCGGAAGTCCTTCTTGTCCGTCTTTAAATCTTTCCAGGTTCTCGGATTTCGAATCGTCGGTTGTTAATTCATTCCCACAACTCCACCAAAGCCTAACTCGTGTGTCGAGAAGGAGTGATCTAACACGTGAGAATGTCAAGGCTACCAGAACCTTTTCATCAAGATCACTAATTTCATTTTCATCGACATTTTCATGGGACCTGCCCGAATCATCTGAAATGTCTAAACCAGTGTTGATAGGTGAATTGGTAGATGATAAAAATTGCATAGTAATTTCAGTAGTATTGCTTTCAGAGTCAGATAAATTACTCAATGATAAAGAAATGGATGAAGAATTTAATAAAATTGAAGGCGATATCGTAGTGTTAGGCATAAGTAACAACGACGACGACGATGTTGATGTTATTGCTGGTCGCGTGGATGATAAGTTATTAGAAATTGCATCAGCGTAAGATGTTTTAAAGTTATTTAAGGCCACAACTCTGCTATCAATTATATCTGCTATATCCAACGTTGTCGCTTTAAATAGCGAAGTTAAAATTGCCAATTGTTCCATTCCAAATTCTGACGTCATCGTGACGTCACCGGTACACGGAGAAATCGGCGGGAAGAGGAACGGTGACGTCATGTTATCACGTGACGTCATACGTAGATGACTAATAATCCTGTCGACGTCATCGTGGGTGAAGTTCTCCGTGCCTGGATGTTCCTTGAGGAAATCAACGAGCTGAACCACGTCCGTCGATACCGCCATGTACTGACCTAATAGTGACAATAACAACTGCAGCAACAACAACAACACTAATAACAGAAACAACGATAACAACAACGACGATAACAACGACGACGATAGCAACAACAAAAACAGCAATAACAGGAACAATAACAACACCGATAGCTACGGCGACCATAACGACGACGACAATGAATATATGATTTGTTAATATTAGCTTTACCCTTCTTTCTCTCACTCTCTTTCTTAGTCTCTTTCTTAGTCTTTCTCTCTCTCTCTTTCTTAGTCTCTCTCTCTCTCTCTCTCTCTCTCTCTCTTAGTCTCTCTCAGTCTCATTCTCAGTCTCATTCTCAATCTCATTCTCAGTCTCATTCTCATTCTCAATCTCTCTCATTTTTTTGTCTCTTTTTGAATCTCCCCCTCTATCTTTCAAAATTTTAAAGATAGAATTTTAATTTTTGCCTTGAACCTTTCTATTTAAAACATAAGAAGAGTACATTTAATTTACACTTTCTCCCTAAATATTTTAAATGGAAAGGTTTTAGGCAAAAAATCCAGTTCATTGCTCTAGTCTAGTCGGATCTTATGAAGTCAGTTTTCAGTTATCCTAAACTTCTCTTGAGATATAAATCGTAATAAACACACTAGCAATGAACAGTGTAAGTATTGCACTTAGATGTAGTGCAGTTAATTATAATAAGACTTTACAGTGTACTACAGACTGTACAGTTACATTACAATAAGACTCATAGCATTTTATACACTCAATATATTATATAAAAAGTCGAATTTGTCGTCTATTTTTCGTCCTCAAGGATATCAAGAATAATTGATCGTTTATTATATTGATTACTGATTGATTGGTTGCTCCTCAGAAAGTTGTCTTATCCACTTCGACACTCAATTATTAAAATTATAAAATTTGTAATCTTGATTAATTATACTGAGTAGCTAATTGTGAATTGTCAATTAAAATCCTTCTTCATTTTAAATAAGTAGCGATGAATATCAACTATATTGATATCTATCACTTTTAATACCAAATGTTTAAACCGTTAGGCAGTTTAGACCATTTTCTTACTTCTCATGGCATGCAGATCTAGAAGTATTTCTGCGATTACAATGGCCGCATCGAACATGATGAGAACACAGATGGTGAGGTGCACAGCCGAACTGTTCAGAAACTCTACAGTTCTTCCTCTACATCTATTCATCAATAGCATCAACATCGACAGTGTCAACAACAAATTGTCACCAATTACATTATGGTATATCAATCAGAATGAGACTTTTGCGTCCAATTCCTCGCCTAAAGGCTTTGTCAGGGACGTCAAGAATATTATTAGAATATCGTATAGAATAATCGTACACAATATTAGTGAGCATTAGAAACATATACACTATAGTGTATATGTTTCTCGTACTATACTCCAATATTATATCACTGTGGTATCACTTATGCATCAGAGTACCATAGTTAAAGTGATATTCAAGATGGCGATTGTGGAGAAGAATCATTTATCACTTAGTGCGTAGTTTAGCGCAATTGGTAACTTACAGCATGCGCGTCATTAACGAATGTAAGCAACGTCGAACTCGGTTAGTACTTAGAAGAAAAGCCACTTTACTTCGGAACAAACAGTGCTGACAGTTTCGAACAAAACACCGGGGTATTAAAAGGTTATTCTTGAATCCGATATGGTTGCACTGATAAGACAACGATTACTGATAACCAAAGGGAGAAGGTCGAAATAACTAAAACGATAAAATAATAAAAATAACTAAAACGATAAAACAATAGTTAAACAAGGATTCCTTGTAACTCGTGCTGTGTAACTAAATTTGCGAAAATTTAAGGAAAGACAAATCTTCACGAATTACTTTCGTTCTCTCTTTCTCTTAGTGCATTTCCTACTGGCAGGTCCATGACACATAACGCCTCTACCTCCCTCTGTGTTCCGTTTTCCTCTTCATGTCCACATTTCAATGGAGCTTTAAAAAATTATATAACATTCCGATATCTCAGCTTCTCTTTCCTTTCATTCTTCCTTCTTTATTGATTGGTTGATTTATTCATGTAAAAATGATTAATTGATTGATTGATTTATTCATGTAAAATGATTAATTGATTGGTTGATTTATTCATGTAAAAATGATTAATTGATTGATTTATTCATGTAAAAATGATTAATTGATTGATTGATTTATAATGAATTGAATAACAAAGTAAATAATTAAAAGCGTATAATTATCAGAAGATATTTAGAAATGAATTCGCTAAATAATGTTGTTTGCTAATATTGATAAACTGATTTATTTGATATTTCTAACGTTTGTGGTTCTTTACTACTTTGTCTCGGCTTCTTTCTCGTTTCATTCCTCGTTCTTGATTGATTGATAGATTAATTAATTGAATGATTGATTGATTGATTGATTGACTGATTGATTGATTGATTGATTAGCTGATTGATTGATTAATGTATTGAATAGCAATATACATAATCAAAAGTATCTAATTATCAGAAGATACATTTAAATGAATTCACTATACGACTTGATTGTTTTCTTCATTAATGAGTCGATCGAGAAACTGACTGATTAATTGATTGATTGATATTTCTAACGTTTGTGGTTCGGTTGCCTCGAGAGATCTCAATTCATCGTCGAGTATGTCAGTATCTACGCTGTCCGCCTCTAACTCCTTAAGCAGTCTGTCGTATTTACGATATTCACTCCGCACGGATGGAGCCACCGAGTCCCGCCCCCTTCCGTTTTCTCTCCGCCCACTTGGCATCGTGCCAGCACCTGAGCCTGTTCCTAGGCCTGCCACCAACAGTCTGAAATCAATCAATCAGTCAAGTAATCAATAAATAAAACGGAATTAAATATTATTTTATAGAATTAATCTATTAGACTATTAATCTCAAACATCTGTTTGCAGTGAAGGAAACAATTCAAACAATAGACAATGTGTTGGATGGTAAAGATGGTAAAGCTAAGGTTAACGTCAGTTTCCTCACTCGAAAGTGATATCAGTGACGGGCGAGCCCAGGATTTTATCCCCGCATATACTGATTCGAGGTCGAGTAACTTACCGACATCGCCACTGGCTCCGGCAAAGTAATCAATAAATAAAACGGAATTATATATTATTTTTATAGAATTAATTTATTAAACTACAAACATCAATCTGTAGTGAAGGAAACAAATTCAAACAATATCAATGTGTTGGAGAGCACAACTAAAACTTCTCGTCGATATATTCGAATATTAGCAAGTAAACAGTGAAACTATAAATTTGTTTTTGTTCTAAAGATTTCAATTTAGAAAAATTTAAATTTAGGTATAGCTTCTGTTTATTAAAGTATACATTCTAAAAGGTTGTAATTTCATCGATGATGCAGGTTTAGCCTATGAGCACTAATCGAGCATTTAGTGGGAATTTCTTTGAGAACTTTGCATGAGAAATGAAAACAGAAATATTGACGAGATTCTTCGAAGTCGAGAAGAAATTTATCAGAGTAAATCTACAGAGGAAAAGAACGATGTTATGTTCGTTACATTTCTGACTGAAATTGATTGATTGATCGACTGATCAAGCGACCGCAGAATATTGATTAGGTTGATTGTCAAAGGACTCTATGTATGCAGAATCGCTCTGTGATCTTATTCTAAGTTCTTTCCATTCAATGAAGTAATCGCGTATAGGAGAAAATAGCAGAGTAAGAGAGCGAGAGAGAGGTAGTGAGAAATAGAGAGAGAGAGAGAGAGACACACACAGAGAGAGAGCGAGAGAATAGAGAGATAGAGAGCGAGAGATAGAGATAGAGAGCGAGAGATACAGAGGGAGAGATAGAGAGGGAGAAAGATAGAGCCATAACTGCAGACATATAGACAGGCACATAGGAAGTTGGGCAGACATACAAAGTTCCAGACCAACAGATACACAGAGTAAAAGAAAGAGAAAATAAGTATTAAAGCTAATGTTAATTGGAGACAGTGATATAGATTATTGCATAGAAAGAGAGAGAGAGAGAGAGAGAGAGAGAGAGAGAGAGAGAGAATGTAAAATAAAGAGAGAGAGAGCAAGAGAGAGAGAAAAGAAGTATAAGAAAGATATGTTAGCTAAGAATAGAAGATAGTGACATAGAAAGAAAGAGATAGGAGAGATAAATAACAGAGAGAGAGAGAGAGAGAAAGAGAGAGAGAAAGAGAGAGACATGTCATGAGGCATTATTTCTGAGAGGGAGAAATCTGTAGAAGCGGTAATTTCACTGCATGCCGATGGGAAATAAGCGAGTACGAGAGGTAAGCTGGTTATTTCACTCAGCTCTCATCAATCAGTTCTGTCATACTCAAACCTGTTGTAGTATGAAATTGAGTGCACTAAATATTTAAATACCTCAGAATTTTTATAGCTTCCCATAGATGCTATAAATTCGAATTAAGCTAAAGTTATTTTTGAAGTCATCTATAGTTCAATTTTAAAAGGGAAATTTTCTTAAAGAATCATCAGTATGGTAAAGTCTCGCTCTAAATATAATAATAATAATAATAAAAGTTTAACAGCCGTTTCCTCATACAAGGATGATGCCAGGGACGTCACCCATCACATGTCACTACATATCGATTCACCCCAAACGATCTGAAGAAAACACGTGCTGAAGAGAAAGAATAAGATCATAAACAGTGCTGGTCTAGAAATATCTAGAAATATCTAGAAATATCTAGAAATATTCAGTAGATTGTGACGGGAGTTGTTCTTCGAACCTACCATCACTGACCTAGAACTTGAAAGAGATATACATGTAGATAAACTGAAGTCAAATCAACTAACAGCCAAACACATCATCAGTGACGGGTCGAATTCAGGAAACTTCTAAGGCCTGATGACTGTCTAGTAGATAGTATCTACATGTAGTATCTTCCATATTAATAATTTCTTTTGGTCAGAAACCGGCCGAAATATAGTATTTAATTGATTGATATAATTTAAAGAGATCTAATACGACGAAGTTTGACCACTGTAACTAACTAATTACCAAGACACAAAAATGTTCAAATACTGACTTGTTGAGAAAAACAGTATTCCAAAAAGCTGGTAAAGCTAATGTTAACGTCAGTTTCCTCACTCGAAAGCCATGTCAGTGACAGCCGATCCCAAGATTTGAACTATGCAAATACTGATCCGCTATCGAATATCTTACCGACATCGCCACTGGCTCTAAAGCTCCAAAGCTAAGCAAGACAGACCTGAGTAAGACTAATTAAGATACCTAAGCCAATAAATAATCGAAGACAACGGAACACTATCTCATAAGCATTAATTTGAAATAAATGTATTTATCATCAATATCGTCACATTCTAACGGGAAAAGGTTTACTAGAGGAGGTCATAGAAGGTAGAATAGGAGCAGAGGCAGACCGAGATTAGGAATTTCGGATGATCTAAAGATCCACTCATTGTAGACGTGAAGAGGAAAATGGAATACAGAGAAGAGTAGAGGCGATATATACCATGGACCTGCCAGTAGGCAGTGCACTAAGAGAGAGAGAGAGGTAGAGGGAGAGAGAAGAGAGAAGAGAGAGAGACAAAAGCTGGTAAAGCTAAGTTAACGTCAGTTTCCTCACTCAAAAGCAATGTTAGTGACGGGCGAGCCCAGGATTTGAACCCCGCACATACTGATCCGCGGTCGAGAATCAATCAATCAATCAATAAGAATTTAACGTCCGGTTCCTCGCCATAAGGCAATGTCAGGGACGTCTTAACGGCAAAACCACTGGCTCAAGCAGAGGGAGAGAGAGAAGAGAAAGAGAGAAAGAGAGAGAGATCATCAATAACTTAGCGCAGCAGGATCTCGCCAATTCTTCCCTCCCCCCATGTTTCGCAGGTCCCTGACTCTGTGCTTTGACTGAGAGGCATGACCGGATATAACCCATCTTTTCATTGCAGCGCCGAGTCGAGAAATGAAATAAAAATACGTCGACGACGACTAATAACTTTTGATTTATTCCGTAGGCGTGACCCATTCGTACCCCGACCTTGTTCCTAATTAGCTACCAGTCTTCCAGCTTCGCTATGCCAGAGAGTATGATGTGTGAGCTTCTAACCAGGCCTGCATACTGGTGTTAGTCAGTGAGTAGATCAATCAATCCATCAATCAATCAATCAATCTATCTATTAATCAGTTAGTCTAACTCTCAATTATTTACTCAATCGCCTATGTTAAGAATTAGAAAATCCGCCACTTTTTAAATTAAACCTTCGATTAGGTATTAATAATGAAGTTAACTTCGTTATTAATCCTTCAATCATCATTTAATCGATGATGGATTATTCGATTCATCAATCTATTAAACAATTAATCAGTTTGTCTAACTCATAATCATTTACTCAATCGCCTATGTTAAGAATGAGAAAATCAGCTACTTCTTAAATCAAACATTCAATTATATATTAATGGCGAAATTAACTTCGTTTATTGGCGCTTGTGTTGGATTAAACGTAATGTGCAAACGTTTTCCTATCTATATAATGTTGAAAACATCTGCTAAATGTGTAAAACTAGATAATTCATTGTCTAAATTGTGACACTTATATATACTTATATTAATATGAAATTAAATGTGAGTTAAAATATGAGCTGGAAAATTTCAGGTTGTATAGAAGCTCTACACCTTGGGCCTCCTTTATTTTAAATTCCAACTGGAAACAGTGGTGTTTTATAAATAGCAAATTCCACCTGTTGGTTCACATCAAGAGAATGTGTGCACTGCCTCACTGTAATTTCGTGATCGATGCAAAGGAAATTCCAGCACGCTTAGTAAACAGTGACATTGCTTGAGAGTGAAGGGAATATTGTGGGCTCAGTGGCGGATCCAGGGGGGCCCAGGGGGCCCGGGCCCCCCTCTTAGGCCCGACGATAAAAAATTAGAAACCATATTTTCATTGTTCCTATGACAATTTCAAGGTGTTAATATGTTATAAGGGCGTTAAGGGGTTAGGAGAGGGGGGGGGGGTACGAGAGGGAATTCGAACAGACCGACTACCTGGAATTTGTTCAAAAATGGGCCCCACTAGGGGCCCGTATAATGGAAGGGGGCCCGAAAAATGCTGACCGTTTCACTTGCTCTCAATTTTCACTTTAACCACTGTATAAGAGAAAAAGGGTGTAAGTAAAAAATGTGAACTCTGTCCCGGTGCAGTTTTGCAAACAGCCTTGGCTGGGATCGAGGGGCTTAAGCCCCTACCTTCCGCCAAAATAAGGTCACTTTTGCAATTGCTCCAGATCCGCTGAGTTTCCTCAGAGGTGAATAAAGTTAACCTACTTTTTTCCTAAACAAATGTAGTGTATTAAGCATTTTAAGTCTTCCTCTCACTTTAGTACGGGTATGAGTGGGGGGATAAGTTACGGGGATGCACTCACTCTATGTTCGAGCGCGGTATGCTGAAATGACAAATTTTGGGCCCCCACTAGTTTTTACTGGTTGCGCCACATGTCCCGAAGAAGGCAATTTTTTGTAAGCAAAAAATGTGTAAACTCTCCAAAAAATAATTTTCACCCCCCCCCTCTTAAAAAATTCCTGGATCCGCCCTTCCCTGTGTGGGCTTGTTGGTTCCGGTATTGAAAACTCTCAACCATTTTCCTATTTTGAGTTGCCGACATCAACCTCTATTACAAAGAGAAAGGAAAGACCGCTTCGCTAGAATATACAGTAACAATTACAGCGATTGAGGGTTTTCTAGTTAGAGGTAATACAAATCTGTGTTGTGAAAGTTTCCGTTTATAAAACATCAGAAATTATATATCAAACAAATTCTATTCATAGCCCTTTAGAAATTCTTGTAGAAAATTATGGGAGCAAAAATTGTTGCTCTTTACAGGGGGAGAGAAAGAAGCATAATTCTTTTTAAAAGTTGAAAGCGCACAGAAATAAGCGGTATATATTTTTTTATTTTGCTTTACCTATTTACCATATTTAAAATTAATTGCGTAACATTTTGGTCGTAATGTGTAGGATTATGTATCGAGCTTTCCTTAGCAGATAGGTGACTTGGTCGAAACACTGTGGGTCAAAAAAGTTTATTATAGGGGCAAACAATCGGGCTGGGAGGTGGAGGGCTAGGCCAATCACCACTCAATTCAGTTTAACATGTTAAAAGAATCTACGATTTCTTTATGAATGTCTCACTAATAGAACGTATCAGTAGTGTAATGGTAACGTCATGCAGTGTTAACTCAGAGATTCTTATGTGAATTGAACCCTCGTGGTTTCGAAATCAGCCTCACTAATCTGAGAGTCAAATCTCGAGCATTCACCAGACAGACTATACGGAAAATGAACTAAGTACATGTATGTAATATTATCTCTCTTCGTGCACTGCCTATTGGCAGGTCCATGGCATATATATATATATATGGATATGTGTATATATATATATATCTATATATATATATATATATACAGTATATATATATATATATATATGTATATTTATATATCTATATAATATGCATATATTAGCTACAGCATATATGACCTGGGAATTAATGTAACCTGCATCCAATCTGATAAATGGAAAGACGGAAGAATTCCCGAAGTCAAATGGAAATCTTCCAGTACCGAACTCCATAAAGTAACTAATCGAGTACTTCACGGAATTGATTTACTTGACCCTGGCACATATCGAATTGTCTCAGTGGGATTGCGCTAAATCGAACACCGCTCCCTTAGGCTGCCAAAGAAAATAATTGTTTTCATTGAAAGTTCAACGATCCTTTTGAAATATAATTGGTCTACTTTCTTAAAGCCACATAAATATCGCTTTTAAACTGTATCCCACTATGCTTGATCACCGCGATACCTGATCACCGCGATACTTAATCACCGCGATACTAATCACCGCGATACTTATCACCGCGATTCTTGATCACCGCGATACTTGATCACCGCGATACTTGATCACCGCGATACTTGATCACCGCGATATTTGATCAACGCGATACTTGATCAACGCGATACTTGATCACCGCGATACTTGATCACCGCGATACTTGATCACCGCGATATTTGATCAACGCGATACTTGATCAATACGATACTTGATCACCACGATACTTGATCAATGCGATACTTGATCACCACGATACTTGATCAATACGATATTTGATCACCGCGATACTTGATCACCACGATATTTGATCAGTTCCAGAACTATATCTCCAATGCTCATGCAGCTTTCATTTTATTACTAGACTTCAATCTCGCCAACGTTATAATGTTATAGCTGTAACCAGTAGTAGAATGATGCCAGGAACCTATTAAATCATTCATGCTATCTCTTATGTCCCCGTGTTGTGTCCGGGTAGTTTGAAGAATAGATCAGCCAGTGACTATACGTGTCGTAGAAGGCGACTAAAGCAATGCGATCCAAACCAACGTGAGAAAAGGCATTCGGTTGGTGAGCGCCTAGGCTCCAGAAACTGTTAAAGAATTTCCAAAAAAGAAATGGAAAAATAGGGGATTGACTGCTGTCATGATATGGTATGGGACAGAGAGGAGTGGAGAGAATCTATTCGTATCCAGATCCTGGTTAAACTTGGATTCAAGGAAATATGATGAAGACGATGATGCTGTCTCATAAATCATTAATGCTATCTTTTAAATCATTCATGAGTTTAATAAATCACTCATGAGATTAATTAAATTAATCATGTTCTCTATGAAATAATTAATGCTATCGTTTGAATTATTCAAGAGATTATTTACTCACTCAAGAGATTAATTAAATTAATCATGTTCTCTATGAAATAATTAATGCTATCGTTTGAATTATTCAAGAGATTATTTAATCACTCAAGAGATTAATTAAATTAATCATGTTCTCTATGAAATAATTAATGCTATCGTTTGAATTATTCAAGAGATTATTTACTCACTCAAGAGATTAATTAAATTAATCATGTTCTCTATGAAATCGTTCATGTGATATATTTTAAATCAGTGTAACAGACAGCAGAGCTTGTCTATATTCCACGGGACGCCCTATCAATCCGTTCAATTGTCCCACAGCGTCCTATGGACTTCATGCTGAGATTTCTCAAACAACCCGGGTTCCGTGAAAAGTTGATTGACTCTGATGGTCCTATATGTACTAAACGTTTCCAATAAATTACTAGACTTCTCACTCTCACTCTCTCTCTCTCTCTCTCTCTCTCTCTCTCTCTCTTAGTGCACTGCCTACTGGCAGGTCCATGGTATATAACGCCTCTACTTATCTCAATCTTTCGTCTTTCTCTTCATGTCCACATAAGAGTGGATCTTTAAGTTATTTGTAACATTCGTTTTGATATACCATTACTAGACTATTAGACTTAATAGTTTTCGACTTATAAACATAAAATCTTTGCGGAATGAGATGTTATATTAATAATTGCTGCACTTCATGAAAAGCTGTATTATTAATAATAGTATCAGGAATATTATTGACTCCATGAAAGTCAGTATTGCTATTAATATTATTGGTAACATTATTCACACGTGTTACGACCGGGTTGCTGAAGAATAGACTGGCCGTTGACTGCACGTCATACAGCTTAAACAACGACAAAACACTAAAATAAAAACCAACGTCAGAACGTGCTTGGATTAATGATCCAGACATTGTTACAGGGTTTTCTAAAACGAATGGAAAATCCCGACACTAGTTAGATGATGATGATGATCGTCATCATATGATGATGATAACGATGATGATAATGATGATGTTGATGATGATGGCGACGACGATGACAATAGCGACGACGATGATGATGTGATGATGATGTGATGCTGATGATGATGATGAGTTTTTCTGCTAAATGATATTACAGAGTTTGATACTTAAGAAAACGGGGATTACATGAATTGAAGTAGAAAACTAAAGGGAAGCCGCATGTGACGGATTTCTATGCAGATCTGAAGAGAGACTGAACATAGCGGAGACGACAGAGGGCGCTTTGTACGGTGTAATTAATGTAGACGTCCGGCAGATGGGTGTCTGAGAAATTGATGCTTTGAAAAGTCTATTGAGGAAAAAGAAAAATATGAAGTAGAGTCCGATGTCTGACGGGAATTCGAGACTGGACAGAGAGAGAGAGAGAGAGAGAAAGAGAGAGAGAGAGAGAGAGAGAGAGAGAGAATAGAGAAGTGATTGAAAGTAAAAAAATATAACAAGAAAGTACAAATAGAAAGAGAGAGAGAGACAGAGAGAGAGAGACAGAGAGAGAGAGAGAGAGAGAGATGATAGAGAGATATAGAGTGAAAGAGAGACACGTTTATTAATAGTTCCAGAAGCAAAATGCATGCATTAAATGAAACAAAAAGGCGATTAAGAGGAAGCCACTATCCTGGCATGCTATGATGCTGATTATTTAGTATCAGTAGAAAAGTAGGCTTTGAGAGAGAGAGAGAGGGCGGGGGACATGAAGAGAGATGAATGGAGCTAATGTTACTACTGTTGTTCAATAAGAGCATCATTATTCAGCTACATACCTGATGCGTGTATCAATGTATATAATACATCTAAAGACTCAGTACTCTGCTGGTATTCAAACAAACTGTCATGGACGATACATCATTATTACATAACATTACTCTATCCGACCATTGTTACATAGTTAATTAACATATATTGTCCTCCCTAAAATGGTAAATAAATATAGATAAATATAGAGATACAAAGAAGAGTGAAATACAAACGTTTTTGAAAGAATTACATGTAACAATTTTGTATAAAAGGGATTCAGGAGAAAATAGGAAGAAACAAAACGAACATGATGCCTGTGAGATAGATGCACTTAAGGCAAATGCAGATAACAAAAAATACAGAAAACTACAATAAACTCAGAGTGTATAAACGGAGAGGTGCACAGATAGAGAGAGAGAGAGAGAGAGAGAGAGAGAGCGCGAGGGCGACAAATAGACAAAGAGAAATAGCCAACAAATCATCGACTGATATAATAATGAGAGGCAAATTAGATAATGCAGCGTAATTCAGACCTACATTATTTGTTAGCATCGTGTTTGAAGAAAGACAGAACTTATACCTGCAGTGAACACACACAGTCGTTGTGACATAGAGTCTGGATGTTCATGTGTGCCCTAGCTTCAGTCCTTCGGATTAAATCCACATCCTGTTTTTTATTTCTGCCATCAAATCCAATTTGACGCTTTCTCGTGCACTACACGGACTCTCGTGTCCATCGCGAGGAACGGATTGAAATCAACACCCAACGAAAGGTTTAAGAATTACGCCTACATGTAACACGATAAGACTCACTGCTGAATTAAACACAGCTTACATGAATTTAGCTGCTTACATGTTTATTATTTTTATAGTTCAAACTCAAAAACACCAAGCGCACTGAGACCAAACCAAAAATATAGAAACATAAGAAAAATAAGAATAAAACAAAGCATCAGAGAGTTCGTATAAACATGAACAACAAACGTCAGGGAAGATGATATACATCTTATCTACAGGGTGAGTAAAAAATGATTACACCTGCAAAAAGTTTGAATATCTCAGGCTATTGTTAATATTTTCCAATACAACGTATATCAATTACTAAAGAACTAATTTCTGATGGGGTGGCCAATTTTCATCCATTTTGGTACATATATTGGCCAGTTATACAAGTTTCAACAGAGCAACCCCCCATTTTTTACCTAAAATGGCGTTTGCTACAACGGTAAGGGCAGATGGCACTTCATTGACGAGAAGGTAAAGGTGAACTCTCAGTATTACGTCAATACTATGCTTCCGGAGCTGTTTGATGATTACTATGGTCTTCTACCAAATGGTTTCAACTTTCAGGAGAATGGTGCTCGGGCTTATGCATCTCGTCATGCACAGGAATGGATCAGCGAGAGAAACCCGGATTTCATTAAGAAGAATGCCTCCAAACTCTCCCGATCTAAATCCTCAGTATTACTATTCTGGGGAACCGTGCTGCGTCTCTATTAGAAACACCAGCCGAAGCCTAAAAACAAGACAGAACTGCAGGAAGTGCTACAATCAATCTGCATGGGAGAGAGTGCCCCAAGCTGGAATCAACAAGGTTGTCCTAGCGTCCCGAAAGCGACTGCAGTCCTGCGAAGCAGCGGGAGGAAAGCACATCGAATAGTCAGCAATGCTAGCAGATACAACTTGTTCTTTCTGAACCACTATAACGGCCTTTTTCAGGGTCAAACTTAAAATAAAATAAAATAAAATTTAAATTTACAGTACATTAAAAAATGGGGGGTTGCTCTGCTGAAACTTGCATAACTGGCCAATCTATGAACCAAAATGGATTAAAATTGGCCACCCGATCAAAAAGCAGTCCTTTAATAATTGGTAAAAGTTTTATTGGAAAATATTAACAATAGCCTGAGTTTTTTCAAACTTTTTGCAGATGTAATCTTTTTTTTTACTCACCCTGTATATCTGATCATTGTCAAAAGAGTTTATTAATTTGCAGATACAGAAGAATAAATAAAAACAACCGTCCGACAGAAACATAGTTGTACTCTATCAAGCTTATCTAATTTCTTGGAATAGGATTCCGGTATAAACTGCAGGTTCTTCATAGCCAGTTTAAGAAGCATTAGACAGGTTTGAGTTATCTTGTAAATTATACAGATCATAAAGTACATGGGTTACTTTTGTTGGTCCTACAAAAGTAACCCATGTACTTTATGATCTGTCTAATCTACACGATAGCCAAAAACTATCGTGCCTTCGTAGAAATATTCAGCTTATGTCTCTGACAAAGCCTTAGACGGAGGAGAAGGCCGTTAAATCTTCATCATATCGCATGGCACAGGGTAGAGTTTAAGGGAAAATTAAGATAAATCAAGATCGATCAGTCAATAGTAGTAAAATGCCTAAAGCCTTGCAGCTAAATTAAAACTGTATAAACTTAATTATGACTAAATTGAAAAGACTAGAGAGATACAGAATTATCCTAGTAAAGATTGAGATATATATATATATATATATATATATATATATATATATATATAGCGAGAGATATAGAGATAAAAAGAGAGAGAGAGAGCTAGGCCTATATCCTATATATATATATATATATATATATATATATATATATATATATATATATATAGCCAGAGAGATACTATATATATATATATATATATATATATATATATATATATTGGCTGTCAGACTGACCAGAGAAACACAGAAGAGAGGAGGAGAGGGGGGGGAGATGGGGACTCATTTATGAACACGTAAAACTCTGGACTTCCGCTTATCCATAATACCTTCGGGATAGAGCGCTTAATTTAAAGCAGGGTTAGGATTTAGTTTATCCGAAAGAAATGTTAAAATGTAAGAAGCAGAACAAAAGTATATATGATCGAGCGATTGCTAAAGAAATAGAACGAAAACAAATGCTGAAATGTCATGAACGCTCTGAGAGAGAATGTAGGCCACTTATTTCTCGCTTTCTATTAGCTTGCTGTTTTTACTTTGATAGTATTATTTGGGTCTGTTTGCAGATGGCCCATAATAAAGCTGTTACGATTGTCCTAATGAAAGTACATGTAGCATGCAATAACAAGCCATAAACTTATTGGTTTGTTCAGATCCTTCACTAATTGCATCAAAAGCGTGAAATAAATAATGAAGTACAATACAGTAGAATACAATACTATGAAGTACAATAGAGTAAAATGAAGTACAATACAGTAGAATACAATACTCTGAAGTACAATACAGTACAACGATGTACAATACAGTAAAATGAAGTACAATACAGTAAAATGAAGTACAATACAGTACAACGTATTACAAAGCAGTACAACGAAGTACAAAGCAGTACAACGCAGTACACTGCAGTACAAAACAGTACAATGCCGTACAATACCGTACAATGCAGTACAATGTCGTACACTGTCGTACAATGTAGTACAATGCAGTACAATACAGTACATACAGTACAATACAGTACATACAGTACAATGCCGTACAATGCCGTACAATGCAGTACAATGCAGTACAATGCCGTACACTGCCGTACAAATCAGTACAATGCAGTACAAAACAGTACAATGCCGTACAATACAGTGCAATGCCGTACAATGACATGACACTTGGCGAGCATCAGATAGTGGATGAAGGAGTCTGACATTTAATCCGTCGTACATTTATCTGTATTGAAGGCCTCAGGTCCCGTCTCCATTTGTCGATGTAAGTCAGTTCATTGGTTCCCATCAAAGCACAATAGCCGCAATTTCCACATTGGGGAGATGCTAAGCAAATCTTAACGTAACGTTCGTCGAATTGAAACTTTATCCAGGAAAACTAATCTGACATTTTGTTACGAATAATTTGCTACATAAAGTTTTATTCTATACGGGAATAGGCTAAATCTTTCAATGGTAATGTAGGTAAGAGTTTCTCATCAAAGTAAGATGGCATGGGCGTCCCTGATAGTGGGGCACCACATCATGGGGGCACCATCAATCAAGAGGCACCATCAATCAAGGGGCACCTTCAATCAAGGAGCACTATCAATCAAGGGGCACCATCAATCAGGGGGCACCTTCAGTCAAGGGGCACCATCAATCAAGGGGCACCATCAATCAAGGGGCACCTTCAATCAAGGAGCACTATCAATCAAGGGGCACCACCAATCAAGGGGCACCATCAATCAGGGGGCACCTTCAGTCAAGGAGCACCTTCAATCAAGAAGCACCATCAATCAGGGGGCACCTTCAATCAAGAAGCACCTTCAATCAAGGGGCACCATCAATCAGGGGGCACCACCTATCAGGAGCCCTACGAGAGGCCCCCCTTACTCGGGGGCAGACCCGACCCCTACAGCCCCTACCCAAGGGAGCACCCTACCAAGGGTACCCCCTACCAAGGGTTCTCCCTACCAAGGATGCGCCTTACAGAGGGGTACTCCCTACCAAGTGGTACCCCCTACCTAGGGGTAGACCTTACCAATGGGTACTTCCTAACAAGGTTACCCCCTAACAAGGGGTACCCCTACCAAGGGTACTTCCTACCAAGAATTCCCATTTCAAGGGTACTCCCTACTAAGGGTGCCCCCTACCAAGGGTTCTCCCTACCAAGGATGCGCCTTACAGAGGGGTACTCCCTACCAAGTGGTACCCCCTACCTAGGGGTAGACCTTACCAATGGGTACTTCCTAACAAGGTTACCCCCTAACAAGGGGTACCCCTACCAAGGGTACTTCCTACCAAGAATTCCCATTTCAAGGGTACTCCCTACTAAGGGTGCCCCCTACCAAGGGAACCCCCTACCAAGGGTGCCCCCACCAAGGGAACCCCTACTGTGTACTTTGTACTGTGTACTTTATATTGTGTAATTACATGTGTTACCATATCTTTTGATAAATAAAGATGTATATAGTAATTAAGTAGTCAAGTGGATAAATAGGTTTTAAGCATCTTTCAGAGTATAAATTGTATTTTTAATTAGTAAAGTATTAAATGAGATTTTGATGTGTAAATCACCGGTTAAAAATTGGTAAAATATAAGATTTTACATTATCAAAAGCAACATTGGGGAGGATTGGACCGGTATCCTTTTTTCCTCCCATTTACAACCGGTGCTCCTGGATCAAAGATGATCCGCAAAACGATCAATCTGTCTATCCGAAGTCTAGAGCGCTAGCTTCAAAGACAGCGAGAGGGAGAGAGAGAGACAGAGAGACAGAGAGAGAGAGAGAGAGAGAGAAAGAGAGAGAGAGAGAGAAAGAGTGAGAAAAAAGATAAGTGAGAGAAATAGAGAGAGTGAAAGAGTGAGATAGAGATAGATAGATAGATAGATAGAGAGAAAGAGAGAGAGAGAGAGAGAGAGAGAGAAAGAGAAAGAGAAAGAGAAAGAGAAAGAGAAAGAGAAAGGAAGAAAGAAAAGAAAGATAGATAGATATATAGAAAGAAAGACTTATTTATTTAAAGTTATTCAAACATATTAAGTACTAACTAACATTAAGGCTGTACAGGGTTGAATGACCCTTTTTGGTGATCTAATTAAATAAATAAATAAAGGCGAGAAAGTGAGGATTTAAACTTCAACCAATGAAACCAATTACATTACAATAGATAGGAAACTAACTATAGGCATTGGAAATGTGGATATGGAGAAGAATGGAAAGGATTAGCGGACTCAAAAGGTTATAAATGAAGAAGTTCCGGAGAGAGCTGGTAAAAATAGACAATTGATAAATGTATAAGGAAATAGGAAGACAAGTTGGATAGGATACATTCTAAAGGGTAACGTCTATTAAAACTGAAAAGAGGTCATAAAAGGTAGAATGGAAGGAAATGGAGGCAGAAGCAGA
This sequence comes from Enchytraeus crypticus, assembly GCA_905160935.1. Lineage (NCBI taxonomy): Eukaryota > Metazoa > Annelida > Clitellata > Enchytraeida > Enchytraeidae > Enchytraeus > Enchytraeus crypticus. Next base: position 1,382,934 of record CAJHZI010000528.1, read on the forward strand.
CCGAGATGAGAAATGTTAGATGATTTCAAGATCCACTCATATATGGTAATGAAGAGGAAAGCCGAAGACATAGAATAATGAAGGCGTTATCTACCATGGACCTGCCAGTATGCAGTGCACTAAGAGAGAGAGAGAGCGAGAGAGAGAGAGAGAGAGAGAGAAAGATTTTCTTAATATATAAAGATATTGCCGTATCAGAATCTAAACTAATTTAATCGAAACGTGTTTATTAACGCCGTAGCATTGATGGTTCAGTGGTAGAATGCTCGCCTGCCACGCGGGCGGCCCGGGTTCGATTCTCGGCCGATGCACATTTTACAATATTTTCATATGATTTATTTAATCGTTTATGATTTTATCGCTATGAGTTATTTATGATTTATTTCCTTGTATTTATCATCTGCTAAGCCTCTGGCTTCACCAAGTCTTTCGTTTTAACTTTCTACGGCTGCCAGATTTCGAAAGAGTTATAAATAAATAAATATAAAATCTGTTTTTAAATCAAATTCTTCTCCTGAAGGAATTCCAGAATGAGCGAGGTACTGGATATCATTCAATAGAGCCTTCCGTCTATTCATGTCCACATAAGAATGGATCTTTAAATCATCAATAACATTCCTATTGATATACCTTTTTCTTGGGAGATTTTGCTTATGACGAGGTGGGCCCCCTATGCCTTCCTCAGCTTCGACTAACATTTACAAATAAAATAATGATTAAATAATAAATTATTTTTATAAATCAGATTCTGCTCCAGAAGGACTTCCAGAATGAGCGAGGAACTGGATATCATTCCATAGAGCCTTCAGTTGGGATAAACTTGTGTAGGCTGTAGATTTGTGTTCAGAGCAGGAGGCATTTGGTACAAGTTTTTAAGTTCATTCCAGTTCATTAAATGCATTAGTGAGAGCTTCAACGAGATATCCATTCCATCTCCAAACATTCAGCATTTGGCTGCGAAACCAAACAGCGGCATGCTCAGATAGGCTTTCACCACGGAACAGTAAGTGCAGGGTCCAAATCCAGTGATCTCTCTCTGTCTCTGTATCTCTGTCTCTCTCTATCTCTGTCTATCTCTCCTTCTCTCTCTCTCTCTTTCACTCTCTCTCTCTCTCTCTTTGTCTCTCTCTCTCTCTGTCTCTATCTGTGTCTCTCTCTCCCTCTCTCTCTCTCTCTCTGGTATTGATATGCTTTATTGATACTGGCTGGAGCCAGTGTCGAAGTCGGTAAGATACTCGACCGCGGATCAGTATGAGCGGGGTTCAAATCCTGGGCTCTCGCGTCACTGACATCGCTTTCGAGTGAAGAAACTGACGTTAACCTTACCTTTACCAGCTTTTTTAACTTTAGAGCCTGGAGGTTGACTTTAAGTTCTTCCTTAACCTTTAGAAGAAATGTGCGACGTACTGTTTTACGCAGCAAAATGAAAATTGCGCGAAAGTCTAATTTTGTGTGATAAATTGGCTAGAACACCACACGTGAGATATAAATGATATATATGTATGTCATAAATATATATATATATATATATATATATATATATATATACTTGTATATAAATATAAATACGTGTATATATACTATACATGTCTCTATGTATGTATATATAATATATGTGTATATATATATATATATATATATATATATATATATATATAGAATGTATATACAGTATATATATATATACATGTATATGTATAATTTATATATATATATATATATATAATATCAAAATAACTAAGCAGGTATATACATGTACATGTAGTACTTATCAGCATGAGATATACACATGTACATAATGCAGGTCAGCCGCTGCACGCAATTTGTTACCATGTCTTACTATTGTTTGTTGTTGGCATAAAGCCTACTAGTATTACATGTCTTATTGTGATCTATACGTAACTTTTTATGGCCTACATAAAACTACATAACATTAACATGTTTTCTTTCATTGATGACAGAATTGTTGTGTCGGGGCCATTTAAGACTAGACCAAACTTCAACTACACAAGTCGTACGATGCTACTAAGCAGTACGCTACATTAAATTATAGATAATCCATAGTCATATACGAAGGCATTAATTTTTATCGAAGTATTGCTCTTTATGGAGTGTGAAATCAGACTCTGAGTAGGAATAAATATTTTGGACCTGCCATTTGGCATAGGAATGGAGAGGATGATAGAACAGAGCTCCCAAGCGAAACTCCCCATCACTACGTTATGCAAGAAGATGTAAGTTTTCTTCGAGACTCCAGCAGCCGTTAAGTGATCAGGATTGCTGTATCCGCCTGGAACTCATTCCTTCCATCCATCAATCATCATAAACTTTAACGTTCGTAACCGTAGCCACCGTAACTCATGTATTACATACAGAACCGTTAGTACAGGCTTTCATATTACATACATAGTCAATAGTACAGGCTTACATATTACATACAGGCTTACATATTACATACAGAACCGCAAGTGCAGGCTTACATATTACATACATAACCGTTAGTACAGTCTTACATATTACATACATAACCGTTAGTACAGTCTTACATATTACATACATAACCGTTAGTACAGTCTTACATATTACATACAGAACCGTTAATACAGTCTTACATATTACATACAGAACCGTTAGTACAGTCTTACATATTACATACATAACCGTTAGTACAGTCTTACATATTACATACATAACCGTTAGTACAGTCTTACATATTACATACATAACCGTTAGTACAGTCTTACATATTACATACATAACCGTTAGTACAGTCTTACATATTACAGGGAAGTAAATATTTATTGTTCTTGCTTCTGAGATCTTAATAAATACACGTGCATTTAGTTATGAAACAACTAGGTCTCCATTTTAACAATGAACCATTGTTAACAACAATCACTGCTATTCAACTCACGCAATGCGACCACGCAATTACAAGAAAGATAAAAGATGGATCAACTACGGCAGCGGAGATTAGGGTTTAGAGATCATGATTTAGAGCCGTTAGATTTAGAGCCTATGCTGCGACTAAGCTGCTTCAGATAAATGACTCTATTATTGGCTGTTCCACTGCGGGGTAATGGTAGGAGAGAGATTTGTGACTTACCTCGAGCCACATGGCCGAAATGTGTTGATTCATTCTAAAACTGAACGCCATTTATCTCCAAAGACCCCGTCACACTCGTTCAGAAAAAGTAATTTCAGCGGCGTCGAAGTAGAGCGGAGTAAAAAAGTAAAGCCAAGTTTAGCGTCAGTTCTCTGCTCGTTAACATGTCAGCGATGAAGAGAGATCTGAATTTGAACCCTGTACATACTGATCCGTTGTCGAACAACTTGCCAACAAGCCACTGATTCAGCCCGAGTCGACGAGACGGATGTCATGAGTTCAATATACAGATTGGACTGCAAGTCTCCGTTGTAGTCAACTAACCTGCCAGGAGTCTGTAAAGCGGTCTCGAAGACTGGACCCCGGCCCTAACACGGCTATAGAAATTGTCGGAGGTCATTATTATTATTATTATAACTAGTTGACTTTATAGAGAACTAGTTAACTTGATAGAGAACTAGTAAATTTGAGAGAGAACTAGTAAACCTGATAAAAAAAACTAGTAAACTGGATAGAGAACTAGTTTTAAAGTTGATATCAAAACGTTCTGGCTTCCAGTTTGATTGAGTTAAAAGCATTGCTCAGCCGTCAACGTCAATATTTAATTCTCTCAATTACAATGCTGACAGATCAACGAGTAGAATTCCCTCTAGCCAGCTTAGAAACATATTCCATAAAATAATATTCTTCCAAATCAGACAACAATTTCAATCCCATATGACTCTTTTTTAATTTAAATAAAAGCTTACTTCATAATGCACATGAATAAATATTTTTACATATTGTACATTAAGCTCTAAAAATTACAGATGAGAATAGAAATCTTTAAACAAGGAAAATGCAAGCGAAATCACAAACTATCAGAAATTTACTGGCAAATTATATATTAACAATTATTATCTGTGTGGAGTTTAATAACTTTTAGTCGTTTGTCGCCAATCTTTGCTTGGATACATCGGAACAGCGATAGACAAGTGTGAATGGAATTCAGAGAGTCAGAGAGATTGTAGGCAGCATATTCGTCTGACTGACTACTAATACGTTGCGATGTTAGCACGGAAGGAATTGAAAGGCCAGCTTGACCAGGAATTAACTGTTTCACAGAAAAATCTTTCCAGACGCAATATCGTACTCAACTATTTTTCAAAAGGCAACGATCACTGGTAGTCCTGAAGGTGGTAAATAATATCAGACGTAGTCACTGGTGTGGCGACGTCGGTGATATACTCGACCGCGGATCAGTATGTGCGGGGTTCAAATCCTGGACTCGTCCGTCACTGACATCGCTTTCGAGTGAGAAAACTGATGTTAACCTTAGCATTAAGGTAAACTAAAAGAACAAGAAATTTAAGCGGAAAAGCTCTGCAATCAAGTACGTTGGTTCTCGAATGTAGCCGAACAAAATCTATCAGCAAATTACTTTAAAAAATAATATTCGAAAATTCTATCAAAATCATTCGAGAATTGAACTTAAAATCCTTTAGAAAATTATTTTTAGGTTCAAGTACGACTTCAACGGTTATATAATCATCTTATATACCGACAACTCTAATGACATCCAAGGGTACAGATGATTAATGATAACATAAAACTAACTCATTAGTAAATTTACTTATAAAGCAGCAATATTTGAGCGAACTAATGTGTACTAATATAGGTTCCTGTTTGTTCTGATGTGGTCTGATGTGTTCCAATGTGTTCTTGTGTGTTTAAATATGTTCTTGAGTGTTCAGATGTGTTCTAATGTGTTCTTTGTACTGATGTATTCTAATGTGTTCTGATGTGTTACAATATGTTCCAATGTGTTTTGATGTGCGCTGATGTGTTCTGATATGTACTGATGTATTCTAATCTGTTCTGATGTGTTCTAATGTGTTTTGATGTATTCTAATGTGTTTTGATGTTTTTTTATGTGCGCTGATATGTTCTGATATGTACTGATGTGTTCCAATGTGTTCTTGTGTAGGTGGATTAATCGAGCGGGTCGATAGATTGATTGAAGGAAGAGAGGAAGGAGGGAAGAAGGAAAAACGTTGCGGTTAGTCGGGATGACATGATAATGCAATAAGGATTAGAGATCTACAAGCTTGTGTGGGACACTCACTGCGTGACCTCGTCACATCTCTTAACGTTTTCACAGTTGTCACAACTTAGCTGTCACAAATTTATTGTCAAAACTAGCTGTCACAACTAGCTGTCACAACTATCTGTCACAACTTAGCTGTCACAACTTAGCTGTCACAACTAGCTGTAACAACTAGCGGTCATAACTTAGTTGTCACAAATTTATTGTCGCAACTAGCTGTAAAATTTAGTTGTCACAACGTAGCTGTCACAACTAGATGTCACAACTTAGCTGTCACAACGTAGGTGTCACAACGTAGCTGTAAAAAGTAGCCGTCACAACTAGCTGTCACAACAAGCTGTCACAACTAGCTGTCACAGTTTAGCTGTCACAACTTAGCTGTCACAACTAGCTGTCATAACTTAGCTGCCACAACTAGCTGTCACAAATTAACTATCACAACTTATCTGTCACAACTAGTTGAGATAACGTTTTAGTTGTCACAACTGAGTTGTCATATACACGAAGATTTTCCTGTAAGGTAGTCCTTGTAAAACATTTTAAGACAATTAATATAAAATTATAACGAATCAGCTTTGTTCTATATAGTAAGCTTTAAAAAGTATCATTTAATGAATTAATTTAATTAATGTATTTAATTAAATCAATGAATCGAGGCGCAATATATAAAGATATCCATGGGCAGCCCCACTGTTTGTTAATAGACATCGAATCCCAATGAAATCGACTCCCATCATTGTAATTTTGATGCTATGCATGCTTTAGATCTGCAGAACATCATCTCGAGATTCAACACTGACATTAAATCCTTACCTTTGACTCTGCATTGCTATTTTTGTGGCGTAAAATAACATGCAATTCTGCTCTCAAAACTGAAATCGTGTCAATTTTGCTGAGGCCGCTAAAACCTAAACAAAATTTATAAAACAAGTCAAAGCTTTTTGTTTATTGCAACTCAGTAATGGCATTTTTCACAATATTACATGTAAAGGACATCCTATTTAAATTTTGCCATATTTAAATGCTTTCCTATTTAAATGCTGCCATATTTAAATGCTGCCATATTTAAATGCTGCCATATTGAAAATGCTGCCCTATTTAAATGCTGCCCTATTTAAATTCTGCCATATTTAAACACTGCCCTATTTAAATGTTTCCCTATTTAAATGCGCCCTTATTTAAATGTTTCCCTATTTAAATATTGCCCAATTAAATGGAGCCCTATTTAAATGCTGTCCTGTTTAAATGCTGCCCTATTTAAATGTCGCCCTCTTAGATAAAAATGAACAGATTGCGCTGTGACGTGTCTCCCACTGTCCGTGACTATGATGTCGCGTGAGGATTTATCCTGATTCTGGAGAGGGATTTATCGACGGTTTTGTAGTCCAATCTACGCCAGGCTTCGATTGCACTCCTCCAATCTTAACGTCGGGTTTTCCCAGCAGCAGATATTTAACGTCGGGTTTTCCTGACGTTAGATATCTGCCTTTGATGAGGTGCGCCCCCTATGCCTTCCTCGGCTTCGACTAACGCATATTGGACAGGTGCGTCATTCCCTAAGACAACTATCTTGTTTACCCAGGAATAATCCTGTTTAATCTTGTTTTATTAATAATAAGTATATTTAAATGAGCCGTTCTATTTTAAATGCCACAGTAGCGCTGAATGGACAGTGAAGGTAAATTAGCCTTGTGGTATAATGCCACAATCGGTGTAGCGACTAGAACCTGCAAGTGTAGTTGTCGGTAGGTTCAATTCTCAATTTTCCCGAACCTACTCAGGAAAATTGAGTTCATTTTTCAATTTTACAGAAAAATTAATTCATATAGGTCTAATTACTTAACGAACATAAACATGTTCTAACAACTGGCATAC
>CAJHZI010000528.1:1395000-1417500 GCA_905160935.1 Enchytraeus crypticus
AATATTCTCCTTGATTATAACCAAAAATTGGAATGCTTCATCCATTTAAAAATAAATTTTGTCACTAGGCCTATATATTAGAAACGTTTATATTTATATGGAAATGTTTTGGCTAAAATTTTATGCAATAATTCAGAGACAAAGTGCAATTTATTGACATAAAATGTGAAATAAGGACGATTTGGTAAACACATGTACTTCCACAGAGAAATGATTATAATATATAACTTTTGCTATCAACTGAACCACTAATAAACTACAAGTGTCTGAAATACCAGTAATTTTTGTAATGCTCCTCTCTCTCTCTCTCTCTCTCTCTCTTTCTCTCTCTCTCTCTTAGTGCACTGCCTATTACAGGTCCATGGTATTCCATGGTATATAAAGCCTCCACTTTTCTCGGTCTTCCTCTTTCCTCTTCATGTCCACATATGAGTGGATCTTAGAATCATCTAACATTTGTAATCTTGGTCTGCCTCTGCCTCTTTCTCGTACCATTCAGCCTTCTATGACCTTTTTTAATAGACTTTCCCCTCTTAGAATGAGTCCTATCCAACTCTTCTTCCTATATCTTAATACATTTATGAACTGTCTTTCTTTACCAACTCTCTCCAGAACTTCCTCACTTGTAACCTTTTGAGTCCAGCTAATCCTTTCCATTCTTCTCCATATCCATATTTCCAATGCCTCTAGTTTCCTTATATTTTCTTTCCTTGATGTCCATGTGTTGCCCCGTGTTGTGCTCGGGTGTGTTTAGACCACTGCAGAATATGGCAACCGCAAATAATCTGCCGCGTGTACGTAAGAGGCGACTAAAAGCAGGAGCTGAAGATGGCACGAGGGGACCCACCTCACCGTGAAATATTTTCCCCCAGGATTAAATGGTAATTAATCCACCTAACTGAGGAAGGCAACGGGAAACCACCTCAGAAGCCATATTTTTCCCAAGCTATAGGCTACATAAGGTATGGATAAGGCATAGACTTTATGAAAGGATTAACTTGTTGATCTAAGGAGTGCTCTTATGGAGCGAGAAAGCAGACTTTGAGTATGAATATGTACCTTGAACCTGCCACTTGGCAGTGCACTGAAGAGAGAGAGATGTCCATGTTTCAGATCCATATAATAGCGTGGTCCATACCAAGGTTTTCGCTGTCTTTATCTTAATGTCTTTCTTTAGGATTTTTGTTAAAAGTTTCCTATTATCAAAAGTTTCTTTTGCTTGTGCAATTCTACTATATATTTCAGTCGAACATTTCCCATCATCTGTTATAGCATGACTTAAATATTTGAAACTCCTTACCTGTTCCAATTTCGTAACATTTATTATAATTTTGACTTCACCTATATTCTGGGATACTCTCACTACTTTTGTCTCTTTGATGTTAATCTTCATTCCATATTTCAATGCCATATCATTCAGATTATCCATTATCTTCTGTAGACCAGTCTCGCTTCCCGCTGCCATTCCTTTGCAGTGCTACAATTCCTTTGCACCGCTATCTGTTATTAATTTTTAAATTTGTGTCGGAACCAGCCTTACCTGAATATATGCTGTTAGATACTGTAAGACATGTAAATGCAAAAAGTAATATACAGTATATTTGTATTGTTTTACTATCTTTATTTAATGTCAGGCTGGCGAAGGAGAAAGGAACTTCAAAATTTTGATTCAGTTCGGTTTGGACGAAGACATGGTTCGGGTTCGGTTCGGGTTCGGTCTGAGTCTGGGTTCGGGTTCGGTTCGGTTCGGCCAGAGTCTGGGTTCGGGTTCGGCCAGAGTCTGGGTTCGGGTTCGGTTCGGTTCGGTCAAAATTCCAGATTTTTGGGTTCGGTTCGGGTTCGGTTCGATTCCCATCTCTAATATATATATATATATAATTATATATATATATATATATATATATATATATATATATATATATATATATATATATATCTAATTGTCTACTTTTGTCCCCTTCTTTCTTTGTTACTCTTCATCAAACACTTTCGCTATTTTATTTCTGAGCTCAAGGGGACAAGGAAATAAAAGTTGGACTACAGACGGATTCAGCGTGGGAAGTCCAGATATCACACGGATTGTCCTTCAACCACAGGATTGTTTCCAAACGTCTCCAAACTTAGGACTTAGGACACAAGCAGGGATTAGAGGGGATATTCTTGCCATTTCCTTGAACCTTAATGATCTCTAGCAGGATCATCGTGATTCCGTGCTATCTAGGTTTAGAATTTGAATGATCGAGTTGGTAGCAAGCCTATTTGATAAGCAAGAGGTTATCGGATTAAATTTCTGCGGAATTTTCATAGACACTAAGGTAATATTTAGGTCGAAATCTGAAGAAAATAGGTCTATGTGAATGCAAAAAAGCCAGAAAATAGGCGGATAAAAGAACACACGTATAAGTAATTAGTAAAGTATTAAAAAATAATTAAACTTTGTAAGTTTTTTGCAACATGTTTTACGTAAAGGCATTGACTAAACATTGACTAATCCCAGTCAGGCCTAGATTTGCTGACTATTATTATTGTTATGAAGAGTCTACTGCTTATCGTTGATATGGTGTCATTGAAAATTCGTAAGTTACTTAAAACTCTAAAACAAAGAAATCCTATTTAACAATAATTAACAATTAAAAGAAATCAAATAAGTATGGAGAAATAATTAAATTATTATTATTTTCTAATTTATGTCTTCATTATTTGCTGAAGCATAAGTTAAACATTGAATTTTAACACTATTTACATAGAGGGCCTACTCACTTTTGGATATTTTGAACCATTGTTATCTATCACGTGACACTGAAGATATTAGGCCTACGGTGACGCTGAAGCTTGACACTGTATCCGTACTTGAGAGATACGAATAATCGGCGTTATCTTGACAGGAGATTAATAGCACGCCAGTACGGTACACAGTAATATCTCAGAGGAGCCGATTACTTTTAGAATCCGTGAATAAGACTAAATCCAATTATATTCCAGAGTTATTTTGTCATTTTAGAACTTATAATGCAGTGTGTTATCCAATCGATGAAATTGTATAGGCCTAGAAGTCATCGTTATTAGCGACTTTCGGTTTTCCATAATGTATACACATAAAATAAATCACTAAATTTTTCTCTACTCGGTAAACATATAATGAACAATTTTACTAATGGTTCCAGTTCGGATATGAAGTGGTCCAGTAGAGCATAGTTAAACTGTCTTGACCTATATTCCTTCAGCTTAAAACAATTATTATTTAAATAGTTATACTGCTGCAGCAGAAGCGAATCACAAGAGCGGTCTAAAAGAAACTAGGTCAAGTAGGCGGGATTAATTTGTTGACAGCCAAATTATTAAACGGTTGGCACGAATTCTAATCTGCGGAATGAGTCTAATTTAAATAAATTTTCATCAGCGAAAATAGTTTCGGAAACTTTCAACGACAAGTTTGCTTAGGTTTGAACTGATTTGAAAATCGATCAACAAATCAATCAATTACTGTGTTAGTATTTATCACTTCCAGGCTCTGTGTATATTATAGTATTGTCAGGATGGCTGAAAGGACAGCACGCTTGCCTCAGAAGCAATAGACCATCGCTTAGAATCCTAGCCGAATCGTCTCTGACAGTATCCATTGCAGGCAAAGGGGGTGGCGGGGGGGGGTGGCACAAGTGTTGTCGATCCACCGACTTGTTACACCCGTCGCCGGCCCTGATCCCTTGCGCTGAGGAAACGTACTTTAAACTTAGCTTTATAGCTTCTTTAGCTGTGTAGCTAAATAACAGTTAAATAAAGTTACATTAAAACGTAAACAGGATTGTTTATGGGTAAAGAGGATTGCTTTCTTGGGGAATGACGACGCCCCTGCCTAGTAAATTTTAGTCGAAGCTGAGGAAGGCATAGGGGGCCCAACTCGTTATAAACAGACTTCCTCAAGAATAATGGTATCTCAAAAGGAATTTATAGATGGCTTAAAGATCCACTCGTTTATGTACATGAAGAGGAAAACGGAAGATAGAGATGAGTGGAGGCATTGTATACTGTAGACCTGCCAGTAGGCAGTTCATTAAGAAAGAGATAAAGAAAGAGAGAGAGAGAGAGAGAGAGAGAGAGAGAGAGAGAGAGAGAGGGAGGGAGAGAGAGAGAGAGAGAGCAGAGACATTAAAGTGAGGATAGGGCATTAATCCATTTGGGAATGGACTAGCGTGTTTTAGCCCTCCCTATGAAGTGTCGGAGTGAGTAGTAATTACTAGGCCTATATGTACCTAGGACCTGCCACTTGGCAAAATTCTAGAAAGAAATAAATATGTTATAAAGAGATGTTCAATGCAAAATTCTAGTGCAGTATAGTTCAAAGAGACGGCGGAGAGACAAATTGTATACTACATGTAGAAAATCCACCATCGGTGTAGAGTCTAAACCTCGAGTCTGAAAAGTCTGTTATAAAACTATTAATTACCATTGATCTATAACACAAAATTATTGCCAAATGGCTGGCTTCTACATATACTTTAGTCGCCTCTTACCAATAGCCTACACTCAATTGTAGGTAGATATATGTATATTAAAATTTCAATTCTATTCGAACTTAAATTCTATTCGAACATTTTTGAGTTAAAAATGAGGTCTCGCCGAGATTCGAACTCGGATTGTTGGATTCAGAGTCCAAAGTGCTAGCCATTACACCACGAAACCTTCACTGCGGTCAGTGTAGCAATGCTGCTATTCAAGAGTTACGCCTGCTGTTAGCGCAGCAAAGCTATCAAGTTTTAAGTCAGTTATCAAGATTGCGCCAAATTCCATAAAACCCCGATAACTAATACATGTTTCAACTGAGCATAGTTCAATTTTACAATTAGTTATTAAATAAACAGTTTATTTATTTATTGACTTTATCATTAACATTACATTTGCTCTCTAAATACCGAAAGTATTACAATAGTTTACAAAGTTACTAAAATTATTACAATAATTTAAAAAGTTACAAAGTTACTGGATCCGCCACTGCTAAAACTAACAACATTTTAAGAGATTTATATTTAATTGTACCAATTATTATAGGCAATTGAACTAGGCTTATAGGCTTTATGCCAAATTATCAATTTTTTAAATAAGAAAATCGAGATATCCAGTGCAACTTCTATGACCGAAGCACCATCACAGTCTTTAGCTCAGTGGAAAATGAATTCCACGCCTTTCTACATGTATATGTTTCTATTTCTATATGTCTCCATTTCTCTGTTGTTTGTCAGTTTTAAAGTTACCTGAATTACATATTGGAAAAAACGAGGTCCACATATGCCTATACACACCAGGATAAGCCTACTGTATGAGACGAAGTTGTTTAAATCTATGACAATGATAATTAATTAATGATGATGAGAGTTATATTAATTATTGATAGCCTTCACCGTACAAACAGGATAGTGTACAAGGTAAGTACACTCTTAATCAATCAATAAATAAGAATTTAACTCTACAGTTAAATGCTACGCAATAAAATAATTAGAGCTGCACTAGAGTAGTGATGTCAACTGATCCGCTAAACACTGCACTGCTTCCTCCATAGAACTGGAGAGATGAGGGATGAGAGAGAGAGAGAGAGAGACAGAGAGAGAGAGAGAGAGACAGCGAGAGAGAGAGAGATAGAGAGAGACAGAGAGAGAAAGAGAGAGAGAAAGAGGGAGAGAGAGAAAGAGAGAGAGAGAGAAAGAGAGAGAGAGAGAGAATGAGAACGGGGAAGAATATTTAATAGAATTGGAAATTATAATATATATGTTGTATAATGTATATATTCTTCATATACATGCATATATATTGTATATATATATATATATATATACATGTATATATATATATATATATATATATATATATATATATATATATAATACTATAAATATACTGAAAAATGTATACATTCCCTATACAGTGTGTATATATATATACATGTATATGTTATATATATATATATATATATATATATATATATATATATATATATATATATACATAGACTGGGGCAAAAAAAATCCCCTAGCGAGATCTCAATAACTTTAAGAAAACTCACAATTTCTCTACGAAATTTACGGAGCTTCTAGGAGAGGAATTTCTACGTGTATCCTGCAAATTTGATGAAAATCTATTGAGCAGGAAATATATTACAGCGTTTCTATGAAAAAATTGCAAAATCAGTTTTAACAAGGCTTTTTTGCCAAAAGTCCTAATAACTTGGACAAAACTCAAAATAATTTTACAAAATTTTCAGAGCCTCCAGAGGAAGAATTTCTGCACTTATCCTGCAAATTTGGTGAAAATATATTCAGAAGTAACAAAAGTACAGCGTTTCTTCTAAAAAAATGTTAAAATCAATTTTAACATGGCTTTTTTAAACAAAAGTACCGGACATTTTCTTCAAAATTTATAAATAATTTTAACATAAGAACGAATTTTAAGCATCATTTATTGGAGCAGCTAACAAGGTAGTGCAGGCTTAAACTTCACCACTTAAGTAAACGGCCCTTTTCAGGCTCGTTATTTTTTGTTTAAAAGGAACGACTGACATTTCGAAAAGCCTTGTTAAAATTGATTTTAGCACTTTTCTCGTAGAAATGCTGTAATTTCGTAACTAATAAAAACAGTTTCATCAAATTTGCAGGATATACGCAGAAATTCCTCCCCTAGAAGCTCCGTAAATTTCGTAGAGATATTTTGAGTTTTCTTAAAGTTATTGAGATTTCGCTAGTGGATTATTTATTTTTGCCCCAGTCTGTATATATATATTAGATATATGTATATATATATTAGACTTATACAAAATAGACACAAATGTGTGTCGAGTGCAATGCGACTGTTAGTATAACATGGATTCCACTTGCTTTTAGCATGGCGGCATTTCATAACACTCTTTAACTAGTCTACTCCTTCAAATCAATCAACTGCCGAGGGTTAATTCAAACAGGCTGAGCAACAAGAACAGAAGGTAGTCAAAAATTTTCCTGAATACTAAACACATTCTAGCTACTGTTACTCTCTATCTTCAGTGAACTGCCAAGTGGCAGGTTCAAGGTACGTATTCATACAGTCTGCTTTCTCGCTCCATAAGAGCACTCCCTAGATCAACAAGTTAATCACTTCACAAAGTCTATGCCTTGTTCCTACCTTATGTAGCCTATTGCTTGAGAAAAGTATGGCTTCTGATGTGGTTTCCCGTTGCCTTCCTATCGTTACTAGTTTTAGATTAAAGATAACTGCAGATTCGCTCAATAGAGAGAGCTATGGACAGTGGGGAACCACTGAGTTCGTACAAGCTGGTATACAACAACAACAATACGATTGGAGTGTTACTATTGTCCATGGCAACATCGAACACTGTGTATAACAGACAGTGGAAGGGAAGCTCATTGAAAATTGACTGCCACTGAGATGGTCTCTATCTCATCCCATTAGGCCAATAAAGCGATAGAGCAAGAGAAAGCCTAGATAGGGTCTACCCATAAAGACCAAAAAGTGGATGGGCTATTACCCGCCCTACCCAATAGGTTCCGCAGCCATTGACCCATAATGTAACATATGAAATAGAAGAACGGAGGAAATAAGGATCAATCCAAGTGCCACTAGACAATTTATGCTTTTACTTAGATTTAGTTTATTATACTTTCACTAAAAGTTGAGTACATGCAGAATTTGTAGATGATCATATCACACGCAGCTTCGCTTTTACAAGTTGTTCTGTGTAGCTTTTATGTGCGAGCACAAGAAAATTGTTTTCAAAATATGTTTTCCTACCCAGAAAGTGATAGTGTAAGAGATATGGCTTGCCCATAAGACAAGAGACAGGGCTTGCCCATAAGGCAAGAGTTAGGGCTTGCCCATAAGACAAGAGATAGGGCTTGCCTATGAGACAAGAGATAGGGCTTGCCCATAATACAAGAGATAGGGCTTGCCCATAAGACAAGAGATAGGGCTTGCCCATAAGGCAAGAGCTAGGGCTTGCCCTTAAGACAAGAGATAGGGCTTGTCTATGAGACAAGAGATAGGACTTGCCCATAAGACAAGAGACAGGGCTTGCCCATAAGACAAGAGATAGGGCTTGCCCATAAGACAAGCGATAGGGCTTGCCCATAAGACAAGCGATAGGGCTTGCCCATAATACAAGAGATAGGGCTTGCCCATAAGACAAGAGATAGGGCTTGCCCATAAGACATGAGATAGGGCTTGCCCATAAGACAAGAGATAGGGCTTGCCCATAAGACAAGCGATAGGGCTTGCCCATAAGGACCAAAAAGTGGGCGAGAAACTGCCCTCCCTCCAAAATAGGCTCCGTCGTCAGTGGCTGGTAGTGTGTTATAAAAGCCCTAGCGTGTGAAGTCTTGTATAGCTCGACATCGTTGTATACCAAAAATCAAATCCGTTCATGCGTGATAGCAGGGAATGAGTAAAATGGTTCGAACCTCTTGTAATAGCGCTCACTCACTCTCTTCACTCTCTCTCTCTCTCTCTCTCTCTCTCTCTCTCAATCTCTCTCTCCTTCCCTCTCTCTCTCTCTCTCTCTCTCTCTCTCTCTCTCTGTTGCTTAATCTTTTGTTTAGTTTATTCCTTTTGCTTTACACACTCTAATTAATGTATTAATTATTGTTAATAAATTATCGTTAATAATTGATAAGTCATTTACAGGCCTAATAGATTTCATTGAACTTATATTACTATCGTCATTGAAAATGTTTTTAAATTGGTTAAAATGCAGCGCATGTGCTCCGAAACATGCACTAAGCTTAGAGTATCAGGAAGAAATATAAAATTCGTCGCAAACACAAAAGTGTGCGCTAAAGAGAAAAGGTTCACTCGCTCCATTATTATGATTGTGTCCAAATTCTTCCAAATTCTTCTAAATTCTACGAATGTTAATCTTTACTTGACGACGACGTAAATATGAAGCATTTTCACTGACGACCTGGAAAACTTCGTCAGTTATGAAATCAGATGTGTAATTAGTAAGTCTATATTATAATATTATGAATTATAATAATAATAATAATAATAGTAATAATAAATGTTTAACGTCCGTTTCCTCATCCAGGGATGATGTCAAGGACGTCCCCAACAGCACACATCACTACAAATCAATTCACCCAGACCAATCTGCGAAAGAAATGTGCTGAAGAGAAGTAAGGTCTTAAACGAAAGCCAGTTCGGTGATCAAAAAATGGTCAAGGTAGATTGATTTTGTCCATGGTGGGAAAGGTAAGTTTTAAGCTTGCTAGAGAATGTTGAAAGAGAAAAACAAGAGCGAAGATTAGCAGGTAAAGAGTTCCAGATTGTGGGTGCTGCGTAAGAAATTGAACGTCTGCCCAATGACGTGAGAATATTTGAAACTGAGAGAAGATTGGCGTCGGTGGAGCGAAGTGCACGTGAGGGACGATAGGGAAGAAGAATTTCAGATAAGTAAGAAGGCTTGCCAAATCGCAGAGTTTTGAAAGTTAATAGAGCAATTTTATATGTTATGCGTTGATTAACAGGAAGCCAGTGAAGACTGCGAAGTAGAGAAAGAGAGCGAAATTGAAGTCGAGAGGACTTATAAACAACACGTGCAAGAGAATTATGGACGTGCTGCAAACGATTGAGAGAAGAAGTAGGCAACACATGAATTACATTAATGAATATGATATATAATATAATATAATATTAATATAATATATATATTAATGAATTACAGTAGTTTATTTATAATATTAATATTATTATTATTAATTAATATGTTTAACATTACAATTTTGAAAACTTAACCAGTTGGCGGAGCCGGTGGCTTGTTGGAAAGTTATTCGACAGCGGATCAGTAGATTCAGGGTTCAAATCCAGTGCTGTCTCCGTCACTGGCATGCTGTCGAGCAGGAAACTGCGTTAAACTTGCCTTTAAATTTCTTCAGCATCTCTGCAGCAGTTTGCCGGTTAGCTCAGGTGTAATTTCAAGTTTTGCGTATGACTCTAACATTGTTTATAATATATCTACTTTACTATTATTATTATTATGATTATTATTATTTTTTTACCCCGGTGTAAAGAACCTGGGGTTTGATAAAAACGATTCAAGCAATATGTGCTGAATCGTAGCCCGGCTACTCGAGGTCATCAATTGGTTTAAAAGAATTGTTGAAGCAGACTGCATTAAATCTTTGCAAAGTCATGGAAAGCCTTTGCCAAAGAAAAGATGTCTATCGCTTATCGCCGGTTTGCTCTGCATATAAGTCTGCATATGCCATTAATACAGTCAACTCCTTCGGGATTCATCGGGCCCATGGTTTCAATGGCCACCGGAACAACTTCATATCCTAAGGACAGATCACGGTATTTATCCAACTTCCTAGAGGCGGCATGAACAGCAGCTCCACCGGCTGTGACTGAAGTCGTATTCAGGTAGGAGTTTGCCATAGTGTCAATGACCGTGACGTCCCATACGGCACATTTACCTTTGCACCAGGGCACTAAAGTCATGCCGTCCTGACGCTTGCCGTCTGATCTGGACAACCCACTTGGTTCCTTAGAGGAAGGGATGCCTGCTCTTGAAAGTGCTCGCCATATTAAGTCATTTAAATTGTGATGGCGAGACATTCTACCTGAGCTTCGTTTGCAGGAGAGGCCGTGGAGTCCTAAAGCGTCGACTTCATGACCGCAGGGGCACATGCGAGGCTCGCAAGTTTTCGCCCGTAAACGGAAACTAACGGCTACTCGAATCGTCTCATTGTCTAAAAAAGCCCACAAGAAGCAACAGGGAGAACGTGTTATTATTATTATTATTATTATTATTATGATTATTATTATTATGAGAGTCTCTTAAAGTGATTCTATAAATCGTTACGGGATATTTAAGTTTGTTGTTTGATTGCACATCGTTATTAACTTATTATTATTATTATTAGTATTACTATTATTAGTATTATTATTACTGCTATTATTACTATTATTACTGTTTATTATTATATCGTTGTTAACTTGCTATTACTATTATTATTATTATTGTTATTTTTTAAATTAAATTTTTATTACTATTATTAATATTATTATTATTCTATTATTAGTATAATATTTTTATTTATAATTTTAATATTAATATAATATCGTATAATAAATATTTATTTGACTGAGTAATTAGTTTATCTAGGCCTAAATATTCCAGTAAGTATTTATCTGTGAAGATGTAGGCCTACATGTATACTGTTCATCAGTCTATGTAACCGCGTCCTTCCACTTCTAATCAAATGAAAATAAAAATTGGACATGCAATATAATCCTTATTGATTGCTTGATTCATTCATTGAACTAGACACATAAAATTTAACGTCGGTTTCATCTCTCGTAGGAACATCAGTGACAAGCGAGCAAAAGATTCGAACCCTACACATACTGAACCTCAGAAATATTCCGGATGATGCCGAATGCTACTGGAGATTTAAATGCAGTTTGTTTGATTACACATTGTCATCATCTACTAATCATCGTCGTCATCTTTCGTTCTTTATTTTCACAATAGACCGCACGATCAGACTCTCCCTCTAACAACCTAGAGCCCTACGCCCTGTTTGAAATGGGCTAAAATGCGACAATTTCTGTCGCACGTCATAACCTGAATATGACGCACTTCTACGCATATTCGCTATGCACGTTGTTCTATTCTTAGATTTAGCTGCGAACTTCACTGCCGAGTTTCGTCTTGTATGCATTGGAATTATTAACGTTTTCTGTAGTTTAACATTTTTTATATATATAGTTTTTATTTATTATTTTATTTTATTTATTTTTTATATTGTTTTATATCTTTTATATTTATATTTAAAAAATATTTTATATTTTTAAAATTTTGTTTATATTTTAAATATTTTTTATAGTTTTTTTATATTTTTATATAAAATATTATATTTTAATGTTTTTTATATTTTATTTACTGTATTGCTGGAAAGATATCTTTGGTATACGCGTGTTGTACTCCTATTTGTCAAGCGCAATATTGTCTGTGTGAGTAGTAGTAGTAGTTTGTTTTCAGAACTCGCCATGCTACCACTAATCCACTGGTTTTCTAATCCTTAAAGCTTTATACAAATTTAATTAAATTCTTAAAATTAAATAAGGCAAGTTCTTTACAATTCCAAAACTCGTTTATACCTTTTTACTTGTTTGTAACTTTAAGCTTAGGCATGGTGTCCTCGATTACGCGAATATTTGCTGACATTTGCTTTAGAAATAAGAACAACTATAAGAACACTTATATAATAACACAATTTGAGTTCCTGGGGCCCATCAACTCTCTCGCATCAGACTTTATTGACGAAATAGGCAGGAGGACCAGCGCCATTACTGGTGATAAGCGCGAAAAATCTTTTCTGTGGCAGCGACTGTCTATTGCTCTCCAGTGATTCAATGCAGTCTGCTTCAGTGGCAATTCGGCTAAAGCGGCTTCCCAGAGTGCTGAGGAATTATTTTAATCGCTTTTTTAAAACTTTTAATTAAATAAAATCTCTTTTATCTTATTTTTGAGCCCAGGGCCCTTTACAGCCCAGGGCATTTAAAAAAACAAAAAAAAGCGGCTTCCCAGAGTGCAGAGGAATTATTTTAATCGCTTTTTTTAAAACTTTTAATTAAATAAAGTCTCTTTTATCTTATTTTTTAGCCCAGGGCCCTTTACAGCCCAGGGCATTTAAAAAAAACAAAAAAAACTATAAGAACGATTTGAAAACAATTATAATTAGAGTGTGAGAGTGAGAGCAAGAGAGAGAGAAAGAGAGAGAGAAGTAACATAACAGAGCGAGACTATACAGGGTTAAAGCAGAAGTAAATGACTCAACAATAAGGGTTGTTAGACTTCGTGGGTTGTTACTGTATATAAGTATGCAATAAAAGATTATGCCACAACATCTTGCGAGCAACTGTCATCAAACAGCATAGCAAAGTAGCTGCTTGGCCTAGACTAGCAAAGCAGCTGCTGGCCTAGACTATCAAGCAGCTGTTGGGCCTAGTCGAGCTAAACACCTGCTGGGCCTAGTCTAGATAAACAGCTGCTGCGCCTAGCCTAGCTAAACAGCTACTGGGCCTAGCTTAGCTTCTTCAGGCCTGTCCAACCTAAGCTAATCCAGCTCTACTCTTGCCTAACTTAGCTAAGCTGCTGCTAGGGTTGTAAGCTCTTTGCGTGAAGGGACTTATGAAGACTATACAATGCACTTGTTTATTTTCTGCTCATTGTCGGTTAAAATAACTACGGAAGAATAAGTAACGGGTGAATTAGTGAGGAGATATTGTGCGCCGCCTCCTAAAACTCTCATCTTATGAGCGATGGATTCAGCTCGTCCGCAACCTGTAATGTGGTTACATTGTCTTCAATCAGCAATACTGAATAGATCTTTTCGGTAATAACTATAAATAGAACATCGGGGTCACCAAATGTAAACAGTGGACAAGAAAACGTAAACACCGCTTAGAATACCATTGAAATATACTAGTTCCTCATAAAATTTCTAATACAAGCTTTCTTTAGAAATGTTATTTACTTTACAACCTACCATACGGATATTAATTAAAGAATAACTTAACACTTATAATTTAACTCTTTCACCCATTATAACGATATGCATGCATTATAACGAAGTCATAATGTAGACCCAATACATTTACATGTAAATATATGTATCAGATGTCAATATAAACAAACCAGTGTTAACATGCAACAAAATATGTTTTCAATTACCGAACTGATCTATTAACTTATAGCAAATAAATTCAAAATAATTATTACGATAATTTGTAACTACTGTAATTATTATAATTTTCAATTGCCATAGTTGTGATAATTTGTAATTACTATAGTTATGATAATATGTAATTACTGTATGTTAATTTGTAATTAATGTAATTATGATAGTTTGTAATTAATGTAATTATAGTAATTAGTAACTTACAGTAATTCCAAATTATTATAGTTACAGTAATTACAATTTATCATAATTATAGTAATTATGCCTACAAATTATCATAATTACAGAACTATGATAATTTGTAATTACTGCAATTATAACAATTTGAAATTACTGTTTGATAATTTGTAATTACTACTATCTCTGAAGTGTAAAACTAACTTCAAAAACATTTTAACAAGCAAATTATGTCAACCTTCAAAAGATCAGCAGGATTCTGAATCGTTCATCTCATTCAATGTTACTCATATTTCTCTGACATCGTCTACAAGTGGTGAGGAAACTGACGAAAATTCTTTTTGATATTTAAATACTGCGCAATATGACAAAAGAGCAATCACGGCTGCAAAATTCGACCTATAATCTGATCAGTACTTTGAGCTATTCCAACGATGAGCACTCTATTGAACTAACTAACTCCGCAGACAGGCTTTAATAGCGGAAAATGCATGATTTGAATTACTGTATGAATTTAAAACATTCAACACTAAACATGAAACATTAAACATGATAAAATTAAACATTAAGCACTAAACATTAAGCATGAAACATTAAACACGAAACATTAAACACTAAGCATTAAACAGTAAACGTTAAACGTTATAAACATATTAATTAAACATTAAACATTAAACATTAAATTGTCATCTGCCTCACTTTTCTAATCTGGGGGCACCCACGAGAGAGCGTTCGTACATTCGTGTTTTAATTAAACCCGTATTGAAGAAAATCACGCATGCGTGGCCATCATGCAGGCATTTCAGGCGTAACGGGTTAGAATGATTCACTGTGTGCCTTACGGTGCCTACTTGCGAATTCGTACCCTACAAAGTTATTGCCCACCATTAGAAACCTTTGATATACAGCCTGCCGTGTTAACTTATTATGTAACGCCATTGGACAAAAGCGATAAGAAATATATGTATATTTAATCTACAGTGTTTTTTATCAAATAGATAGCTTTAATTTCTTTTATTTGTTTGGATTTCTCTGAAATTTGTAGTAGATTAGCCATTTCGTTAAGGAACTTGTAGACTTGCAATATAGAGAAGAACGATACTGGCGAAGTGGACTTAGATATTATTACCAGGAAGGATTTATTGGTAGAGAAAAAATAAGCCAACGTTCAAAATGGCGATAGGGTGTGGAGGGAATTTCGCTAAAATAATCCTCATCATATACAATATACTTTTATTGGTAAGTTGACGCTAATATTAAATTGTTTTTCGAGGATTAAGTTAGAGCGTTATCCTCCGATAAAACCACTAAACCCTGTGTTAAACCAATGTTACCAACATTAAATCAAGAATGTAAGCTATGGTCTAACCAATCTTGTCTTGAGCTAAACCAACGATATTCTGCGATAAACCAACGTTACCTTACGTTAAATCAAAATTATCCTGCGTTAAGCCAACATTACTCTTCTTTAAATCAAGGTTAACCTCAGTTAAACCAATGTTATCCTACGTTAAACCAATATTACCCTGCGTTAAACCAAGGTTACCCTGCGTAAACCCATATTACCATGTGTTAAACCATCGTTATTCTTCTTTAAATCAAAATTACCCTTCTTTAAACCAACATTACCCTATGTTAAACCCAAACTGCCCTGTGATAAACCAAGGTTAACCTGAGTTAAAGCAGCGTTACCCTGCGCTAAACCAGACCTCAAGTCTGGCAAGATTGTTACAAGAACTACATGTATTAACTACAATTGATCTGTAAAAAGCACTGCCAAATGGCTGCAAAATATGCTCCGCGCTACAGTATATACGCGCTAGTCGCCTCTTACCAACAGACTATTTGCAATTGCAGATACATGTACATCTAAATTTCATTTTATTCTAACTTGTTAGAGTTAAAAATGAGGTCTCGCCGAGATTCGAACTCGGATTGTTGGATTCAGAGTCCAAAGTGCTAGCCATTACACCACGAAACCCTCACAGCGAGGGCATGGCTAAACTTAATGCTAACTTAGCGCAATGTAAAGCTGTCTTGTTGCACGATATCGTTGATTAATGTGATCATACAGAGACAACAAAGTCTCTGACGTCTTCATTAAATTCATGATACATCAAAATAACCACAATTAGAGTGCTAAAGTCATCAATGATAACATCGAGCACTATTGAGACAAATTCAAGCCGGCGAGCAAAAAGAAGGTCCAAAAACGGTGCAAATTCCACAATCCAGAAAATCAGTCCAAAGATAAAGGAAATTAAAGAAAAGGAGGTTTAGGCGCTATATTAATAAGTTATGCATATTAATAAGTTATACATATGACATAGTTATGCATATTAATCAGTTATGCATATTAATAAGTTATGCATATTAATCAGTTATGCATATTAAAATCAGTTATGCGTATTAATAAGTTATAGGCACTAATAAGTTATGCATATTAAAAAGGTATGCATATGAATAATTTAAGCACACTAATAAGTTAAGCACACTAATAGGTTATGCATACTTATAACTTATGCATATTAATAAGTTATACATATTAATCAATAAATTATGCATCCTCCTCCTCGCAGGTAACCGGTTGCTTTCTAATCGGGCTCGGCATATGGCTGATCGCTGATGGTTCCATTAAGAACGTGATAGACCTGACGTTTAGTGGAAGGAACTCTACTCTGTTCAGAGATGCCGCCATCATCCTCATCGCTATTGGCTGTCTCATTCTCTTCGTCTCTATATTCGGCATCATAGCAGCTGTCAAAGAAAGCATCATACTGCTTACCATTGTAAGCTTGCAGCTCGTCTTACGCTATACTTATCATATATAATTAATCATATATTAATAATAATATAATTATCGTCATACACTATACTCATCATATATAATTAGTAATATATTAATAATAATATAATTATCGTCATACAATAGGCCTATAATATAATTATAGTAGTTACAAAGTACTTAAATTCTAGTTATATGTATTGATTTGTATAATGTTTTATATATTTATCTGAGGAAGGCATAGGGTACCAAACTCGTTGTAAGCAGATTCTCCCCAAGACTAATGGTATATCAAACGGAATGTTAAGGATGATATAAAGATCCATCAATGGAACCCTTTGTAGCAAGCTGACTTTTCTTGTTAGAACAAAAGTGATAGAGATCATAATGGACAATATGTCTACAACCTAAAAATAGAAAGTCAAGCGAGATAATTATGAAGTAACTGTGATTTATAAAAAGCAAGTAAACTAGTATTTTGTATAAAACAAGTAAACCAATAGAGCCAGTGAAGAAAAGCATTGCTAGAACCAGTAAATTAGAAAACTACTTTAACCAGTAAAGTAGAAAACTACTTGAATCGGTAAAGTAGAAAACTACTTGAATCAGTAAAGTAGAAAACTACTTGTATCAGTAAAGCAGAAAACTACTTAAATCAGTAAAGTAGAAAACTACTTGAATCGGTAAAGTAGAAAACTACTTGAATCAGTAAAGTAGAAAACTACTTGAATCGGTAAAGTAGAAAACTGCTTAAATCAGTAAAGTAGAAAACTACTTGTATCAGTAAAGCAGAAAACTACTTGAATCAGTAAAGTAGAAAACTACTTGAATCGGTAAAGTAGAAAACTACTTGAATCAGTAAAGTAGAAAAGTACTTGAATCAGTAAAGCAGAAAACTACTTGAATCGGTAAAGTAGAAAACTACTTGAACCAGTTCAGCAGAAAACTCTTTGAACCTGTAAAGTACTTGTACCAGTAAAGTAGAAAACTACTTGAACCTGTAAAGTATACAAATTCTTGAACCAGTGAAGCAAAAAATACTTAAACCAGTAAAGTAGAAAACTGCCTGAGTTACATTACCTAAATTGCTTATGATAATGCAGATATAGCGTATTTATATAGGCAATTAGTTCTTTATAACAATTATTATATAATTATGTTCATGTCCATTACATGTAATTATATTACATGTAATTATATTACATGTAATTATATTACATGAAATTAATATTTTACGTTGCAGTACATCGTGCTTCTCGGGGTCATATTCTGTGGCGAGATCACTGGAGCGGTCGTGGCCATTGCCTTCAGAGACAAGGTAATTCTGCTTGTGCTTGTGTATGTGTGTGTATGTGTGTGTGCATGCATGTAGGCCTACATGTGTGTGTGTGTGTGTGTGTGTTTATGTGTCTGTGTTTCTTTGTCTCTCTCTCTCTCTCTCTCTTAGTGCACTGTCTACTGGCAAGTCCATGGTACATAACGCCTCCACTCTTTCTTTGTGTATGAACGCGTTTATTCAATTACGTGGATATCTGTCTGAAATATTAAATTATAGGCTAACTAAAGCTAAAGTTAAATTCTCTTTCTGTAACAGAAAAAGATTAGCGGCGGTCGGCTGGGTTTTCGAACCCGCGCTCTGTTTTTTATCAGGAAAATTTGCTGCCAAATCGGCCGTCAAACCGATAAAACTCTGGCTATAACGGTTATATCGATCTGCATTAAACTTTTCCACCAATTATTCTACATCAAGATTTCTCCTAGGATAGTAGGATAATGGGTAAAATCAAGTTATGTTGTCGTCGTACAATGAAAATAACGTCAAATATTTTTTGTTTTCATTGTAACACACAAGAACTTAAAAAAGTCATAGTAACTAAACACTTCAGCCTTTTTCAAAACAAATTTCGCAAGAAATAGACGGTTATGTTGATGTCAGATATAGGTATAGCACGTAGCATAGTTTGTGTCTTTTTCGTATTTTCATAAAATTTAAAGAATCTGATCGTTTTATTGCAACACTATGATATTACTTTTTCAATTGTCCTGTATGAATTGAGAAGAATTTATACATTGTGCTGCAATGCGTTTAGTTTACGGTACTTGCCATGTGCTTGTAATAAGTAAGATGAATTTAACTTCCTTATTTGTACTTGATCTGTGCCACTGCATCATTTGTACTTGACCTTGTCACTGCACTATTTGTACTTGATCTGTGCCACTGCACTATTTGTACTGGATCTGTGCCACTGGACTATTTGTACTTGACCTGTGTCACTGCACTATTTGTACTGGATCTGTGTCACTGCACTATTTGTAATTGACCTTTGTACAGATTCAGAAGAACTTGGACACATACCTATCTGACTCGTTGTCTAAACAACTGAACTCTTCCTACCCGTCACACTACTACAACGAGGATAGCAACAATACGAGGTGCTACACTTCTGATATAGGCTACCTCTGGGACTTCGTTCAAGTCAAGGTAACAATCTGGCTCTACTCTTGTTTAGTGCTCTTGTTTTTGATCTTTTAGATTTCGTTTTAGTTTCTTATTCTTGTGCTTATTCTTATGTGTTTTTATCTCAGTTTTGTTCCAATTTCTCTTCTAATTCTTGCTTTTGTTCATGTTCTTGTCCATTTTCTTATCTTTTTCTCGTTTTTTTTCTTGCTTTTGTTCTTGTTTTTAAGCTTATTCCTAGTCTTATCATTGTTCTTCTTCTTATTCTTATTTTACTAATGTATATTACATCTTGTCTTAATACTATTGTATCATCTTTATTCTTAACTTAGTATTAGAAGTTAATGGTTAAGGCAGTCTTGAAAAGTATTTTGTCATACTAAAATCTGGAAAGGAAAAACAGTTTAACAGATATACGCACTAAAAAATCAGGTCTCGCCGAGATTCGAACTCGGATTGTTGGATTCAGAGTCCAAAGTGCTAGCCATTACACCACGAAACCTTTCTGTTCACTATATTATGTTATCAGATATATAGAGCATGTTAGAAAAATTTACCTAGGCCTACTTAAATAGTTCTTTTATACACGAGTGGAATTCATACAAAGTTTTGCAGTAGAAGACTAATATATTTAAAGTACTTGTATTACTGGTCTAAATAATAAAATTCTAATAAAAATCAAAAGCATATATTTTCGTGCTGTCTAGTTAATTGATTCTCTTCTTCTTTTCTCTGCGTAACGTCACTTTTGGACACCTCTTTTACCCTCTGTCTCCACTGATACCGGTCCTGGGCAAGATCATAGACATCACTCTGTGTTAGGTTATATTTAGGGTCTATTTGTTTTATATCTTTATTCTATTGTTTAATTAAAGTATATTTATTTCCCATACCTAGTTTCATTTTATTATTTGATATTCTATAATTTAGAGCTTTTCTTAACTGGAGTATTTTCATCCAATCTTAGCATATGTCCCATCCAACTGAGTCTTTTGAATTTTATTATTTCACTCCATGGTTTTTGTTGTGTTCTGTCATATAGATTCGTATTGCTAATTATGTGTGGGTATTTTATGTTTATTATGATTCTCAATAGTTTTCTTTGAAATATACCTATATTACTTTCCATACTTTTAGTTATTATCCATAATTCACTATTATATATAAAGATGGGTTTGATATATATATATTAAATATTTTAATTCTTATTTTCAAGCTAATTGATTAGTAAAACTAATAAGAAATTGAAACAAGCAATTATTTAATTGATTAATGGTTTAATAGTTATAATTAATTAAAATTATTTCAGTTTAGTTGTTGTGGAACGAGAACGAAGAATAACGGATACGGTCAAACTGATTTCAAATCCATGGTAACGTATTCTCTCAATATCTAAAGTTCTTTTTACGAGCAATAGACTTAGGCCTAGGCTTCATCTGAAAGTCCCCGTTCCGTCTTCATCTCAAAGTCCACGTTCTCTATCCGGGCAATTAAGAACATATCAGCTGTAAACTGCACGTGTCGCAAAGAGTGATTTGAGAAGATAATGGAAAATCACCTCAGAAGTAATATTTGCCTTAATTAAATGATAAATTAAAGATTAAAGGGCTTAGCCAATGTGATGGACTTGCTCATCAGTGGAGCTCTCGTACTGAGAGTGGACGCAGACTTTGAGTAGAAATGTGTGCCTTGGAGGCTTGGACCTGCCATTTGATAGAACACTAGAGAAAGAGAGAGTTGGATAGAGATAGATAGAGAGAGAGAGAGAGAGAGAGAGACAGAGAAAAGAGAGAGAAGCGATAGAGAGATATACTGATTGGATTTCTAAATAATTGTGAGCTGTATAATAGTGGCAGTTAAGACTGTAAAAGTAAGGTCTCGCCGAGATTCGAACTCGGATTGTTGGATTCAGAGTCCAAAGTGCTAGCCATTACACCACGAAACCAGCTTGTTGTCGATCGACATTAATACTTCCTCATATCAGCTGCTTGCAGAGTTAGCCCGTAGACTACTAAAGCGGCAACTCTTCAACATATACATGTACATGAGTGTTAATAAATCCTTCCAAGGCCAGCACTCTAACCGTTACGTTATCTCTCCTCCATTGATTTCATGGTTACCTGCAGGATTTTGATTTGCACCGACTATTTGACCCCAAAGTTCGCTCATCGATTTGGATTTCGTTCCATGGTGCCCAATGTTATCATTCACAACAGTGGCATTCAAATGTGAGTTGTTGTTTTCAAGGTCACTTAGTGTAAAGGACTTAAGTAAGGATCAGAGGATGCAGGATTCAAATTCGGTGCTATCCCCGTCGCTAACAAACTGTTCGAGCAAGAAACTGACGTCAAACTTGACTTTAGCCTTTAGCTTAGAATTAGTGATGTCCCTAGGCATTTCCACCGAATTTAGGCCTACTTCGTACTGCAGTACTTGGTATCAGTAGGCTTAAGTGCGACGGCAGTATTTAATTTTTATTATTGTTGTTGTTGTTCTTGCTGTCTGCCTCATTTCTAAACGGATATTTAAATGCATTAAAACATAATTGCTTTCAACTGATGTGAAACCTGATGTCTGCTGTGTTGTGTGTGACGTCTGATGTCTGATCTCTGCTGTCTGATGTCTGATGTCTGATGTCTAATGTCTGATATCTAATGTCTGATGTCTGATGTTTGATGTCTAATGTCTGAAGACTGATGTCTGATGTGTAATATCTAATGTCTAATGTCTGATGTTTAATGTCTGATGTCTGATATCTAATGTCTGATGTCTAATGTCTGATGTCTGATGTCTGATATTTGATGTCTGATTGTACTTAACAGTGTAGCAAACTGAAGACGACTAACATACCGTTGAGCTGCTGCCCATTCGCCACCAATCTGAACAGAACTATAGAGTGGAGCGACTTCCACAAAAAACCAGACAACCAGTATGAGTCTCAGAACCTAGTGGATTGTTCAAACTACTACAAACAGGTAGACCTCTTCAACAACAACAACAACAACAACAATTAAACAAATTTGTTATTCTTAGTTGCTGCTACGGATGGCATTACGCCACACGGCATATTCTCTATTGTGCCTTCTCCTTTTTCTTGATTATTTGTTTATTTGCTAGTTAGGCTATATTTGTTTGTATTTATTGTGACAAGATAAACAAATAAAAAAAGTTTCAAGGTAAAAAAAGACATTGGGCGCATCCTACGACACAGCTTAAGAACCGTTTCGTATAACAAGTATAGGTCTGATGTAAGCAGTGGTTAACATGGGGGAAGGGAACGCAGGGGAACACAGGGAAACACAGGGGAACGCAGGGGAACTCAGTTCTCCTAGTTTCCATTCTTTCTGAGGTGCGTT
>CAJHZI010000528.1:1422500-1820000 GCA_905160935.1 Enchytraeus crypticus
ATTTAATTATTACTGAAATAATTTATTTCCGGATTGCGACAACTAAAAAGTAGGTTTTTGTTACTATTAGACCTGCTATCTCTCTCTCTTACTGCACTGCCAAAAATCCTGAGCTCGCCGTCACTGACATCGCTTTCGAGTGATGAAACTGACATTAAAACTAGCTTTATGATAAATACAGCTTCATAGCTTCACTCAGGTTCCATATGATAAATATAAATCAATGTAGGCTTAAGGTTAATCCAGCTTACTCGTATGATACTTTTAAGTACATGACAAAATAAATCATTCTTCCAATTCTTGCTTTATTACTGTGCCATCAACATGACTTTTCGATGAGAAAATGAGAGTTGAATTCAATAAATTCTGTAATATCATCGCTATTGAATTTTGTGCTTCTACACATACATCTGTATATTTCAGACACCTGCACAGTCACTATGCACTTGACTATTGCTTTATTTCATAAAGTTAGGTCTATAGTGAATGCAATATCCAGATATATCCCTACCCTAATTAAACTGGGATTCAAGGCACGATGATGATGATGACAGTGTGTGGTTGATGACACATGTATCCACATAATAAAAAAGTAAACACGCATTATAGAGAAATGATCAACTATGTTGATATCTATCACTTTTTAATACCACATGTTTAAACCGTTAGGGAATTTAGTCCATTTTCCGTGTAGCCAGTCCAGTGAATGTCCGAGATTTTACTCTCAGATCAGCGCGGCTGGGATTTAAACCCACGAGGGTTCAATTCACCTCAGGATCTGCCATGACGTTACCCCTACGCTATTAAGACATACTAGAAAACAAAAGATAAAAGTCAATGTTTTCATACAAACGACGAATCAGTCCGTAAATATTTGACATACATTTACATGCATAACATCATTATCATCATTTAAATATTTCTCATTGACCCACTAAACTATTTCAAAAAACTAAAGGAGTAATAAATTCAACATTTCCTTTTGCATTTTTGATTGCACAAGCCCTAAATATAAAGGGGACTCAAAAGAATAATGACTATTAAAAGTATTAAGATAAATATAACATAAATTTTGATAAAAATTTGACATAAATTTTGATAACAATTTTGCTTTAAACTACTGCAAGCTATAATATAACAGAGATAACAACAAAATCACACCACTCAGGGAACACGAATATGGCATTAAATTAAACAGATTTAAAGATAGAGTACATTCACTGATTCTTTCAACAGTTTTAAACGTTTTGACTTTTCCTAAAAGTCCAAACAATTAACCAAAGAGCTGCCAAAATTTCATCCAAGACCAATCCTGACATCCTTCAGACGTGGAGTGAGAAGTTATCCCTTCAACGAGTGATTGGTTTGACTTCCTGTTGATTGATTGATAGCTTTCACTTCCTAACTGACTCATTGATTGCTTTCACTTCCTAACTGATTGATTGATAGCTTACACTTCCTAACTGATAGATTGATTGCTTTCAATTCCTAATCGATAGATTGATTGCTTTCACTTCCTAACTGATTGAATGATAGCTTTCACTTCCTAACTGTTTGATTGCTTTCACTTCATAATTGATTGATTGCTTTCACTTCCTAACTGCTGACTGATTGATTGCTTTCACTTCCTAACTGATTGAATGATAGCTTTCACTTCCTAACTGATTGATTGCTTTCACTTCATAATTGATTGATTGCTTTCACTTCCTAACTGCTGACTGATTGATTGCTTTCACTTCCTAATTGATTTATTGATTGCTTTCACTTCCTAACTGATGGATTGATTGCTTTCACTTCCTAACTGATTGATTGATTGCTTTCACTTCCTAACTGATTGATTGATTGCTTTCAATTCCTAACTGATTGATTTATTGCTTTCAATTCCTAACTGATTTATTGATTGCTTTCACTTCCTAACTGATTGACTGATACTTTACACTTCCTAACTGATAGATTGAATGTACATCCTAACTGATTGATTGATTGCTTTCACTTCCTAATTGATTGATTTGTCAGTCGTTGCTACCTTGAACCACTGTTCATCCAACCAAACTGAGAGGGCGGCCACACCTAACACACACAAACCATCAAATAGTTACAGCAGATATAAGAGTCAAAGTTCTACTGAACTAGCAATTACGTACTACACACACAAAATTTATATTAGCAGGTTAGCAGTCAATGCGCGTCAATACATGAAAACCATCAGCTAACGACAGTCAGCAAAGAAAAACCATCAGCTAACGACAGTCAGCAAAGACAAACACCAGCTAATGACTGTCAGCAAAGACAAACACCAGCTAATGACTTTCAGCAAAGACAAACACCAGCTAATGACTCTCAGCAAAGACAAACACCAGCTAATGACTGTCAGCAAAGACAAACACCAGCTAATGACTGTCAGCAAAGACAGACCACTACTAATCAGAAATAATTAATTGGCCGGTTGCTAACTGCAACCGACAAAGTAGCAGATTTTCAGTACTTATGACGAAGATTAACTAATATTTACAAATGCATCAAACATATCAGAGGGGACAATCATTAGAATAAGTTAAGATCTATATACAATAAGATAGCATCAAATAATCCTCAAGCAAATAATTTCAAAATTAGGCACATTGCTAAAAATGTAGGCAATAAATTAGGCTAACCCTAAGAACAGCTTTTCCTCGTAATAGTCCATACGGGACGGGACCATAGAAACGAGAATCCGTTGAGTTGTCCTTATTGTCTCCTTCCAGCCACACGTGACCTTTGGGTATCTAAATAACATGAATATGGGTTAATGAGTGTATACTGCAATGAAATCTGTAAAACATTTTATTGAAGTTGGACCACTCTGATGGAATAACAAACAGTGTCAAAACCAGTATTTATTTTAAAAACCGTAATCTCTAAATATATCTAGTATGAACTGAAAGGGATGTCGGAATGAAATGAAATATATTTCCACAGTCAGTGATAGAAAGTAGTTCATTTCATTATCCACTGCTATTTAAACTAAAAAGTATGAGTAGTTTACTGCTGTAGATACTAAGTAGTTGGAGAAAGAAGTAACTATTCACATAATTTTTGATTATCTCTTCTCTCTCCCTCTTAGTGCACTGCCTAATGGCAGGTCCACTGTATGCAACGCTTCCACTCATCTCTATCTTCTGTTTTTCTTTTCGTGTCCACATATGAGTGGATCATTAAATCATATAAAGCATTCCTTTTGATATACCATTATTCTTGGGGGATTCTGCACATGATGAGGTGGGCCCACTATGCCTTCCTCAGCTTCGACTAACATTTACTGGGCAGGGCATTCCCTGAGAAAGCAATCCTGTTCACTCAACACGATTATCTCTTCTCTCTTCAGTGCACTGCCAAGTGGCAGGTTCAAGGTACCTATGCATACTCAAAGTCTGTTTTCTCGCTCCATAAGAGCACTCTCTAGATCAACTAGTTAATCCCTTCACAAAGTCTATGCCTTATCCATACCTTATGAAGCCTATAGCTTGGGATTATCTCTTATAAACTAAATAGTCAGAGGCGGCACTCACATAGTTAATTGAAGATTGTGAAATATCGCCGTTGCTATCAATTGAGACAACTCTATCACCTTCCATTCCCATCACTCTCTTACAAACGTAGTGACCAGGATTCGTCATTGACCGGCAAATCACAATGTCTCCACTACAAGAAGCAAAAACAAAAACTATCACTAGGTCACCAATAAAACAAACAAAACAAACATATCACTACGTCTCCACTACAACAAACGAAAGAAAATGTTTAATGCAAATCACTTTATCTTATCATTATGTAAACAAAACATATTATGTGCATTATTATACTCTTATCTACAAGAAGCAAAGCAACAATTAAATTATTAAAGTTCTTCACGTTTTTTAAAAATCGTTATGCTGCAACTATAGCATTCAAAGCATCAACAATTTGATCCACACCAATTAACACTACATTGAACAGTAAATATATATTATTATTTTTACTATATATCTTCCTAGTATATTGAGATACAACCAGAATTATTGTATACAACTGCATCACCAACATTATCATTAAACAACATGCAAACATTCAGAGAGTTTCTTGTTTCTTGAGTGCAATGATGCACAAGATATTGGTGCTACCACTATCATCTAAGATTCTTGTGATATGAGGAACATGATGAAACTATAAACATGTATGAACTATATATAGTATATTATAGTATACTATAATATACTATAATATACTATAATATACTATAATATACTATAATATACTATAATATACTATAATATACTATAATATACTATAATATACTATAATATACTATAATATACTATAATATACTATAATATACTATAATATACTATAATATACTATATATATTCAACTATAATTTTATAATTTTATAATATATGTATGCTGCATGTGATACAACGGACTGTTAATGTGATTATGAAAGTGCTTGAACTTTAATACTTAACCTAATTAATTGTCCATTTCTGCCGTTTCCACCTGTTATTTTACTGTTTGTAACTATTATACTATTTGTTGTATTGTACCTATCACTGGTCATGATATTGTGATGAAATAAAGGAATTTCTATTATTGTTAAATTGCAATTGTCAAGGTAGGAGTAGAGATAATATTAATTATTCTAATATACTCCACAATGACCTTTGTACTTCCTCTAGCACAGGGCAAGTTTCTTACCCTGTATGCCTATTGTTCCGTGCCTGGGTCTGTGGCTGGAGTAAACACAAGTGATTGGACTTCCACAGTTGGCCACAAGCGAGGAGCTTTTAGTTTATTGTTGATAAACTTTAGTTCAAGATTTAAGATAAATCTTATTAAACTTTATATTTATCGCTAGTGACTACTTTGTTACAATATACATTTGTTTTGACTCAGTATCGATCCACATGAGACAGTAAGGTTATATCTGATTGTATGGATTAAAGTTTCACATGTTGTATGTTAAGAAAGGGCTAGGAAGTGTTAGACTCATTTAGAGGGGAAAGTCCTATGGATAGGTAACCCTTGAGTTGTGTTTTATTGTGGTTTATTAGAAACTGCTAGTAAAGATAACAGGACGTCAGACGGTCATAGGGAACTAAGGGTTCTAGGGTCGTATGTTGCTGATAATTACTTAGAGAAGGCTGGAAGTTGAGTTGGGTATTAGAATTTTGGTTGGGAATTCCAAACTCAAGGAAGTTGTGATAGACTTGTGCCATTTCATTAAGAGAGGATCCAGGGTTTGATGCTGTAGTTATTACGTATATAGTATCATAATAGGTATTGTCATGGATAAGGCAAATTGACGCGTGACATAGTTATATATATGTATACTTAATTCATTTTGACGTTTGATTTGACCAAATTAATAGATTCTAATTAATGTATTTTGTGATGGAAGAAATGAGGACGTTGAATAGGAACTAGTTTGCCTTTATGTTCTTGTGAGATAGTATTTGGTGACGAGTGTTGCAATTTCTCCATAACTAAGTACTTCTCAACCTTTTGTAGTCTGGTATTTAATTAGTAGTAGTTTCGGTCCTTTTATTTTTATTTTGTATTTTATAAGTTATTTTCAACTCTATTATTAATATTTGATTATTCGATTTAATTCCGTTATTTGTCATATAAGGACATTTTTAGTTTCTTGTAATATATTATTTTCTTGTATTGCGTTTGAGTTAAATAAAATATAATTGGAGTGAACTAAATACACTTCATACATAATACATTACTTATGTGTCTGTTATAAATAAAACCGTACTTAGAAATTGTAAATGAGAAGTAGTCATCTACTATTATAAATCATTATTTTTAGGTTTAGTGTTTTAGAATTAATGAACCTGGTCCAGGCTAGGGCTCGCCTTTAGAACCCTTCCCTGACAGCAATATAAAATGTAAACAGAAGAATGATTGAACTTTTGAAGAATGAATGAAAAATGACTGAAGCTTTACGCAGACTCATCAAAATAATTATACTCAGTTGAGTAACGGTAGGCCCCAGATACAATATCCTGAAAAATCTCCGCAAATCTCACCCATAAGTGGGAACAAACAGTCCCATAAATGTATTATAAGGTATTTTTTAAAAGTGAGGGAACGGATTGTGAGCTAAGTAACTGAAGTATGAGTGAATACCTACACAGATATATTACGTCTCGCCACGCTGATATGATCAGTTAGCAGTATATCGTTAGATTTAATTGTCGGCAACATTGAGGGACCAGTGCACTAAAATATCAGCAGAACATATTGCAAAATTATACAAACAGTATGTACAAAAATTGAGCATTTATTAGATGCAATTTTTTTGACAAATCATTTCACTTGAATTGAATCGGCCACCAACCCATATAGAAGTTAAATGTTAGCATGTGCCAACCATTTCAGATTACAGCATTTTTCTTTACTTTATCAAGAATCGAGCATAATAGCGTCATTATACAAATATTAACACATTTATACAAACCTACTAATATAGACATGGCTAAGGCTAATACACATTACATTTAAGAATCCAACTTACACCATTAGAAACAGATTACAGACTTGGAAATATAGTAAGTAGGCTTAATTCATAATAGAAGCACAGACCTATCATTTTTTCTCACTCAGAGAGATCCAGGATATATATGGAATTAGGGATTTCTGCAATTGAAAATTTACTTAGAAGGGGAAAACCAAGGCAAACTATTTATAATAACATTAAAGTAATACGCCTCTAGATATCACCAAATATCTTCTTATTACCAATTAAGATATCATTTGTGTACTATTTTTATTACTTCACCTATAAACTTTAATCTACAGCAATGCAGAGTGCTACTGTCGTCCAAATCAACATCGAGCACTATTGAGACAAATCCAAGCCAGTGAGAAATAAAAGGTCCAAAATGGTGCAAATTCAAAATATCAGTCCAAAAATAAAGGTTTCAAAAGAAGAAGTCAACGTACCACAGCAAAGTCAGCAATGAATTCAAATGTGCAGTGAGCTATGCATCCATATTTAACTGCTACAAATGCTAATCCTGTTATCCGCGCTAAACCTTTGCGCCACAGCATAACTGCTTCTGGTACTTTAAAACATTAGTCACGTAGTTCTGAAACCCAATGAAACGTCAATTCACATCAAGTATTCTTCTACAACAAAAATACATTTATTTCAGGTAGACAAGCAGTCGTCGATTTAAAAAACGTTTTGACCGACTTTTATATTCATGTTAGTCTGAATTCGAAGAATAAAAGTAAGCCTAACTTTTAACAAGAATTAACCTATATACTAAATACTTTAAATATGGTAGTATTACTCTAGAAAGTTAAACATCGCCTAGAGTTGATCGGAAATATGGCTAATAAATAGACAATTATTTAAAGCCGATGACTTAAAAATAGAGTTTTGATTGAAAATGTCCGGTTGAAGATTTCGTTGTTTGATTAAAAAATGTGTAACGTGATAACGTGATTGACGGCGGGATTAGCGTATTTGGTTTAGTTGCGCGTCAATTGTCGAAGTTACGCTGCATCCACCTCGGTTAGTACTTTGTGGGTGACCACCTTGGAAGACCGAGTGTTGGTAAAAGCTTAGGAAGGAAAAATCCCAGTGTGATAGAAAGTTATTCTTAAATCCGCGCCGGCTGCTATTGATGCGCCATCAAAAGGCAACGATTACTAATAATCATGGAGAGGAAGGAGGAAATGGGTCTTAAACAAACATCTGTGCTTCCTGACCCAGTGTGCCGTTATGTTATGTTAAAAAACCTCTCTTACAAACAAGCCTTGTTTATATTTTGAACGATCAGCTGAGCTGTTCTTGTTACCTGATCACCTGAAGGTCAAATGGCTTCTTCTCTTTTTCTTTTCTCGGTAACAGATTGTTTAAAGCGTTTATTCCGCCAAGTTCTATGCCTATGGCATCCGAAGATGCACATCGTTGCCTTGTTAAACTTTTGCTTTGCCGTACTTTTACGACCCGTGCTGTTAACGGTTGGTTTATTCTTCAGTGTCCCCGGCGCCATACAGGAAAACCGGGTTAAAGTATACGCATTAAATCTTAGCACGAATACTATTGGTCTGCAACAATTTGGTCTGAATTCAAGTTTTGAAAAATATCACAACTGCTCAGTGTGTCGAGCGACAAGTAGAAACAAAAAACCTGAATAGGACAACTTTCAAACTGTGAGCTCTGACTTATACCATATTATTATTCCCACCGAAAACGATAAAAAAATACGGCCACTTCGAAGTAGGAAGTGGCTGCCTTATATGTGTTATAAGATCACGAGGATCTCTTCCGTCCTTATCAAGGGGAGTGCTAACCTTCTCTCCTTTCTTACAACACAATATTATTGGGTTGTAGGTAAACCTTTAAGGAGTGCAATACAAAGTCCGTTAAAAAGTGGTATTTTTAGACAGTTTAATTTACAAATTTTAATCCATATTGCAATTTACGCTTTAGTAGAAAACTGATTGAAAGTTCATAAATGTTGTAAAATATAATTAACATTTTATTGTAAGCGAATGCATTTCCGGTCGCTAAATTCTTTAAGTCGAATTTAGTGTAAAATAAAATATTCGTCACGACGAAGGTTTGATGAAGCTTTGCACCAGCCATCTGGCGATGAAAGTGGATAAATTAATTATTTTTACAGCATTATATTGTGTCTATCATAAACATGATCACATTGTGGATTTATTAGAGCTTTGGAAATACGGTTCACCATACCTCGCTTATTTATGAGTACCCAATTGATTTATCTATAATCTGTAAGCCAGTGTCAGAATACGCAGGGCACTGGGGTAGCACGACCTCTCCCAAAAAATTCCACTAGGCCTACAAAACAAGACTTACTTTGATAAATTCTTTTTTGGAGTAACTCGTTTGTAGGAAGATCTTGTACTTCACAAGAATTATAATTATTAACTGCAAATATAATGCAAGTCCGTTTCCTCATTCAATGCGGTTAAGTGGCACGTCCAAGCAATTAAACTATAAACTTAGAAGCTCTTTCAAACACACTATCTCGCTTTCTTTCTCTCCCCCCCCCCCCCCCCCCCTCTCTTTCTAGTGATCAGCCAAGTGGCAAGTCCAAGCACTTAAACTATACAATTACAAGCTTGTCAAAACAAACTATGTCGCTACCGCCAGTTTATTATAAGATTTTTATATTAAGCTCCACGTATGAATGATGGATCGGTAAAATGGAATCTTGCCTTGTTTTGCTCAAATCATTACACGGATTAAAACAACAACAACATAA
Organism: Enchytraeus crypticus; assembly: GCA_905160935.1. Taxonomy (NCBI): domain Eukaryota; kingdom Metazoa; phylum Annelida; class Clitellata; order Enchytraeida; family Enchytraeidae; genus Enchytraeus; species Enchytraeus crypticus. The sequence goes on from CAJHZI010000528.1 coordinate 1,431,770, forward strand.
AACTCGTATAAATTATACAATAGAGTTGCAGAGAGTCGCTGCAAAAACGCTGTTAGTTCTACGAACAATTTACTACTACAATTTATCACTGCCAACTCAGAACACAAGCAAAATAATATCAGTCAGCTAATTGATGTTACATAGACAAAACTGCAGCAAAATTGTCTGTTAATACGAAATATACGCAAAATAATAATATATTTAAATCAATTACGTGATTCTATAAATTACTAGTCACTGGCTGGAGCCAGTGGCGATGTCGGTAAGATATTCGACCGCGGATCAGTATGTGCGGGTTCAAATCCTGGGCTCGACCATCACTGACATCGCTTTCGAGTGAGGAAACTGACGTTAACCTTAGATTTACTTAGCTTTTTACTATAAATCTTTTAAGTAGTGGTTGACAGCACTTAAGTTCAGTGGCTGGTAGCAATAGATAGAATAAGTGTCACAGATTTAGAATCTCGGTTTGTCCAGCAAATGAAGGATACACTTGAACAAGGCTGTACTACGTCTAGCATTATTCTATTCTAGAGGTTCTTATCGAGAATCTGTGCCTGACAGCCGCTGTAGATAAGAAAACAGACGTTAAAACATTTCACTAACCCTAACACAGAGTACAGAATAAACGTCGCCACTGTTGCACCAATGCAAAAGGAATAAAACACTTGTGCATAAGCCGATAGATTGCATGTTTTACATTCACGTATACACGAGCATACATAAATACACATGCAAAACTCACCATGTGCACAAAACAAAAGAAGAATTAAATAGGCAGAGCACACGCCATTAAATTAAAATAAGACTACACATAACAGAAAAAATAATACAAGCCAAGCATCGTACTCGAGTCAAAAATACTTTCATAAGTCTTTAGATATATTATCATCCAGGATTGTACAGGATTTGACATTACTATCATAGTATATAAATGCGCTCAGTATACTTCCAAAAAAAGCAAAACAACCAATATTTCAACAACGCAATAAGACAATTTAGTAGTGTTTAATAATTTAATGAAATAGAGTAAACATAATTAGAATATAACGAGTAACCTAAACCTACGCCAGTTTTTTACGTATAGCGGGAATCAGTAGCTGGTCCAGGAATTGAATCAATTCGCTACTGATTAACGGAAGACGAGCCTAGTCACTGTGGCACATAGGCGAGTAAGTTGAAATGTAAAGTTCAGGGGCAAATCCTATTGACTAAATCAATCAATCAGAGACATATCCAACCAGAGAGATCAATCAATCAATTAGAGGCATATCTTATCAGCCACATCAATCAAACAATCAATCAATCAATCAGGGGCATATGTTACCAGCAACAAAAATCATTCACAAATACAAAACAGAGGGTTTAACAGTTCAAAAATTTTACTTACAATAAAATAAAAAATTTAAATTTAGAGTTGAGCATTTACCATTTATTAGTAACTTTAAAAAATCTAAATCTCTAAACACAGAAGAGACTGAATGCGCTGACGATGCCTAATATATGAATATATGTATATGTATGTATATATATATATATATATATATATATATATATATATATATATATATATATATATATATATATATATATTGAAAATTTGTTAGTATTGAATCTAATTAAAGTAAACAGTATACCTAGAATATCACCAATTGATAGCAAAAAAGAGCTTTCGCTAATAAAGAGATTTCAAATACCATTTTCATGCAAACAACAGGCAATCAATCAGTCAGCATTCAATATGTCACTTTATAAAGAAAATAATGCAGAGAAAATTACTTGAAATGATTTCCCACTGGCGTACTGGATTTACTCATCAAATAACTCAGGGTACAGATTCATCGGTGCTATCATAATGAGATTTTAAAGAGTTTCGTGTAGTGTTAACTGTTCAGAGAGATTCTCAAAAGATTCAGCGTAACTCAACATCAGTTTCTATTTCACAACAATACAGTGAGGGTCGATTCTATTGAAATTCTAATAGAATATAATTGGTATACTTTCAGAAATTTCAGTCATATATTTTAATTATATAATATAACATTATGCATTGAAATTACATTTTAATTACATTTACATATTTTAATTACTCAGGTATGACAATTTAGTTTCTCCATCATGGACCCTAGTACGCAGGAATTAAAGCTAATTAGACATAACTACAATACAACCTCAAACAAAGTTGCCTGAAATCATAGGAAAAACGTATGCTCAAACACGTAACTCAGCCAGTAAAACAACGTCCAATGAGTGGATGCAGTAGAGTTTAAATAAAAGTCACTAAGACTGCTCATCGATGATATTCATAAAGACTGGTGCAACACAAAATGGATGTTATAAATACATAGTGAATAAAAGAAATAAATAGCAAGCCTTTACTTTCATATTTCTCGTTCTACTAACCCGCATCTACTCATAGAAATACCACTCTATAGTCATTACATGAAAGTATTTATAACAAGTAGACAGTTAAATGCCTGCACGTAAATAAATGATTGACTGATCTTAGAGCCACTGCATACATTCTGAAGCAAAAAACAACAACAACATTTCTACTGCTTTTGATTTGAAAATGCATAAACACCACACATCAAGTACAACCTATAATTATAATCTGCAAATAATTAATGGACGATAATTAATTAATTAATGACAATAGATACCGGCGAAGAGTATTGTGTAATTTGGGATCAGCACCGGCAAAAGTGTTCTGCTCAGAGCATAAAGAACTTTAAAATTCAATAAAATACGTCATTGAATTCCACTTTTTCAACAAAAATCAGAGGAACAATCAACTTTAAACCCTGCTACCTTTTACACCGCAAAAAAGCAATAGACAAGTGCACTAGTTAAATATACGTAGAATAATAAGTAGAAGCTGCAAGAAGCGCGAGATTATACCAAAGAGGTATTGCAATTAAATTCAGGTAGTAAAAACTCGTATCGTAAAGCTGAATGCTTTAGAACCTGCGGACCCTTCTATTGTCGCAGAAAAATGAGATGCAGTCATTCATATTCCTGATAAAGTTCTCAGCTACATTTGGCTCATTCCTATTGTAAAATTAACTTCTTCATACCTATAGTAAACACATAGAGATAATGAAATTACTACCAGTAGACGCCTAATTGAGGAGCGGTATTCAAAGCACGACAGTTCAATTAGAAACAAATACACTAATTACTAAGACTCATAGTGACTCATAGTTACTACAGCTTAGAACCCACCGTATTGGCTTCCAAGTAAACGTTTCAATATCAGAAAATACTATCTACAATATAATCAACTTCAATAAGAATCAAACGTTCACTTCAAATGTGCATTTAATTTAGCCAGTCAGAGAAACAAGTATAAGACTAAACAAAAGAGTTAAAACAGTTATTTTCTAAATATGTTATTTCTAATTTCTGTATAAATTCAGTTTGGTTACTGAAGTAACATCAGCGACGAGTGAGCTCAGAAAGAAACTGATGAACCTAAGATCTGTAGTCGAGGCGGTCAACAGCTGCGCCTTATGATAAAGGATATAGCTGGATAAATGTTGTTGTGGATACAACAGCTGAATTGAGTAAATTAGTTAAATTAGACACCACTTCCAGACAGATAAACATAAATTCAGTCACTAATCTCACACAATTCATCCAATAAGTCTTTAGTTACGTGCACATAGCACAAGCAACAACAACATAGTATACAGAGTCATTCCACCCCGAGATATGAGAGCGAGTCGGTAAGAGTATCTAATGCACAAAAGCATTTCCCAAACCTCGCTCACAATACAGTCCACTTTCATAATATATATATATATATATATATATATATATATATATATATATATATATATATATATATCATGTGGTAGAATTATATCGTGCAAATACTGATCCATTCAGAGATAAAATTGTATGCTTCACACTCAAGCAGCGGGTCTGGCCCGTTCCTTAAAATTCTACTGCATAATTAGTAGGGATTTATTCTTTTACAAAATGTTTACTACCAATTCACAGAAATAGTAAGAAAGCGAGCTATCACTACTGGGATTGGGTCTGAGGTTTCAGTGAATCCTTCTAATGGATCGTTTATTTATGAACGAGTCTCACTGTCTGGTATTTAATTTGGCGACAAATACTGAGCAACAAGTCTCTGCATGGGAAAAAGCTCTTAAGGAGAGGTTAGTTCAATCAAGATTCAATAGCAGATTTACAAATATGATAATCAGTCGCCAGGCAACTGTTACCATAGTGACACTAATTCAAAACTGGCAAATAGGAAGTGACGTCACAATTAGGTGACAGGAAGTGACGTCAGAGCTCGAGAGATTAACTCATGGCGATTCAGTGCAGATGTTAGTAACAACACGAGATTCGTGAAATAATATCAACAGTTGCATCGGAAAAGAAGAGATTATTTGAATACATTTACAAGCTTTGCATTACCGGCTTATTAGCTACATGTCTGTACAGCATTAGTTACATGTCTGTACAGCATTAGCTACATGTCTGTACAGCATTAGCTACATGTATAGCATTAGCTACATGTACAGCATTAGCTACATGTCTGTACAGCATTAGCTACATGTCTGTACTGCATTAGCTACATGTCTATACAGCATTAGCTACATGTCTATACAGCATTAGCTACATATCTGTACAGCATTAGCTACACGTCTGTACAGCATTAGCTACATGTACAGCATTAGCTACATATCTGTACAACATTAGCTACATGTCTGCATAGCATTAGCTACATGTCTGTATAGCATTAGCTACATGTCTGTACAGCATTAGCTACATGTCTGTACAGCATTAGCTACATGTCTGTACAGCATTAGCTACATGTCTGTATAGCATTAGCTGCGTGTCTGTATAGCATTAGCTACATGTCTGTATAGCATTAGCTACAGGCCAGCAGAAGTAAAGCTCATTTATCGCAGAGTGCAAAGCTGACATGCAATAAAAGATAATACAATAAGTAATTGTACATAAAAAGGTAATAATTGAACCCACCATTGAAATAAAAGACAGTGAGTAATTAAAATAGTAAGTTTAAAACACAGAGGCCTCATTACCGCAGTGTCTTCTACAGTATCACTACTGACACAGGCTCTAAACGCTATCAATTCACTGGCTACGTAACAAACACAGAAAGAATTCAACGTGGTCATGATAAACAAAAAAGATATATAAATTAAATTTGGCCCACATCGATATACACAAATTATACATATGTATATTGACAGACTGAAGAAAAAAAATCGTCGATATGGTAAAGATTTTTGGGTAATATGCTGCGGCGCTAGAGAGTTGTTTCTTAAGAGAAGCCCTTGCTTACAGGAAACAAGCAACGAGAAAAATACATCTAAATGCATTAGAATATATTCAATGAAAGCAGAGTTCATCTAAGCCTCTAGTCTCTACGAATCAATTAGCTGCAACATTTCTTAATTTAGATACAAAGGCACCTCTAGCCAGTGTTTAAAAGTTTCTAATACTTTGAGCAGAATTTTTCAGGTATATTTGCATAAAGTAGGGCAAAGACTACGACTCAATTTAGACGATAGTTTTCGTAGAATAATCACTTCAGAGTATTGGCAATTAAAAGGTAGTTTTTGATTAATTTTCTAAAATAACTGTACAACGTACGACGCCAGCATCAGTTATTCATCATCATCATCATCATCATCATCATCATCATCATCATCATCATCATCATCATCATCAACATCATCATCATCAACATCATCATCAATCATCATCAACATCATCATCTTCCCTTCAATCCCAGCCCAGCCAGTGTTGGGACATGAATAGACCTTCATTTTTCCATTCCAATCTTCAGCAAACAATAAAATGTGGGGGCATCAGTTGCGTTTCCTAAAGCATAAGAAAGAAATGGCGGCGCAGCATCGAGTATGCTTCACTACAGGCAAAGCTCTTCATGCACTAATCTGACATCAACGCTACAACGAGAAAAATCTACATCTCCAGGACCAAATTTTCATACAGCATATAAAAAATTAACAAACAGCACAATGCTATGCGTATTTAAAGTAAGATGCCTTTAATTTACGTTAAAATTTGATTAAGCTAAAGCACTCCCAAGTTGATATTACGCTAAGTGGTACCTCAGTCACAGCAGGACTGAAGCCTTTCGGTGCAGGATTGATACGATCATCATCATCATCTTCCCTTTAATCCCAGTTTAACCAGGGTCGGGATACTAATAGACTTCATCCATTCGCTTAAGTTTTTGTAGCAATTTCTGGAGCCTAGACGCTCACCAACCGAATGCCCTTTCTGACGTTGGTTTGTATCTAGTTTTTAGCAGGATTGATAAAATAGATAGGAAAAATTTTTGTAGTTCTAAATGTAAAGTTAATGCAAAAGTTAATGCACAACAATCTTCACAATAAGCGTATCAAATCAATGATCAGTTTAACGTCGGGTTTACGACGTCATGCTAATGTCGGAGACGTCTCTAACAATAGCAGTTACATTAGCCAAAGATGATTTACCACCTCCAAGCATGTCTAGGTGGTAAACACATTTCAGAAAAGCTGAAGAATGCATGTGCTGAAAACTGCTATTATCGACAGGGGGGAATTAAGATTTCTTAATTTTAGAATTTCAGTTTAAATTCCAATAGTATTATACATGTTATCAATTCTAAATTTTCTGGTAATTTTACTTTGTAACATTTTTTATATTTGGAAATTTCATAGTTAAAAATTTCTTAAAAATAGAAAATTTGCATCCAAAAACAGCCCATATTATGAAATCACATATAACAATTAGTTTGATATCTTTACTTTGTGAAAGACAAAAAGTACAGGTTAGTTTTAAAAAAAGAATAATTATAATTTTAGATTTCAAAGTTGGTACGCTAAACTTTAAAATTATTAATTACTTTAAAGTTTACAATTTAAATTACTACGGCATTACATCTCTATCCAATGAATCGCCTTGATTTATTTTTTAATCAGTGCCTGAGCCCCAATTGTACAAAAATGAGCATGTCTAGGTGGTAAACACATTATTTAGAATATCTAGAGATATCTGGTAAATAATTATCAAAACAGCATCGTATAAATGACAGCTCAATTGACCGGTGATGACCTATTTATTCGTCGCAGCAAGCTGATTGGTCAGTCTTTCATCAATGAAACTTTGACATCGCAAAAGCTTGAAGAAGATCGAGTAGAAAGTAGAGTATAATTAGTGTTATGTGCTGATAAAAGTACACGTTCCTGAAACAAAAACAGTCGAATAGCTGGTCAATAAATCAATCAATCGATCAAGCAATCAATCAATCAGGCAATTAATCGATCAATCAATAGTCTAGGCAATTACAATCAGCATAGCCAATCACTACGTGATAATCTCAAGATTGCTTCACTGACGCTTCGAAAAGCCGTTATAACCATCATGTGTGGCATAGTTAAACAAAATGAATAACTAAAAAACGAAAAAATTAACTAAAAAACGTATGACTGTTTATACGGAAAATGGAATAAAATGCCTAACGGTTCAAAAATGTGGTATTAAAAAGTGATAGATATCAACATAGTTGATCATTTCACTATAATGTGTGTTGACTTTTTTTTAAATTAGCAAATATAAAAACTGTTAAAAGATAAAATTGCTAAGTGACTCTAAAAAAAGTACAACCAAACAGAAAGCCTACTAGCCCGCAGCCCAACAACTGCCAGCACATGGTTTACGATTGTTCACACAGAGGAAGATTAGATACTAGACACGAGAAGTAGTAAACAACTAAAAACACGTTTTGGCTTGAACAGTATGTACAAAGCAATTACATCAATTAAATTCCACCACTAGTAGCGAACGTACAGCCAATTTAAACTATCCTAACCTTTAAAAGGCAGTAGTTTAATATCGTAAGGCCTACCAAATTGCTTCACTTATCAGACATTGCTATCATTGCTACTTGGTTGTAGTAAAAATCAGGTAAAGCTAACGTTAACGTCAGTTTCTTCACTCGAAAGCGATGTAGTTAATTATGGGCGAGCCCAGGATCTGAACTCTGCACATACTGATCCGCGGTCGAATATCTTACCGACATCGCCACTGGCTCCAGCCAGTGTATAGTGAGTATAGTGGTATAGTGAGCTGTTGCTAATGGACTGTACTAAATAACTTATAATTTATAACAGAGACCCTAGTTAAACTGGGATTCAAGGTAAGATGATGATTATGATGATGATGATGATGATGATAGAGAGCTGAATAGCTAATGGACTGTACTAAATAACTTATCATTTATATCAGAGACCCTAGTTAAACTGGGATTCAAGGTAAGATGATGATGATGATGATGATGATGATGATGATAGAGAGCTGAATAGCTAATGGACTGTACTAAATAACTTATCATTTATATCAGAGACCCTAGTTAAACTGGGATTCAAGCTAAAATGATGATGATGAAGAAGATGATGATGATGATAGAGAGCTGAACAGCCAATGGACTGAAGCCACTCACCAGTAGACCATCAGTGACGGCTTGAGAGCGAGCAGGGCGAATGGAAAGCCCGCGTAAGGCATCGTCATCTTCGTGATGCAGAACGTTATCAAGTCGTAGATTCTCGCCTTCTGGCGCGACTCCTGAAACCACGGCCTCAGTAAACGTCGCAGCTGTGCAATCATACAACAAACTCTGATCAACGATTTAATAGTGTTACGACATCGAATTAACATCAGTTTATCAAGAAGCGGTATATAGGAATTAACAAATTAACATAAAGTAATGCCTTTTTTATTATTTCTAATATAGTATTAACATAAAATAATGCCTTGCTTATTATTTATAATATAGTATTAACATAAAATAATGCCTTGTTTATTATCTCTGATACAGTATTAACATAAAATAAAGCCTTGCTTATTATCTCTGATACAGTATTAACATAAAATAAAGCCTTGCTTATTATCTCTGATACAGTATTAACATAAAATAATGCCTTGTTTATAATTAATAATTTGAACATGCCCACTGGCATGTTCGAAGTATATAGCGCCTCCACTCTACAAGTACCCACATATAAGAATAAGTATATCAAATACATGTAACTATAGGCTGAATGATTTCAAAGCGTATTTATATTTGGATATGAAAACAGAAGAGCTATATGTTACAAATACATACTAAATGATTTGATAACGCATTTCTAATTCGATATGGAAACAGAAGAGCCATACGCCATGGACCAGCCAATAAGCAATACAATGAGGCAATCAGCCAGCAATACAATCAGGCAATTAGTCAGCAATACAATCAGGCAATCAGCCAACAATACAATCAGGCAATCAGCCAGCAATACAATCAGGCAATCAGCGAGCAATACATTCAGGCAATCAGCGAGCAATACAATCAGGCAATCAGCCAGCAATACAATCAAGCAATCAGCCAGCAATACAATCAATGCAATCAGCGGACACGTACCCTCCTCGATACGTTCAGATAGAGACCCCCCACGAGGAAGCTGATGTAGTAGCCGGCGTAGAAGCCGTGCCAGATGGCGCTGAAGAGAAAGACAAGATTGGTGCTGCGTGTCCGCTCGTACACTACGTAGCGCAGCCACACCGAGGTAGATATGTTCCAGTTGTCCAGCACCTCCTTGATACTCGTTCCAAACTAGACAATGCACAACGTGCCGTACAATAGAATATGGCATGCATAATGGGCTATACAATAAGATATAGCAACCATGATGTGCCATGCAATAAGACATGGCATGCACGATGTGCCATACAATAAGATGTAGCACGCATAATGTGCTATAGGGTCATTCCATGTCAACTGGTCCAAATTTTGATAATCTTCCCAGGTGACCCTCTCAGATTTAAACGATATTTTAACAGTGTAAAGTAAAATGTCTCTAGGCTAGATTTAAAATTACAAATCATTCGGTTGACCGGTTAGGGAGTTATGGCAGTAATTTCTACCCCACCGTAGATCCATTTCGATGCAAAAAATAAAACGCATATTTTTTCTGTACTTTGAACTGCTATAATTTGGCTATTTATGGTCCTATCCATAAGAAACTTCCCAACAATACTATATTTGATGTGTAGATTCAGAAAAAGCACTCAGAATTCAAGTGGCATGTATATCTTGGCTGCTACAGCAGCTCAAACTCGATGTTTTGCAAAAGTAGAAATTTTTGAAAAGCCAACTTTGAGTCCTGATAATTCTCAAAATTGACCAACCACATTATTGCAAGCTATTTAGTTTAATAACATGGACATATCTCAATAACATAAAGCACTTGTCACCCTCAGAAGCAGCTTGGATTTAGAAAACCACTAGCTCAAACTTTAAAAAAATCCAGGCATCACCCAATTTTTGGACAACTTCAAGGCCGTGGTTAGGCATGTAGGCAGTTGCTCACATCCTTCAAACTGCTGCTATTTACAGTTCTATATGTTACTAACTTACTGTAAAAATATTTATTTCTCAAATCTATCAGAACATATAGCAATAGCCATGTAAACTTACCCATCGAAGGTCGTTTTTACACAGAAAATTAGAATGCTTATAATTTTTTGTTTAAAAAAAAATGACATTAACCTTAGACGTTAAGCTAAGGAAACTGATGTTAACCTTAGCTTTACCAGCTTTACCAGTTATGTGCAGCCTACAGCAGAGAAAATGCATTTACCTCTATTTTAAATATATCTGCATTATCTGTCAGATCCCAGCGGGGCTTCCCTTCAGCGTCATAACCATTGAAACACAGTCCTGCACTAGTGTTAACTGCCTCCCCTATTAAATACAGCAATAGTACAATCAAAATAACACGGTCCTGCACTAGTGTTAACTGCCTCCCCTATTAGATACAGCAATACAATCAAAATAACACGGTCACGCACTAGTGTTAACTGCCTCCCTATGAAATACAGCAATAGTACAATCAAAATAACACGGTCCTGCACTAGTGTTAACTGCCTCCCCTATGAAATACAGCAATAGTACAATCAAAATAACACGGTCCTACACTAGTGTTAACCGTCTCCCCTATGAAATACAGAAATAATACAAATCCACAATAGAGATTTTACAATCTTTATCTTCGTGTATTTCTTCAAACTTTTTGTTAGTAATTCTTTCCTCCTATTGAAGGCCACTTTTGCCTGAGCAATTCTACATTTAATTTCAGTTTCACACATTCTACTTTTGTTATTGCATGTCCTAAATATCTGAAACTCTTTACCTGTTATAAATCATGTGAGCAAATTAAAATTGTCACAACTCTTTCCAGTAATTTTAAAGCTTTGAAAATTTATACCTTATGCTCTGTTTGCTGATCACTCTTTATATTCAAATATAATTTTGACGTGCGATTTATAATAATAACAATAATAGTAGTAATAAAGGTTTAACGTTCGTTTCCTCATCCAAGGATGATGTCAGGGACGTCATTAACCCCTTCTAATCAGATTAATTATGATCCACAAACTCTAGAATCAGAATCTTGCGAAGTTGGCTTTAAGACCAATGATAGCTAAGGCAACGACAAGTTCTTTTTATAATACAACAGACAGAGTAACAGAATTAATCATAACGAATTGGCAGGACAGCGAAGTTTGGGTACAGAAACAAATTACAACAATATCAAACAAGAGACTATTAAAGAGTAGACAGTAGTAACTCACCGAGCTTCCAGGCAAAGTAATATTTGTGTCGAATAAGACTCATTGTAAATAGAATGAGAAGATTCTTGTACACAAAGCTGTAATTACTGAATTCTGGATCTACAAGCAATCAATATATCAATAAATCAACAACAAATTAATTAATTATTAGTTCTATCAATTATAATTGAAAGGAAGTGAGTTGCGCTGGGGTATTTGTGATTCACCACTTTGCGACTGCGGCCAATCGCAAAACATGAAACATATCGTTGAGGAGTGCCTTCTAACCTGCCTACCGGGTGGACTGTCTACGCTAAGTTGTCTTACAAGTGAATCAACTATCTGGATTAATGCATAAGCTAAATAAATAATAAATTATAATGTAAACAAAAAAGAAAGGCTGAGGATGGAATTGGTTGAAAGAGTTATATGCCATGGACCCTCCGTTAGGCAGTGCACTAGAAGAAGATTGTAAACAAATTAACAAAAAATAAATGACACTAAATGTCTAACAATGCTGAGAGATTTTGGCATTCATCTGAATATCAACATCAAGCAAACGCGCATCGTAAATATAACACAGCAGAATGCTTTCTTCTACTAAGATATAACAGTAAAAATGTGTAAATTTAGTCTTTAACCATTTTCGATATGTATAAACAGCATACACAAGTATTAAAAAATGTTACTGGATGCATTTGAAAATGTCTACAACATATAAAATTGATTTATCACACATATGTACCTGTAATAAGATCACACAAGTAGAGAGGTAGAATTAAACATAAGTGTAATAAGACTAGAAGGGTACAGAGGTATAATTAAACATACCTTTAATAAGACTAGAAGAAGAGAGGAGTAGAATTAAACATACCTGTAATAAGATTAGAAGGGTAAAGAGGTAGAATTAAACATACCTGTAATAAGACTAGAAGAAGAGAGGGGTAGAATTAAACATACCTGTAATAAGATTAGAAGGGTAAAGAGGTAGAATTAAACATACCTGTAATAAGACTAGACGGATAGGGAGGTATAATTAAACGTACCTGTAATAAGACTAGAAGGGTAGAATTAAACATACCACTAATAAGCCTAGAAGGGTAGAGAGGTAGAATTAATCATACCTGTAATAAGACTAGAGGGGTAGAATTAAACATACCTGTAATAAGACTAGAAGGGTAGAGGGGTAGAATTGTGACGGTGCTGATGCCAAACACAATTGTTGTGAACAGTTTGCTCAGAAGCACCGACTGTAACAGTTCAAGCAACAAATCAAAACTGATATGAAAACAGCTTAAATAAATAATAATAATAATAATAAGAATAAAGATTTAACGTCCGTTTCCTCATACAAGGATGATGTCTGGGACGTCAGCAAAATAGCAACAGAAAAATCTGCAGATCTGAATATGGTAACAGCTGCACCTCGAATAAGGCTGTATAAATTCTGACAGCAACTTTTTGGAGTTAATCCGTGACTTATAACCTGTTAACTGAGTGTGTCTAAAATCATCTTCATATATACGAGTCTAAGAGAGGGTGAGATAGTAGTAGAACTAAGGCCTACACGTTACTAGTAATAAAGGCATAATACTAATATAGAGGTTCAACATCCATTTCTTCGTCCATTACTGATGTCAGGACTGCGACCACAGCACACTTCACTACAAACCTATTCCCCAAACCAATTTGAAAAATTAACACAGAAGCTAAATATTAAAAGCTAAGCCATACCTCAGGTACAGTTGGCAGCTTGTGATTGTTTCCAGAGTGATTGGAATTGCCCTGCAAACAGTTTCATGCACAGAGTCTAATAATGCAGCATTAAATCACGCACACACTTAGACAGCTACAGCTCTCCTCAACAATGATTTAAATATTCAACAACTTCCATAAACATTAAAATGATGGCACATTCTATTTATACTACAACACTACTGATGTTTGACAGAAGTTTCACAGTTGATCAATCATTTAACCAATGAGGCTCATTTGAAGAATTGAGTTAAAATTTAACTCATCGATTAACTAAAAAATTTGATTAATTGGACGTATTATAAGTTCCAAAAACTTAAATGACTGACATATAGGCCTACAATGCTCATATACTTGTATAACTCAAACTAGCTGTACATAACGTTAGAAAAATTTAGAAGAACTACTTCATAACTAACCAATAACTGAATTTATCAATGATCTTCATAAACTGTTCAATTACCTTTTCGTTATTACCGTGCAAGTGATTTTCTGCAACGTCATTGGTCGACGGCTTGTACAGGTTCACGCCCTCTATGAATGCAATGTAGTCTTTATAGAAACAGAACGGCCCGACCATTAGACCGTGAAAATAGAACACATAGCTCAAGAACTCCAGCAATGTCGGAGGCTTCCTGTTACATCAATAGTTCAACAGCTTCTATCAATGTCACGTAATACATACAACGCAAAGAGGAAAAAGTTCTAGACATTTTTAAGGCATTAAACTATGGTACAAAATAATATAACAATATATATTTTTAGATGATTCTTCTCATAGAAGTCAAATGAAATGCTACATGTATACTGTAGATTTTGCAGAGTTTATTGCTATAGGCTACATAAGGTATGGATAAGGCAAAGACTTTGTGAAGGGATTACCTTGTTGATCTAAGGAGTGCTCTTATGGATCGAGAAAACAGACTTTGAGTATGAATATGTACCTTGAACTTGCTACATGGCAGTGCACTAAAGAAGTAGAAGATTGCTTCATAAATTACACTACTTCTAAACAATTAAAACTATTTTAAAGAGATTTAGAGATTTTAATTGTACGACCTAATGCCGAGATGTCTCATGTGGTCAGTAAGCTTGCGAGGATCTGGCTCTAAACCATCTCTCAGGTTGTACGCCAGACTGCTCAATCTCTGCGTGTTCAGCATCAGAGGTCTACAACAAAATTATCAATTCAGCGTCAATAAGTATGAACAGTTCACGTTTTTCATATATTCATATAATAGTGTGGTCCAAACCAAAGTTTTCACTATCTTTATCTTAATGGCACACCATTGGTTAATAAACTTTTTCAACTTCCAAAACATTATATCATTCTTCGTAAACAAAAACATGAAGCTAACAAAGTAAGCTTAATGCCGGTGTCCAATATCCAAGGTTAATACCTGAGACAATTAGAGTGGGATTCCAAATATTTTCAGTCCAACAAATATTCAAAAAGTCGATTAGATTTTCAAATTTGCTTCCAAAAATTTAAACGACTTTCTAATCCGAAAATTATTATCAAATATTATAATATCATTATATTATTATAACCATATATTTTAATTAAAATAAATATTATCAAAATGATTATCAAATCTATAATCGCAGAATTATGTTGCTTTTAAAACATTTTACATTAAGGCATTTACTAAGCACTCCTTATACAATGCTGTGAGGATCAAAGCTAACGGCAGCTGATTGATTAAGAGAGAAAGCTCTGAACTGACCCGGTGATGTCCAGAGTGTATCCGCCGTAGTCGTAGTACATGCGATGCAGGTGACAAATGCAGAGGAAGCCGATAGAGAATGCCAGTACACTCTTCTCCATTAAACCAAGACTCAGAGTTCTCATTAGAATCAGAGCCACCAACGACTGTATAACGAGCAGTATTAGCTGCCTGTACACAAATGCAAATTTACAATTTGTTCGTATATTTAAACAAAACGACGTGCACGTATTACTTAAATTCGCAGTTCATTCATCAGTTTCTTAGCTATCTCAACCAAAGAGGATATCAGAGAGTTTCCGGAAACATGTATTAGACTGGAAACACGTATTAGACTGGAAAAACTTATTAGACTGGAAACACACGTTAGACTAATTAACGTAACAGTTTCTAATCATAAGAGAAAATTAAGATCTCGAAGAGACTCAGTAAAAAGCAGGATACATATTTTCATTTTTAAGACGATTTAATAATACTGTGAAATGGAGCATAGTATGTGTGGCAAAAACCAAAAATGGATCTATATAAGAGAAAATCTTAATCTGATAGATATTAATTTAAGATTACTTAAAAGCTTTGATATTGTCGTGTACTTGCTATATATATTGGCATTAAAATATATTCTCTACTAACCCTATGTCACTTAACTAAGGCAATGTGGAAAAATCATAAAAGAAACAAACTGAAATTAAGTAGAGTAATTCTGTTAAACAAGCATAAAGGCGCAGAATGTCAGAAGAAAGAATAAATGCATTAATTAATGACTGACAATCATTCGCAGCTTTACGTTAATAGTAAATACCAAACTGGTCCGCATGAAGACCTCCACAAGAAAGTTACCTTTCAGCAAGCTAGCAAAATGCACCATATGCCCTCCTACCCAGCTGCTATTCCAAGAATTTGAAGAAAGCATAGATATTAAAATATTTACAGAGATATTCAACCTTCGGCGGAAGACCATAAGTGATATGCCAACGAGTAACAGCAATTTTACAATTCTCATCAAAAGTTGCAACAATAAAAATCTTATTGATGGAGAAGAGATTCAAATCTTAGTGATGGAGAAGAGATGCAAATCTTAGTGATGGAGAAGAGATCCAAATCTTAGTGATGGAGAAGAGATCCAAATCTTAGTGATGGAGAAGAGATCCAAATCTTAGTGATGAAGAAGAGATGCAAATCATAGTGATGGAGAAGAGATCCAAATCTTATTGATGCAGAAGAGATTCAAATCTTAGTGATAGAGAAGAGATTCAAATCTTAGTGATGGAGAAGAGATACTAATCCTAATGATGGAGAAGAGATCCGAACCTTCCGAAGCAGAAGTAGGCCAGTGAGAAGCCGATGACGACCTCTATGATGTGCCGGTTTGTGGCGCTCACTTTCTCCGGGCCCCAGAATCGCCGAAACACGAAACCAAACACCAGAGCAGCAAGCTGACACAGGATGAAATTTATCTGCAAATAGCAATAGAAACAACTAGAGTACTACTGTCATCAATGACAACATCAAAAACAATATCAAAAACATCTCCAGTTATTATCTAACAATGATTTAATAAAATGTAGAGAAGATACTGTAAGCATAATGAGATGGTTTGACCGACACAGATGTGCGTGTATTTTTCAGCAATGATATTGGATAATTATTTTTAAGATGACACCGAACATGCTGGTCTAATAGTTAGCTTAAATTTATAAATTTAAAAAAATATTCTGTGACATCATTGCATGATAATGAAACTAAATTCATAGTAATTGGTAGAAAATGATGTAAAGTGCCTAGCGATAACTGTACAATTAAAAAGAATAAGTCAAACAAACTATAGCGTTACCTGATCTATTGGCATGCCCAGTACGTGTGTAAGACCCTCAAACATATGAGACCCATCGTAGAATTCATTCACACCTTTCCGCTCTTCAAACATCTTCCTTTTTAAATTTAACAGTTCCAAAAATAATTGACAAAATAATTCAGAGATGGACAAAAATTTAATAAAAAAAAGTGTTTTATAAATATATCATTTTCAAAATAATCCAAAATATATGAACAATAACTATGCTCAGTGTAACCTGCAAACACATAATGTTTAGTTTTCAATCAATCAATTAATCAATAAGAATTTAATGTCCAGTCCCTCGCCATAAGGCAATGTCAGGGACGTTAGTTATCAGTTTGTTTCATCGATTCTCATGACATACTACTTAACTATACTGCTATTCTGATGCCTGATTTATACAATCTAAAAACTCATGAAAGTTTGAATTACAATTATGGTATAATGCCAAGATTAAATTACATGATAATATAGTGGAGGCATTATATACCATGGATCTGCCGGTAGGCAGTACACTAAGAGAGAGAGAGATAGTATGCCTACATTTATTTATTTATTTTCAAGGTTAACTGGTTCCAACAGTTGGTGCAACCTTCAGCTCTAACTCAACGCAGTTGCACAAGATAATTGCAAGTCAATTAGGCAAGATTTCAAGGAGGATCTGTTTATTTATACCAAACTCTGAAAGCAATTAATGATATGCTACGTTTTTAACATCAATATATAATGCGATTAAAAATTTCAGTAGCAGAATCTAGCATTTACAAAATTAAAAGAATTATATGGCACTAGAGTCCATCAGGAACGAAGTTTATGATACCATATTTTATAAAAAATAATCAAAATCTTAATCTACGAGAATGTAATTAAAATACTAATTAAATATTAACTCTTTAAAATTAGCCAGACGTGACCTAAAAAAACACATAACATTAATATAATTAGCGCTTCATATTTTACACTTAAAGGAATCGACTTTTTCACCATCCCATCCAATAATTAATAAAAAATTTTGAAAAATTATATCCATTAGGATAGTCATAGTCCTAATTTTTGATCCAATACGGCAAAGCTCGCATGCCTAAATTAAGTTCTAAAC
Source organism: Enchytraeus crypticus (assembly GCA_905160935.1). Taxonomy (NCBI): domain Eukaryota; kingdom Metazoa; phylum Annelida; class Clitellata; order Enchytraeida; family Enchytraeidae; genus Enchytraeus; species Enchytraeus crypticus. The sequence continues at coordinate 1,449,840 of CAJHZI010000528.1, forward strand.
ATTTAATTGCAAATCGAGTAAAAAATGCGTAATAGAGCGTAAAATTTGTTTTATTTTATTTTTATTCTAGATTGTTACCACTACCGCAACGGCTCGGTTGTTAGGTAAGAATCGTTATTTCTAATTTAATTCATTTAATTTGTAAATATAAAAAACAATAGATAATAAAAGTCGACCAAAGAAATATATTGATTCCAGATATTCATTGCAATTGTAGGTAATTTGGATCCGGCAAACTTGACTAATATTTACGCAATACTTTAAAAATATTCATAATTTAGAGAGTAAGAAATTTTTCAGTGCATTCTATGATTTTCTTCATAAATTGTCTAAACCAGTTTAACATTGACTTTTGTCGTCTACGACAACAGTCTTACCAAACACCAGGTAAAATATTAATTTTCTAATGGAAAGGATATCGAACTGTAAATTACTAAAATTATTAATTTTAGTACTAACTGTTACGTTAACCCTTGACATTTTCTATGAGCACTCAGATGAGGTTTGAGAATTTTCATTATCGAGCCAGTCTAGTAGCTCACAGTCGAATAGCTAAAATGAACTAAACTGCAAAAATAATTTCTAATATTATTGTAAATTTTTAAATCGTTGAATAAATTGTAAATTATAAAGTAAACTTTCGCAGAATAATTATAAAGTCATATCCCATCTGCTTGGCGTTAAGAGCTATCTGTAGCAGATTCGTATTCTTTTATAGTTGATACCATAGAAAACCCTGTTCGAGTTAATTCTCTTTCTAAATAAATATAAATATTTGGACAGCCTTTTTGGGATATTTGATCTGCACCATTTCAGCGCTTTTGTATATTTTAAACCGTCTTTACGTTGGTTTCACATACAGTATTAATTGTTGTTGTTCTTGTTGTTGTTGATGCTGCTGCTGCTGTTGTTGTTGTTGATCAGCGTATATAGCAGCTCAACTGCTGGCCTTTGCTCTGTGGCGGCTAAGCTGGCTCATTGGACACCGACCCGACATGCAAGTACTTAAAAAGTTTACATTCCTAATTGATTACTTTTTGTTGCTTTAGTTATTAACTCATTTCTCTCTATGTATATCTTTAATAGCGTAGGGGTAACGTCATGAAGTTTTAAGTGACAGATCCTGAGGTGAATGGAACCCTCTTGAGTTCGAATCCCAGCCGCGCTGATCTGAGAGTAAAATCTCGGACATTCACTGGACTGGTTACACGGAAAATGGACTAAATTGCCTGGTATTAAACATTGATAGATATCAACATAGTTGATCATTTCACTAATGCGTGTTCGTTTTTTGTTTATGGGTAATTACTACAGTGACCATTGCATGAATTTAAGTCTTCAGCGTCTCATATTACAACTAGAGTAGACCTAGTCCTAATCCTACCATAACCACTAATCTATCAATATCCCCAGCTATCGCACAAATATACGTATAACTTTACTCAAGCGAAATGAAATGGAAATTTTTAATTTTAAAATTACAAACTCTTTAACTGAACAGGTCGGCGTTTAAGCGCTTCGCAGCAGCTTCAGCAGCTGCAGCAGCTGCAGCAGCTGCTGCTCAGCTGCTTTCTGCTAACAAAACGAAACTATGCGGAAGTTTTTCGCTTACTAAGCTTTCACGTGAGTCTGAAGAATTCTTATTAGAAATTTTGTTTTTGACTAAAAATTGAAATTAGAATTAGAACTAGAAATTGATTTTTAGAACTAGAATTTGACTAAAAATTGAACTGCTATTTTACGGTAAATTTGTGTTATTACACCTGAAACGTTTCTATTTGAGACGATTATAAAATATATTGATATATTCTATAGTCGAATTATCTTAATAACGGAAAACAATAGCAGCCGACTGTTGTTAATAGTAATAAGTAAGAAATATGACGAATTTGTAGCCATTTTATTCCTATGTTATTATTAATTACTGGGTTTTTTGGAATCTGTTGAAGCAAATAACAAAGTCCTACACTGCGTCACGATGAAATGTGGACCTCATATTGTTTTATAAATAATAACTATAACAACAATTAGAGTGCTACAGTCATCAATGACAACATCGAGCACTATTGAGACAAAATCAAGCCGGCAAGAAAAAAGAAGGTCCAAAAACGGTGCAAATTTCAAAATATGGAAAAGCAGTCCAAAGAAAAAGGAAATTAAAGAAAAGGAGATTTATGCGCTGGTCACAAGTCATTTACACTGGATGGAAACGTGAGCTGGAAAAGAGAGGTCTTCAGCTGCCTATGGTACTGCTAATAGAAAAGCAAAGGCCGATGTGATTCAAATGAAGACTTTCGAAGATTGGAAGGAAAAGATTTCCAGATCTGCGGTGCAGCATGCTGGAAAGTACGATTTGATAGCTTAGAGCGTGAAGGTAAGCTAGGTCTCACAAGAGTAATTAATTTAGATGACCGAGTGGCAGCAGGCTGCATCACTTTAATCGAGTGAGACATACAAGTTTGTCCAGGGGTAGTGATGGAATTACAGGTTAACGAAGCTGTTTTATAAATGATACGCTCTTTAAACTTTAGCCAGTACAAAGACTTTAAAATAGGCGTAACATGTGAGTACTTGGAACTACATAAAAATTGCTTATGCAATTTTTAAATTGGTTATAAACATAAATTGGCTCAAACTTACCATATTGAATTTGTTTAGAGTTAATAGTGAACCGGCGCTGGTTCACTATAATCAAGGCCGGTACCGGCCTTGATTATATTATGCTTTATATATTATTAAATAATTATTTCTGCAATTATTTTAGATATCTAGATAAGTTTAAAATTGTTCGAATTTAAACTAGCCATTAGATGCGGACCCGATTTGATAACAACAAAGCTAAGCACAACAACAAAAATTAGAAAATCAAAAAGTTATCATTAAACCAGTTCTGAATATACTTTTCGTAATGAAATTTTTTAATTAAGTGTAGACCAAAAATTGCTGTAATATAGGTAATTCTTTCTGAAACTATTGTCACTAGACATTTAAATATTATAAATTATTACTTTATGTCACTATATATCCATTAAGAGAAGTGCTTATAAATTTTAACACTAACTTGTTTGATCTCGGATGCAATGCTATTGGCCCTGTCTGCGGACCAGTTCATTCGTGTTTTAGGCACGCCACGTACGTGTTTCTAGAAGTACGTTCATCATATTGACACAACCTATGACTTCGGCTAGTGCCTATGTTAGTATGATATCCAACCGAAGATCAGTATGTCTGGGGTTCTAATCCTGGGCATGCCCGTTACTGATATCTCATTTGATAGATGAAACTGATGTTAACATCGGCTTTCACTATCTTTTAGGTTGTCAGAGCTCATCCATTGCTGATATTCTTTCAAAAGATGAAACCTAACTACTTCATAATTTAATAGATCTTTTTGGTAATAGCTATAAATAGAAAATCGGGGACACCAAATGTAAACAGTGGACAAGAACAGTAAACATTACATAGAATGCCATTGAAATGTACTAGTTCCTCATAAAATTTCTAATACAAGTTTTCTTTAGAAATGTTATTTAGTTTACAACCTACTACACGGATATTAATTAAAGAATAACTTAACACTTATAACTTAACTCGTACACCCATTATAACGATATACATGCATTATAACAAAGTTATAATGTAGACCCATTACATTTACATGTAAATATATGTATCAGATGTCAACATAAACAAACCAGTGTAACATACAACAAAATATGTTTTCAATTACCGAACTGATCTATTAATTAAAATTAATTGTTCAACTTACTCAGAATTTTGTGTCAATACTTTTGATGACTACAGGAAAGATTATAATTACAATGATTAAAGATAGAATTTGATCATATTTATGCAAATCTTGTTTTTGCCGTAGTTTTGTAAAGTTTCATAAACATTTACAGAACTGAAATCTTTAAGAAAATTATACTGTAGTTGCCTGAATTATTCTGCATGTTATTTTCACATTTTTAAATTGTTATTTCTATTTACATGTTATCCCTTCTAAGTAATTTAAATTGAATTAGGCATACATATAATTTAAGCAGTTTAAAAATGTAAATAAATACTTTTCTATTTTTCTGTCATAGATTTCATTCATCGAGGGAGAGTATATCTTAACGACATAATTTTCACTATACTCTATCGTACGACTTTAGAGTCTAGCCTATCAGAATGTGCAACGCAGTTACTTCAGGGTACAGTCTACTCTGCACAGCACTCATCACTTGCTTACTCAGCTTCTTTGCACCATTCTGGGTTTATAAAATTGTTGAACACCAAAGTCAGGATACACTAGGTATTTCTTCAACGTTCGGACTGCTTGCTACATGTAATTCCAACTTGGAATGTTCATGGATTTGGGAGAATAATTTTAAAGATTTAAAGGAAATGGAAGGTAGAGACTATAGTTTTTGTTAAAATATATATCTGTATGATTTTTAGTATATTTGAGACCTTACCGTTTTGCGCTATGTTTTTAGTTGTAAACAGTTATTTAACTATTTGTAATTTTGTTGCAATATTTAACTGCTAAATTAAGTATTAACTATCAATTATCATTATTATTATTAATTATCAAACTCATCTGTATAAATCAAAGCTTAACATTATATGGAGTATTTTCTAGTAGTGAATTTTGAAGCGTGTACTTAAATATATAATATACGATAAATTCTCGTAAATAAGTTGTCCTTTGATGAATTGTGAAACATTATGAAGCTAAAAGCAGGTGATAATTACTGCACACTATGATCAGTCATGATACGACTGCTCACAGTTGAAATATACCTGAAGCACTAAACAGAAAAATGTACAAATGAGAAAATATTGAAATGTATATGAAGCATAATAGTAACCTGCTATGCTATAATGTTTCACATTAGCCGCAGTAAAGTCCATTGTAGCTTAATACCTCAAATACATATCAAGTTTTGAATTGGTGCTCTATAGATGCAAAATGTAACTGTAGCACTAATTGGACATATGGAAACTCAGGTAGCCTGATGATAAAGGCCACAGTCGATTTAGCAATTAAACACTAGATCTATTCAAGTCTGGAATATGAGCGATAAACTGTTCTAATGTTAAACACAAATCCCTTGATCTAATGTTGAACACAAATCAGTTGATCTAATGTTAAACACAAATCACTTGATCTAATGTAAACACAAATCAGTTGATCTAATGTTAAACACAAATCAGTTGTTCTAATGTTAAACACAAATCACTTGATCTAATGTAAATGCAAAAATCATTACTACATGGCTACTAGTTTTTCCATTGCTGGTCAACTACTACGAACACGTGCAGTTGACCAATTCTTTACTTTAGCAACGAAGATTCTAAATTGTTGGAGCTTGTGGACCGTTTGTGCGGGGTTCAAATCCGGGGCTTGCCCATCACTGACGTCGCTTTCAAATGAGGAAACTGATGTTAACATTAGCTTTACCAGCTTTTTTGTGTTTGATGTGTGTTTAGGTTGGGGGAAAAAGACGCTAGGTCTGTTTGCTGGTGGACTGCTGGTGCTGATGATTGGTTGGTTTGTAGCAATGCTGCATGTCTGCTGCAGCTGCTGTTATAACTCCAGAGCACTGTCGGCTTTTCTCGGCTTGCTATCTTTCATAGCCGGTAAGTATTTGTTTGTTGTTATTGAATAGTAGGTTTAACGTCCTGCTCAGAAGCTGGGCTTCATTTCTAGGCCCTTGCTTATAAGTATTCCTTATGGAACAGTCATAACCATGGTATCAGTTGCAGTTTGCTAATGTGTCAGTGAAGATAAACGATAAATATTGCACTTTGTTTAAATCTCTCTCTTCAGTATTACTACTACTACTGCCAAGTGGCAGGTTTAAGGTACATATTCATACTCAAAGTCTGTTTTCTTGCTCCATGAGAGCACTCCTTAGATCAACAAGTTAATTCCTTCACAAAGTCTATGCCTTATCCATACCTTATGTAGCCTATAGCTTGGGAAAAGTATGGCTTCTCAGGTGGTTTCCTGTTGCCTTCCTCAGTTAGATGATTAATTACCATTTAATCCTGGAGGAAAATATTTCATGCAGAGGTGGGTCCCTTCTTGCCATCCTCATCTCCTGCTTTAGTCGCCTCTTACGTTCATGCAGCAGATTGTTTGCATTTGCCCTGTTCTGCAGTGGGCCAACCACACCTGAACACAGAAGAAAGATGACAAGGAAATATAATATTGGTTTAAATATAACATTTAAATTAGAGTTCTCTCAGATAGTTTAAATTGCTACAAGACATTATGCTTTTATATATTACAGAATATTGTTTAGGAATTATTAGCTTATAATATATTTGATTTGACTATAAGTGTCTATATTATGATATGCTCGGCTGAAAATTATTTTGTTATATGTTGAACTGAGTAATTTAATTTTTAACCGTGCATCACAAACTACAGTGTTCATAGTAAGTGTCTATTTTGTAATTGACCCCTAGTAGCAAAATGCAATATTTATTCTACCAAAAAAGTTAAAAAACCAATTATTTTTGACTTCTTGTTGTGATGGACCCAGGTAGGCCACTGCATGAGCTAATTTGGTGTCCTAAGATTGATATATTTTTTGAAGATTGATCTATTTTTTGAAGATTGATCTATTTTTTGAAGATTGATCTATTTTTTGAAGATTGATCTATTTTTTGAAGATTGATCTATTTTTTGAAGATTGATCTATTTTTTGAAGATTGATCTATTTTTTGAAGATTGATCTATTTTTTGAATAGATGTAAAATTACTAATAACACACACATTATAGTGAAATGATCAACTACGTTGATATCTATTACTTTCAATACCGCATGTTAAATCCGTTAGGCAATTTTGTCCATTTTCCGTGTGGCCAGTCCAGTGAATGTGTCCAAGATTTTACTCTCAAATCGGCGCGGATGGGAATCGAACCCACGAGAGTTCAATTCACCTCAGGGTCTGTCATTTAAAACTTCATGACGTTATCTACACCTCTAACCATTGTATTATTGAGACATTCAATTATGTCTTCCATTACGTCTCGCTTAGTGCACTGCCTACAGGCAGGTCCCAGGCTTGATATGATTTGGACCTGACTGTACGCACTGCACTAAAAGAGTGAGAGAGAGAGAGAGAGAGAGAGAGAGAGATGTAAAATTATTTGAAAAGTTATCACCTAGAGTCTGTTTAGCATCATATTATTAATTATTATTTTAAGCTATTATTATGTGTGTTCTGAATCTTGATTTACTGCAGCGTTGCTGATTGGCGCCTCAATCGGTTGGTATAGCAAAGAGGTTCACGATACACAGGGTGTCAGATTCTACAATTCCGATTGGATCTACTTCTGGGCTCTATACTCGGGAGCTTTCGGGGCCTTGCTGACCCTCATTGCAGCCATCTTGTTTTTCAGTGACAGCTGCTGCAATAAGTCGTATGATGGTTATAGCATGGCCAGAGCGAAAGTGTGAAGTTATATATGACACCGAGTTGTGTAGTGCACTGTTAGGTCATCTAGTGCACTGTAGTGTCATCTAGTGCATTGTGGAGTCATTTAGTGCATTGTGGAATCATCTAGTGCATTGTAGAGTCATCTTGTGCATCATGGGGTCATCTAGTGCATTGTGGAGTCATCTAGTGGATGTTAGTGCATTGTGGGGTCATCTAATGCATTGTGGGGTCATCTAGTGTATTATAGGGTCATCTAGTGCATTGTGGAGTCATCTAGTGCTTTGTGGAGTCATCGAGTGCATTGTGGAGTCATCTAGTGCATTGTAGGGTCATCTAGTGCATAATGGGGTCATCTAGTGCATTGTGGAGTCATCTAGTGGATGTTAGTGCGTTGTGGGGTCATTTAGTGCATTGTGGGGTCATCTAATGCATTATGGGGTCATCTAGTGTATTGTAGGGTCATCTATTGCACTTTATGGTCATCTAATGCACTTTAAGGTTATCTAGTGCACTTTAGAGTCCAGTGTGTGTAGTCGTCTAGTAATGGTTGTCTAGTACCCTTTAGGATCGTCTAATGCACTTAAAGGTCATCTAGTGCACTTTATGGTTGTCTACTGCAATATAGGGGATCGTATAATGCACTTTAGAGTCGTCTAGTACACTTTAGGGTCATCTAATGCACTTTATGGATCTCTATGCACTTTATGGTCTTCCAGTGCATGTTCAGGCCATCCAGTGCATTTTAAGGCCATCCAGTGCATTTTAAGGTCATCCAGTGCATTTTAAGGTCATCTAGTGGGACGTATAATGAAGACACAGTTTTCTCACTCCTGTGCAATGTAAAGCAGAGCTGCTGTCAGAGGATTTTACTGTTCATTAATTATTCTGTATTCATACGTATTATTCAGAACTAGTCTTAAAGTTTTGACACTTGATATTGCGTAGTGTATACGTGTTTAAGATGTCTATTTTATATAATATGTTATATAAGATAAATACAAGTATACATAAATTCTATCTTTGTGCAGAGTTCTGTAAAGCTATCCCATCTGCAATTTTGAAATGTTAACCAATTAGAACCGAATCCCTCAATTAAAAAAGCTGGTAAAGCTTGTGCTAGCGTCAGTTTTCTCACTCGAAAGCGATGTCAATGACGGGCGAGCCCAGGATTTGAACCGCGCACATACTGATCCGCGGTCGAGCATCTTACCGATATCGCCACAATTAGAGTCAAAGTTCCAGGTGACCCACTCCTCATCACTTCGGGACATCATTTAAGGGTTGGTGTGGGGGTGACCTGAGACTTTTGAAAAATGGAATTTAGCTCTAATCAGTGAGGGTTTCAAAATTTGCTTCCTATTGGTATATATTGTCTCTCTCACCTCTCTCTTAGTGCACTGCCTACAGGTAGGTCCATGGCATATAATGCCTCCACTCTTCTCGGTCTTGGGCATTCCTCTTCATTTCCACATATGAGTGGGTCTTTAAATCATGATCTAACATGCCAATGGGACTATAAATCATCTAACATTAGCTATATATAACATGGTATATATAGCTAATGTTAACGTCAGTATCCTCACTCGAAAAGGATGTCAGTGATGGGTGAATCCAGGATTTTAACACCACATATACAGATCCGCGGTCGAATATCTTATCGACATCCCCGTTGGCTCCAGCTGATTGCATCTTGTCTTACATGGGTGAATTACCTGTTTTGTGTGGGTACAGTATGTGAGTTTTTATTAGATAACTCGTAGGCTTAGACGGATGTTATTTCTGTTACATTCAATGATTTCAAGCTTATTAATTGTTTAAATTGTATTTTATGGGAAAGTTCCACTTCCAGACGTCGATGGGTTTAATGCTAATCTAGTTGTAGCTATTTTATATACTGAGAGAATATTATCAGTATCTGTAGGAAATTTCTAGATGAAATTTCTATAAGTGTATCTGTTCAAGATCCAAGTCAAAACTCATTTCTACGCCTATGATGTATTACACTGGTGTTGTCTCAGATAATCTTTGTTGTAGAGAGTGTAGTCAGAGTCTCTACTCTCTGTATTGATACTTTGATGTACTAGTGTTGTATTGTTGTTTTCAATTCGCTGTGCTGACGTTTGTATCTCTTATATTTTAAAACACGTCTTGTTTGCATGAAAATTACCGTAATTACAAGCATGCTACAGTATGCTTGTTTTCTGTGTGCGCAGGTAATTTAAAGATATAAGGTCAATTAATACTATTAACTTAAATAAAAATAATTAGAAAGAAAAGCTAGATAGGATATGTTATAAGGAGAGGGGGGTTGTTAAATGATGTAATAGAAGGAAGAATGCATGGGAAAAGAGTTAGAGGAAGACTGAGACATGGGATGCTAGATGATCTGATAACAAATTTATATATAGAGATGAAAAGGAAGGCTGAGGATAGAAGTGATTGGAAGAGTTATATGCCATGGACCTGTCGTTGGGCGGTGCACTAGAAGAAAAAGAAGAATTATAATGATTAATAATTATAATTACTTAATTTTAGCGTCTGTTTCTGTAGAACGAAGGCCACGGTATCTGTGAGTACCGTTGAGACTGCTGTTTAGATGTAAAGCAAACAGGCCATCAACTGAGCCATGTTATTACTATAGACAAATTGAACTTTGCATAAATAACAAATTTACAGTTTTCTGTTGTTCTTTGATTGACTTTGGATATCTAAAAATTGACTTAAGTGACTATTTAACTGCAGTTGTATACGTTTTTCTTATTTTTATTTTAAAAGTTCTTATATATGTCATTGAACATTCGCTGTATTAATCGTAGGTGCTGCTGTTGTTATGCTCGTGCCGTATTTCTAATATATTTTTTTCTGCGACGCTTTGAGCTGACTTCATATGGTGCTAATGAATCATGACTATTTCCACTTGCCGTTGTAGGTTGAAAACGCATCTCTTCCCGCCATAGATTTTTTCATTTTGCCTGATTGTTTTTTTATCACCGGACTGGCACCGTTTAGGATCTTTTTTTCTCTTTAGCACATTTGTTTCCAGATCGTTTGGTGTGAAGCGATTGTAGTGACGTGATGGGGGGACGTCTCTGACATCATCCCTGCATGAGGAAACGAACGTTAAACCATTATTATTACTATTATTATTATTAAGCACAAGTGGAAGCAACGTTGAGGATGGACTGTATGTAACGATGATGATGTGTGTGGTAGTGTTGTGAATGAAATCGTTGAATAGAGCTGCGGCTCTGTAGTGTTCTATGAAGCCTAATGAGAGGTAATTATTATAAAAAAGCTTGTAAAGCTAATGTTAACGTCAGTTTCCTCACTCGAAAGCGATGTCAGTGACGGGAGAGCCCAGGGTTTGAACCCGACACATACTGATCCGCGGTCGAGTATCTTACCGACATCGCCACTAGCTCCAGCCAGTCAATAAACGTTAGAAATTATTTTTCAAGCTATCGAACGAGTTATTGACCTAGTGCTAAAAATGTTAAAGATATTTAATTCTCGAAGAAGCATATTCTTCCATTTACTGAGGTATTATCTATGATTTATGAGGTATTATTAATCATATGGTGCTTGTTTATTCAAGAGTTTTATTAATTCTTCGACTGAACTTTACTGTTTTTTTAAAATGATTTTATACTTAGAATGTAACTGCATATTTATTCGTTAAAGATAATTTTTGCTCTAATTTTTGTCATACTTTCAAGTTTTATTCATTGTATGTATTTTCAATTAAATGGTGTATAATATACGGAAGCCTGAAAAAAATCAAATCGCCATTTGCTCTTATATCTTAAGTCGTCTCTATTATATATATATATATATATATATATATAATATATATATATATATATATATATATATATATATATACGTGTATATATATATATATATATATATATATATATATATATATATATATATATATATGACCCACTCATATGTGGAAATGAAGAGGAAGGCGGAAGACAGAGAAGAGTGGAGGCGTTATGTACCATAGACCTGCCAGTAAGCAGTGCACTAAGAGAGATATATATAGGCCTATATATATTATATATATATATATGTATATATATATATATATATATATATATATATATATATATATATCGCACACACATACACACACAAATGCACACACACACACACACACACATATATGTGTGTGTGTGTGTGTGCACAATGAACAGTGTGTTCGCAACCTGTTCAGGCTTTAAGTCGCCTGTAATAAGAATTACCCGTTAAAATTTGGACTCTGAGTCTCTGATGTTGAAATCTGAATCGCTGAATTGATCGAGAGAAAGTGTACAAAGGTTAGCCAGGGTGGGTGTTTTTGAATCTGCCAATCAAACTTCGATGCTGCCAATCGTACGCGAATTAGAAGTATAAGCGAAGCAACATAGATAGCAAAATTTTATCGATAGCAAAAAAAAGTTCTCAGTTGTAAGCTGGACTCGATCTATCCACGACAAGATAACGACATTAGACAACATTATCTAAATTAAAAGGAGACTGATGAAGTTTAGGAAAGAATAAAAGAATTCCTTTGAAGTGAAATCATAAGAAAAAGTTTAGATTGGCTGAGACATACAGGCCTATATGCTATTACTAGGCCTGCATGAGAATTTCATCCAATATAAAAAGAGGCGCTTACAATATATATTTAGGTTACTACTAAATTTTCGAATGTCTCAATAGCGTAGGGGTAACGTCGTGAAGTTTTAAATGACAGATCCTTAGGTGAATTGAAACCTCGTGGGTTCGAATCCAAGCCGCGCTGATCTGAGAGTGAAATCTCGGACGTTATACGGACTGGTTATACGGAAAATGGTCAAAATTGCTTAACGTTTTAAACATGTGGTATTAAAAAGTGATAGATATCAACGTAGTTGATCATTTCACTATAATGCGTGTTTATTTTTATGCGTGTTTTTTGTTTATATATATGGAAAAAACACCTATAGCTAACTCTTCAACAATCACCAATTACACCCAACATCGCTCTACTGAAACTGTTCTTCTTTCTGTCTGTAACACCATTACTAACGCCATGTGCACACAACGTGTCACTGGACTTTGTACTCTCGATCTGTCTGCTGCTTTCGACACCATCGATCACCAAATCCTCCTACAACGTCTTTCCTCGTGGTTTGGTATCCACGGCAATGCACTTGCTTGGTTTACTTCATATCTCACCGACCGTACTCTTAGCGTCAAAGTTCATGAGTATTCCTCTCCGCCTTCTATCCTTAAGTACGGTGTGCCTCAGGGCTCTGTATTTGGTCCTATCCTCTTTAAATTATATACTACTCCACTAAGCTCCTTGATCTCTTCACATTCATTAGACCATCAACTTTTCGCTGATGACACTCAGCTGTACACATGCTTCACCCCCCACTCCTATCCTGATGCTAAGGCTTGTCTACAGCAATCCTTTCAGGAGATATCTTCCTGGATGTCTGCCAATTTCTTGGCACTCAATCCATCCAAGACTGAGTTCGTGCTATTTGAAACACCTCAGCAACTTTCAAAACTGAACGTGGTTTCCCTGGTTCTCTCTTCCGATGTTTCAGTCACACCACTTTCTTCTATGAAGAATCTTGGTGCTATCCTTGACCACCCACCTCCCACGAACACATCACTAAAACATCACAGGCATGTTTCTTTCATATTCGCGATCTTCGTCGAATAAGACCATTTCTTTCTCTCGAGACTGCCACTACAATTGGCGCTGCTCTCGTGCAATCCAAACTGGATTACTGCAACTCCATATTTCTAAATCTTCCAGATTGCGAGATTGATAGGTTGCAGTTCATTCAGAATTCCCTTGCACACGCAGTCTTTCGTAGCTCCAAATATTCTCATGTTACTCCAATCCTCTAGTCCTTACACTGGTTCAAAGTTAGAGAACGCATTTTATACAAGACAGCTTCTCTAACTTATAAGTCTATTACCACTCCTGGTAATAGTTACATGTCCTACAGGGACAACCTACCTCCAGGCCCACCAGGTTCTCTAAGTTAGTTACTCTAGAGAGACCGAGCCTTCCTTCAGGTAGCAAGCTGTATATAGGCGCTTCTTCCAGCATGCTGCCCCGCAGATCTGGAATTCTCTTCCTTCCACTGTGCGCACCCCCACATCTATTCCTGATCAGCCTTTCCTATCTACGAACAGTTTCATAGGCGATTGAAATCTTTTCTCTTCGACTTTTCATATCCACCAAACGTCCACGAACTGAGACCAACACGTTAACCTCTATTCCGCTAATACCCTTCCTTGGACTGACCACCCGGATTTTGGCTCGCACCGTTTATGGACCCCTTACTCTGCTCATCGGCTTTGATTTTGTTTCACAGTGCTCAATGTTGTCATGGACATGAGAAGCACACTAATCATGTTGTTGGTGTTATTGTTGTTGTTGTTGTTATAATTGCGAATATAAGAAAGACAAGTACTGATTTTTTGTGACAATCGATCGATCATTCTGTAGACTGCAAAAATTAGCATCGGCGCAGCTCAGTTAAATTCTCATGTAATATATAACTTATAAAATTCATCTACTTGATAAGTCGAAAATATTGAAGTCGTTTTACTGTGAATTAATTATTTTAGTCAATTATTTTAGTTAATTAATTATTTTTGCTCGCCGGCTTGATTTTGTCTCAATAGTGCTCGATGTTGTCATTGATTACTGTAGCACTCTAATTGTTATTATTATTATTATTATTATTATTATTAGTCTTACTGTTTAAGTAGTTTTTTTTGTACTGATTGAGTTTTGTCTGTCTAAAATTCTAAATATTTTCACTGCACGCAGTTTCTAAAGGAAGCCCCACTTGCTGCCCTGATCATATGCTATTAGATCCTCTTCTTTTGTTTACAGTTTGTGAATGTGAGTCAACAGGAAGAATTAGGCGAAATATCCCGAACATTTCTTCGTTCAATCCATCTTCTTCATCTAGTCTTGCTGTTAGATACTTAATCTAACGTCACGTGTGAAGGGTTTTACCGACAGGCGATAATAATGAAGATTTCGCTAGTGAACGGTCTCCTAATGGTGGCCTTTGCAGGTTGGAATTTGCTTTTCGTATAACTACGCATTTAAATGTTAAAATATTGTGCCATTTTATTATCTTGCAACTTTGAGTTGAAGAGAGATAGACATTCTTCGAAAAATCTATCTAGAACAATTTAAGCAATGTTTTGCAATTTTTGTTTCGATATGCGGACCTTTGACTTGGGAGGCGTTAACCCTAGCTATTATCTAAATCCGGATATGGAATCTGTATATCAAGTACCTAAAATGTGAGCAGACCTAGTCTGATGATATGGCAAACATTATAAATAACTCGATTAGGTTTAGATTTCTTTGTTTGGTTCAGAATTGTCTACCAACTTATATCTTAGTATTTTCTTTCAATCAGTCCTCTATTTTCCATTATTTTCATATCTGTCAAAAACTGGCTTCAAGTTTGTTGACACCATTTTCTATTTGATACTCTCCTCCAGTAAATAATTAACTGAAATGATTTAAAGGCAAATTACTTTTGGTATTTTAATGCAGTGGCTGTGTCCGTATCGAGTGCTGATAATTCACCTCCCAACACTACAACTACTGCACCAACAACCATCACTCCAGCCTCTACCACTGAACCTACTACCACAGATCCTATCACTACTAAATCGCACACCACAGAACCGCCCACCACAGAACCGATCACCACTAAACCGATAACCACACAGAGCCCTGTCACGACACCTAAGCCGCCACCTGAACCGCTTAAGGGCAATTGGAACGTCACGGCGGACGACAACAAATGGTCTTGCATTCTCTTTGATGCCGGCATTCGAATGAAGTTCAACTACATGAACTCTTCTCAGGTGGTAAAATAATTAATTTTACTATTCGTTAACTTTTGGAGAGTCATGCATTTTTTCTAATAATTTCAACGTAACAAAGGGTACTTGTTATGCGACGTAAAGATGGCACAAAACTAGGTATTCTGATATAAATCATAAGCCTATATTCATATATAAATTGATAATTAAAAGCAGTTATAAATAGCAAGTCTATGATTTTGTAAAGTGGAATTTGCTAACCAGTTATGTTCAGCTTAAAAGTTAAAACATCTTGAACAGGCATGTGCTGATCTGTAAATTTCTGTAAAAATGAAAAAATGAGTCCCTTTTTAGAGGTATCTTTAGTTCAGTTAGTAATTAGTTCTATAAGATAGGCTTCGAAATTGATTATTGGTTATACACATAGTAAGTTTAGTGCTGAATAAGTCTTGGCATAGTTAACTTGTAAACGTGATGCTGAAGTATAAATATTGGCAATAGAATATAAATCATCATCATCATCCTCCCTTGAATCCCAGTGTAACCAGGGTCGTGATGCAAATAGACTATTTCAAATCCTCTCTGTCCTATACAGTGTTGTACAAAGTACAGTAGAAAAATACTTAAAAAGTAAAAGTAAATGGTTGATAAAAGTAAAAGTAAGAAGTACTTCATCAGAATTTTATTTAAGTAAAAAGTAAAAGTACTCGACAAAAATGTAGTACTTTTAACTAAAAAGTAAAAGTACTCTGAATTAGAGCTTTACACGTTCTTAAATTAGTTTAGTTAGTTACTCTTTAATTTAATTCATATTACGAACGGAAACTTTTAAATTCAGTGTCTGAAGTTTCTGAATTGAAAGAATATTCGACCCACATGTGCAGGCTTATATTAGATTTTAAATTTTTAAATTAGATTAAATTTTGAATTCACACTTAAGTTAAATTAACATGGCCAAGTTAGACTCTCTCTCTCCAGTGTCCCATTAAGTAAGTAGCAGGTCCAATGTATTCATATTCCTACTCACATGCTGCCTTCACTACCTTCTTGCTCCTAAAGAGCACTCCACCGACTAATTGCCGGGTTAATCCCTGCTCTAATGTCTTTGAATTACACCTGAATTTTGCCAACAACTTAAATAGGAATAATGTGGCTTCTGATATGGTTTCCCGCTGTAGTTCTCAGATCTAACTCGGTCGCCTCTTAAGGCAAATGCAGTTTATGAACGGTTTATTCTTCTGTGTCCCGAACACTACACAACTCAGACTTGTTAATTTAAAAATAATCATTTACATATTGGCAAGGTCTACAAAATATAGCTGTAGGTTCATGATTTATGTTTTTATATTTATGCTATCATTGTTAAATAGAGCAAAAAATTGTATTGTGAATAAAGTACATTTTTGTATTTGTGATAATTATCTTCCATCACTTTCACTATCAAACCTACAGTTCTGTACAGAAGATTTTAAAATTAGAGTAAAATCAGTCAACCCACGTACACTGTCGATCATAGGCTTTGATTTACGTCACACACCTGATTTAGGGCAGTTACTGGCCAGTGTACAGATAGGATATCGATGAATCTGTATTACTTTCTTATTCTGTTTGTATTAAGAATTTTATTAGTACAAAATTTGGCCATAGATATTCATACAGTTTTCAAAAATTAAGTAACGCGACTTTTTCACTTAAGCGGTTAAAAGTAAAAGTAAAAAGTACTACAAAAATTACTTGGTTACAAGTAAAAAGTACCCGGGCAAATAGGGTAATTCGTTACAAGTAAAAGTATCGCTTGAGTACTTCTTACTTGTAACTAAGTATTTTTACTTCGTTATTTCACAACACTGGTCCTACACCACACCACCAGCCAATCCCCTATTTGAGACTTCCATTCGTTTAAATTTTTGTAGCAATTTCTGGAGCCTAGGCGCTCACCAACCGAATGCGCTTTCTGACATTGATATGGATCTTAGTGCTTTAGTCGCCTTCTACGACACGTGCAGTCATCGGTTGGTCAAATCTTCAAACAACCCGGACACAACACAGGGTCAATAGAATATAAATAATAATAAAAATAATAAGTATAGTTCGGAGTTCAAATCCTGGGCTCGCCCGTCACTGACTTCGCTTTTGAGTGAGGAAACTGATGTTTACATCGGCATTTTTAACAGCTTCTTCTAAGAAGTGGCAGAGCAGAAATTGAGAAGGACAATGAGAAGCCACTGCAGATGCAATATTTTTCAAGGCTAAAGGCTGCACTAAGGATTAGTAGAAGCTTTGCCAAATGTTAGTCTTTGTGTTAGTCAACTTGCTGGTGAACAGACGTAAACAGAATGGCCTTAGTGCCTTCTCTTAACTGCACTGAGAATGTAAAATATGTGCCTTGGACCTGCCACTGGGCAGAACACTGGAGATAGATAGATAGATAGATAGATAGATAGATAGATAGAAGACAGATAGATTGAGATAGATAGATAGATGGATGGATGGATGGATGGATGGATAGAAGATAGATAGTTATTAGATTAATTTACTGTCAGAAAGACCGTTGACCATCATGAACTTAGAGACAGCTATTTGAAAGTTGAGTGTTTTTAGGCTAAGCCATTGAGCATCGATACTTTAGTTGTTGAAGTACCTGCTGTTTTAGAGAAATAAACAATTTGAGGGTTTTCATACTTTTCAAATCCTTCAGACTTGCTTGAGAAAATGAGAGCCCACTCTTAATGGGAACAATTGCATTCCTTGTTCCAATTCTTTGTTTACATATAGAATGGTCTTTATGATTATGTGGTAATACATTGTATTAAAGTTTATTTGAAGTTATTTTATATATTAATTACATTTAACCATAATATGGACGTATTTATCTGAAAGTAACTAATTGCTATCGAATCTCAATGAATCTAAAATATTTGAATGAATCTTCTCGTTTTAAGGACTACTGCTATATCGCGTCACTGGATCATGCCCCTATACTGTTGCTTTTAAATATTGGTATTGGTATAAATATTAGTACGATGGACTATTTATTAAAACTTGGACAATTAATATATAGAGGTAAGCAAAGACAGCTTTTGTTCACAGTAGTTTTTTGCGTGTTAAAATGTAATTTTTGAGATTGTTTGCATTGTTATTGCACCATGTTTAACTGTGATGTGGTTGAATGTTTTGTTAACATTGTTATTGCACCATGTTTAACTGTGATGTGGTTGAATGTTTTGTTAACATTGTTATTGCACCATGTTTAACTGTGATGTGGTTGAATGTTTTGTTAACATTGTTATTACACCATGTTTAACTGTGATGTGGTTGAATGTTTTGATGTATATTCAGTTGGTGACGGACTATCAAGTGGACGTCCCAGGTGATGCCATTGCATCGGGAAGCTGCAACTCTGAGAATCAGACGATGCTTTTGACATTCTACGATAATTGGGTGCTTGAGTTTGATTTTCATCTGGACCACACTAACAAGAAATATTCACTGGTAAAAGTTTTGCTGCAGTATAATGAGAAGAAATTCCCAGATGCAAAGGAACCTAAAGATCGTAATGGTATGTCTTTCATTTAGTTTATTTATATGGTATTATACAGTAGTTTGTTCTGTGTATAAATGTCCCGTGTGTTACGGTACTGCATGTACACTTTTTTCCGTTATGCCAAAAATCTCTACAATAAATCTTCCTGGTTCCAAAGAATGACCTGATGACTCACATGTTGACCTGAATCAGGAGTGCCTGTAATATCGGTGGTTGCTCTATCACTCAGTTGTGCAGCCTGTCATACTGGTGGATGCTCTATCACTCAGTTGTGCAGCATGTCATACTCTTGTATGATCTCTCACTCAGTAGTGCAGCCTGTCCTACTCTTGTTTGATCTATCACTCCGTTGTGCAGCCTGTCATACTCTTGTTTGATCTATCACTCATTTTTGCATCCTGTCATACTGTTGGGTGCTCTATCACTTAGTTGTGCACTCTAATCACTTCTTAATGTGCACCCTGATCATTGGTGTGCCCTCCAGTGCAGTGTCTTTTTATAGGTCTTAGCTGACGTTAAAGTTCTGTGGAGGTCTACTGACAGAAGCAAATGTTATATATTTATAAATCTTAGCTGACGTTAAAGTTCTATGGAGGTCTACTGACATAAGCAAATGTTATATATTTATAGATCTTAGCTGACATTAAAATTTTGTGCAGGTCTACTGACAGAAGCAAATGTTATGGGCTAATATTGTGCATTTGTAGGGGCAAATAACGACACTCTGTTTGCAACGGAATTGAATAAGAACTACCATTGCAAATCTGAACTGTCAGTACTCAAGCGAGACATTGTAGATACAGTGGGCGTCGTCGACATCTCTGTCTACCAGCTACAGTTTGAAGCTTTCGGCAATTTTACTACCCACAGCTTCAGCAGTGGCTGTGAGTTCTAGTCTATCAGTTCTCTATGCATTTTACTCTATTAGTTGTCTCTATGAGTTCTCTTTGTGTTCTACACTATAAGTTCTCTTTGTGTCCAATTCTATCAGTTCTCTTTGCGTTCTCTTCTATCAGTTCTCTTTGCGTTCTATTCTATCAGTTCTCTTTGTGTTCTATTCTGTTAGTTTTCTTTGTGTTTACGAACGTTCTCTTTGTGGTCTATTTCAAGATACTTATTAAAGTTCTTTTCTTGCTGCTCTTTTTAGCGCCAGTTTCCTGTCTTAAAAGTCTATCAGTAACAGAGTGAGCCCTGAACTTGAACCTTGCACTGACTTCTCCACTCTCAGGCTCCTTACCTGTTTGGCGCCTGTTTGTGCAGAATCTGCAAGAGATGTCCCTGACTTTGCCTTATGGCGAGGACTTTAAATTCTTATTGATTGATTGATTGTTTACTGACAAGCTGTCGTCTCTGCGTAATAGCTATTGATTAAAATTCTTATTGATTGATTGATTGTTTACTGGCAAGTTGTCGTCTCTGCGTAATAGCTATTGATTAAAGCTATTCTAACTATACCATGGACCTGCCAGTAGGCAGTGCACTAAGAGAGAGAGAGAGAGAGAGAGAGATTCTAACTATAATTCTCTATTGTGCTTTGTCTGTTATTCAACAGCCAATGAGTGCTCAGCTGATGGTGGTCCGAGTCAGCTGGTACCTATAATTGTTGGAGCAGTATTGGCCGGTCTCATTGTCGTCGTGCTGATCGCTTATCTGATTGGACGCAAACGTAGTAGGCGTGGCTACGAGTCCGTCTAACTGTGCTATAAGTCGTACAATTGGACGAGAATTAAGAAAACTATGTGTATTTATAACTAATGTAGTTTTTTCTTTAATCAGTTACGCTAAATTGTAAATTCTAACAGGTGTAGCTAGCTGTATGGTGCATTTAGCATTTCTGCTTGGACACTATAAAGTCTGTGTGGGAGAATTGATAGCAAGTTTATGCTGTGGTATATTATATTTAACATTGCAGGAATTTAGTAAACTTGAATCTTCAGTTTGTGTAGAATCAATATACATTTATTGAAATGAAACGTTTTTTCAATGCACTAAAAAATGTTTCTATAAGAGAGCTAAAAAGCTAGGGTTAGCGTTTGTTTCCTCACTCGTAAACGATGTCAGTGACAGGCGAACCCAGGATTTCAACCCCGCACATACTGATCCGCGGTCGAGTATCTTGCCGACGTCGCCACTGGCTCCAGCCAGCTATAGCAGACCAGTTAAAGTGTATAGGGGTTTTTTACTTTTTAACTAATGTAAATCAGACGCAGCATTACATCCAATCCTTATTGAGCTACGAAAGATGTTGAGATATTTCATGAAGCATGTAATCAGTTCTATAAATTATTAAACTGATTTGTTGTACTAAAAGGAAGCTTTGGTAATTTAATCTTAAGACATTTTAACTTATATTCTCGCTAGTTAAGTGTTTGCTGCATTATGGTTCGATTGACTGTAAATAATCGTAACTTTTCACATTATTTGTCACATTTGTTAGTAAAAAGCTGGTAAAGTAAAGCTGATGTTAACGTCAGTTTCATCACTCGAAACGGTTGTCAGTGACGGGCGAGCCCAGGATTTAACCCTGCACTTATTGATCCGCGGTCGAATATCTTACCGACATCGCCACCGGCTACAGCCAGATCATCGGATTAAAGGTGATGCTTGTCTGACTGATGTTGACTCAGATCTACTCTACTCTGCTGTGCTGCTTAGTGCCTAGCCTGAGATTTGACTGCTGAGGAGGTTACTTGTCATTACCGTATTTGCTTGTCAGTCATCTATATGATACAGAATGTCTCAATAGCGTAGGGGTAACGTCATGAGGTTTTAAATGACAGATCCTAAGGTGAATTGAACCCTCGTGGGATCGAATACCAGCCGCGCTGATTTTACTCAGACATTCACTGGAATGGTTACACGGAAAATGGTCTAAATTGTGTAATGGTTTACACATGTGGTGTTATAAAAAGTGATAGATAACAGAGTTGAACTTTTCACTGTAATGTGTGTTTATTAATACATTTAATAATCTGTTCTTTGATACTATAAACTTTTGTGATTACTAAGTAATATCTGTTATCAACATTCCTCACAACATCTTCCCATGGAATGTTCAGTGTTCTCAAATCTTTGTCGATGCGGAATACTTGGTTCCACAGAATCAACAGAAATTTTAGAACTTTGAATATTTTCTGGGAAGAATTTGTGAGGGTTGATGATGATAGAATAGAATTGAGGAATGTTGCCACCCTATGTTCCGTTCAGAACGCAAGGAACTGATAATGACGATGATGTAATATCCACTAGTGATTAGGATTTAACTATTGTAATTAGTTTCTCTAATTTTACAGATATGGATAATTAAAATTAGACTTAACTACAGCTAACTGTAACTAAGGTTTGATGTGAACCTATTAGAGTTAACTACTACTATGGTTTAGCTCGAGTAAGCCAATCGGGGTAGTCCATTGCTATGGTTTAGCTTGAATAAGCCAATCAGAATAGCCCATTAGTAGGGTTTAGCTTGAATGAGCCAATCAGAGTAGCCCATTACTATGGTTTAGCTTGAATGAGCCAGTCAGAGTAGCCCATTACTATGGTTTAGCTTGAATGAGCCAATCAGAGTAGTCCATTACTATGGTTTAGCTTGAATGAGCCAGTCAGAGTAGCCCATTACTATGGTTTAGCTTGAATGAGCCAATCAGAGTAGTCCATTACTATGGTTTAGCTTGAATGAGCCAATCAGAGTAGTCCATTACTATGGTTTAGCTTGAATGAGCCAATCAGAGTAGCCCATTACTATGGTTTAGCTTGAATGAGCCAGTCAGAGTAGCCCATTACTATGGTTTAGCTTGAATGAGCCAATCAGAGTAGCCCATTACTATGGTTTAGCTTGAATGAGCCAATCAGAGTAGTCCATTACTATGGTTTAGCTTGAATGAGCCAGTCAGAGTAGCCCATTACTATGGTTTAGCTTGAATGAGCCAATCAGAGTAGTCCATTACTATGGTTTAGCTTGAATGAGCCAATCAGGGTTTCTATGTCGAGGGTTTACCTTGATTGAGCCAATCAGAATTCATTTAAACAAAAGTTTACTCTGATATAGCCAAACTGAGATAATCCAAAGTTCTGCAGTCTCGCTTCGTTGAAAACATTCCGAAACTTTGATTCTTTTAAGAATCGGAAGCATGATAAATATAACTTTATTATAATAATAATAATGGGCTTGATAAATATAAATTATACCTCTTAGCTGTCTAGGCATTTCAGTGGCGCGATCAAGATATTAATATTATTGCAGTTTTGTTGTGTATTTCATTATCTTTAAATATGCTTAGATTTGTTAATTAAAGTATTGATCCTACAGATGCATGGGTTAGCGCTTTCGATTCTACTGTCTATATAATTTCTTGAGGTTATGTAATCCTTTATTTGAGACTTGCATTAAATATTAAATTGCTTAACATTTGTTGCTTCAGTGTTTGAGTTATGTGCTATGTGTCACCTTTACGTCATCCAACTCTCAGATGTTCATTTTAATTAAATTCATTCATTCTATATATATATATATATATATATATATATATATATATATATATATATATATGTGTGTGTGTGTGTGTGTATGTTTACACGTATATATGTGTATATATATATATATACAGTCATGGCCAAAAGTTTAGCACCGATTAGATAAATACACTAAACTTGCCATACATTAATCTGTAGCGCCAGACGTGCTAAAAGTAAAGCAACTACTGTTTATGTTTATTAAATGTCAATGTACTACATCCATATTTTCACTAGTCTCAGTATCTGGTGTGCCTTCCTTTGTTTGCAATGACTGCTTTAATCCGGTCAGGCATGGAATGCACAAGATTGCGACAGTACTCGGGTGTTATTTCGCTAGTCCGCACTCGCGTAATTGCTTTAATAAGTTCTTGTTCAGATGACGGATTCATTGCTGCTACCTTCTGTTTCATGCAAACCCACAGTTTTTCAATAGGATTGAGATCTGAGCTGGACCCAGGCCAAGGTCCAAGGACCTCCACACCTTGTTCTGTGAGCCAGTTGGTAACAATGGCTGACGGATGGCAGGGCGCGCTATCATGCTGAAATATTGAACAGTTAAGCAATTCCATGTTTAACAATAGTTTATCTTGCAAAACTGATAGATATTTGTGTCCGTTGATCGAAGTATTTGTCGGCATAAACCACAGGCCACCTCTACCAGTTCCTGAGAAGCTCCACAGACCATTATTGTTGGTGCTTGCCGCACAGACGGTATCACATAGCGGGTGTTATACCGTTGATTTGCTGGACGCCGCACGTTTCTGATGTAGGATCTGAACTGCGAGAACGTTGATTCGTCCGCAAAGAGAGCTTTCGTCCAATTATCACACGTCCAGTGACGGTAGATTCTACAGAACCTCAGGCGATCCTTGATATTCTTGGCGGTCAGGCGAGGTTTCCTTGCTGGGCGTCGCGATGGTCGGTTGAATTCAGTTAGAAGACGTCTGCTCACAGTCCTGCCACTTACTGCTGATCGTGCTTGAGAAGCAATTTACGCTGATGACCAGGTTGAATGCGCTGTAGCAACACGTCGGACTTTTCTGTCAGTGCGAGGCGAGGTGATGCGCGGACGTCCAGACCTTCTGCGAGACTTATAGCACCTCAGTTCATTCATTCTCGCTATAGCTCGAGTCACTCTCGACTTGGCTATGTGTTAACGTCTAGCTACCTCACTATGAGACCTGTTCTGCTCATGCAGTACCACAATTTGTGCACGCTTTATAGGAGAAGTTTCTTTGGATTTTCCCATTGTGCTGATACAATTTCAAATCTATTACCTTATGAGTATAATATTGTATGCCAAATGTCAAAAACTAAGTTGTTTTGCTACTACAAGGGAATTCTAGTGATAATTCAATAAATGGCTTAACTCCTGTCCTATACTGTGAACTATTCAAGTCGATTTATCAAATGACCAGTAGGAGAGAGATACATACATAAGCTGGGCTGCCAAAAGAGGGCGTAAGTACCAAATAGTGAACCAGAGTTCAGTTACGTAACAGACAATAACTTCCTAACAGCCAACAAGTTACTTGACGGTCACTGGTGAAGTCTACGGCTACGCTTGAACAGTCTCTGGCTGGACGTCTGCAAACTGGAATATTTACCTTGCCTGGTTCACAGAGGGTGTATCATGCCAGACACTAATCACTCAAGCAAATAATCATTGTATTAATCAAACAAGTGTATTTAGTAACAAGTGACAGCCCAGCATCATGTTTCTAGTGATTGACCGATTTTCACTTGGGAAATATTATTACTAAGTCACATTATACAAATTTTTAGTGAATAATGCTCATCGGTGCTAAACTTTTGGCCATGACTGTATATATATATATATATATATATATATATATATATATATATATATATATATATATATATATATATATATATATACGTTGACATGAAGGGGAAAAAGGATGACAGAGAAGAGTGGAGGCGTTATATATCATGGACCTGCCGGTGGGCAGTGCAGTAACACAGAGAAGCATGTTCCGCGGTGTTCACTATACTACCACATGCATTCAACACTTGTGAGATAGACCATCTCTTCTCCCGCTCCTACATATGTCAGTTTGTTTTGTTTGTAGATCAATAGATACTCTTATCTTTGGAGGAAACGTCGTTTGCTTAAGGCTGCAACTAGATAGTTGTTCTGCAGATGTAACATATCCTGAGCCCCCGATTTAGCAGTTGTCGTGCTAACAATCAGCATTAACCAGCTTTCATCGATAAAGCGCTTTCTTAAATAGTTAAAGGATTATAAACATAGACCAATGTTTTGATCTCGATTTCTCTTGTGGTCTCTGTGTACTCAGTCGTCATCGTGTCTTTGGCGCCTGTTTGTGTAGAGTCTGCAAGATACATCCCTGACATTGCCTTATAGCGAGGAACCGACGTTAAATCCTTATTGATTGATTGATTGAAAGTTAAACTATACCTAGGTCAATGCATGATCCACTTATGATAATATCCATCACTATTAAGAATAAATGTGTAAATCGTTATTTAGTTTATGAAACCAGTTCTCCCTGTTACTGATCCTGTTAATTTCAGAGAATTTATTCTGTGATCAGTTCGAGCGGGAATTTAACCCACGACCTCTTAAACAGCCATTTGAAACTTCATGACAATACGTGTTTCCAGATACAGGCTTCCTCTCACTTGAGGTTTTTTTTATCTTCCAGCCGCATAGTTAGATTGCGGAACTGCTATTGTCTCATTTCAACTCATTTTTTGGGAAATAAAATATATGGCGACAGTCTACTGAGCTAGATCGAGTTAATGGAAGCCCTGTGTACGAAAGTCCACAACTGACCGAGATCAGTCGCTTCCACGGACTCATTGCTCCACCTGTAAGATCCACTATTATCTCGACGTCAAAGCGCTTGCAAGTAATCATGATGCAGTGTTTAGGTTGGTCAGTAGTCAGGACTTTGAACAACGTAAGATTTCTAAGTATAATTAGCAAGCAAGCTAACATATATGGTAGTATGCGAGTAATAATTGTACGGTAGTAGCAGTACTAGTTAATTATTATTGGCAGTATTTATAAGTATTATAAGTAATAGTTTTAGAAATTTACAGTCAGTTATAAAACTATTTTGTGTCTAAATAATCCCAGTTTAACTAGGACCGGGATGCGAATAGATCTTCTCCGCTCCATTTTGTTCCTAACCATATCATCATGCAGCCAATTCCCTATTTTTCCATTCTTTTTTAAAACAAATTTGTAGCGATTTCTGGAGCCTATACACGCTCACCAACCGTATGCCCTTTCTGGCTTTGGTTTTAACCTTAGTTCTGTATTCGCCTTCTACTATCAGTGTATAGGCTATATATAGTGACCGGCTGGTCTATTCTTCAAACAACCCGATCACAACACGGGGAAACACTTTGTGTCTAAAATGATAATAATATACATGTAAACTTCTGCATTGCTATTCAGTAGCTGTAGTCAACCATAAAGTAGACTATAATAACGTTTAGCTGCGTATATTTATGTCCGGGCCACTGAAGAATGCATAGACCAACCGTTAACTGCACGTGTCGTAATAGTCGATTACGCAAGAACTGATGAGGAAGATAGCGGGAAACCATTTCAGAATTCATATGCATGTATATATCCATAAATAGGCTTCATGAGACGTGGATATCGCATTGTCTTTTGTGAAGGGATTATATAACTTGTTGATCTAAAGAGTGCTCTTTATGGAGCTTTAAAACAGACAATCTATGTATAAATACGTATCTTGGTATTGCCACTTGACACAACACCAAGAGAGAGAGAGAGAGAGAGAGAGAGATACGTATAAGTGTCAGGAAGCTTAAATACGCGGAGGAATACTGGAGAAGTAATTCAGATTTTTTTAAACAATTTTGTTCACTTGACGACAAATCAAAGTAGCTTCAAGTGCTCCGGAGATTGTTTGATTTATCTTCTTCGGTGGATTTAAAAACATTCTGATGAGCGGATCTAGAAAGAGTGGGCGGATCTTCGCTAGAATCTGATGTCTCGAATGTTCACATGTTTTATAATGATTCCCAATTACGTTTTATATATATATAATATTATCAGAATATATCAAATGCTGTATATACACATATATACAATATATGTATATATATATATATATATATATATATATATATATATATATATATATATGCATACATAAGATAATGTGAAATTAAATGATATAATGTGATGAGAGTGGTTCTTAGTCGTCATGCAGAATCATTTAATAAAATATCGGGGCCGCTTAATTTTTATTGAATGAGCTCTGAAGGCATTGCAAACGCCTATTATCATCTGCAAACGCTTTCTTATTTTCCTGTTTTTCTCTATTTGCACTGCGTGATGAACTTCAGAACTCGTTAACTAATTTATGGCGCTGATTTTCGCTGCATTTGTCCGAAAACGGAAAAAAAATAAACTGATTGGTAAGACTGCTTAACTGGAGAAAATTCTTGACTACTGAACTCCCCCCGACAACACGTTAAAAGAGTCTGTGACCCATTACCCTCCCTACTTCTATCTTAAAGCTGACCACCCTGACCTCGCCGCTATTGGTCAAGCGGTCAGTAATGGTGTTTTCTCGCTAGACGTCGCCGATGTTTGCTTACGTCATTATCGTCTTGTTTATGTTTACTCGATTCCGGCGAGTTGAAGAAAAAATTAGGAAGCAAGGAAAAATATTGGAGCACCCGGAGCATTGATCTGAAGCTGCCATCTCTCGTTCTCTGTGTGATGTATTGCGATAATGTATTGCGGTGATGTATTGCTGTGATGTATTGCGATGATGTATTGCGGTAATACATCCATGGAACTCTGTTACTATGAGATCAATGGGACTTTTACTATGAGATCCATGGGACTCTGTTACTATGGGATCCATGGGACTTTGTTACTCTGAAATCCATGGGACTTTGCTACTATGAGATCCATGGGACTTTGTTACTATGGGATCCATGGGAATCTGTTACTATGGGATCCATGGGACTTTGTTACTCTGAAATCCATGGGACTTTGCTACTATGGGATCCATGGGAATCTGTTACTATGGGATCCATGGGACTTTGTTACTCTGAAATCCATGGGACTTTGCTACTATGAGATCCATGGGAATCTGTTACTATGGGATCCATGGGACTTTGCTACTATGAGATCCATGGGAATCTGTTACTATGGGATCCATGGTATGGCAGACGGGGCAACAGTCTTTTCTCAGCGAAATAAACAACACGTTGCTGAGGTTATTTTCAGTATAATTACTGAAAAGATCCGTTTAAAATAATTGTTAGGTTACTTCTAATAGTTTACTTGATTCGATAATAATACCTTGTGGGGTACTAATGGGATAATAATAATAAAAGATAATAATGATACATAATAATGATAAAACACATAATAATGATAAAACACATAATAATGATAAAACACATAATAATGATAAAACACATAATAATGATAAAACACATAATAATGATAAAACACATAATAATGATAAAACACATAATAATGATAAAACACATAATAATGATAAAACACATAATAATGATAAAACACATAATAATGATAAAACACATAATAATGATAAAACACATAATAATGATAATACACATAATTATGATAAAACACATAATAATGATAATACACATAATAATGATAAAACACATAATAATGATAATACACATAATAATAATGATAATAATACATCGTGAGGTGCGTGTAGTTTACTTAATTCGATAGTAATACAGTATATTGTGACGCGATTGTGGTAATAGAAAACTGAAGATAAAGAAGGCATGAATCTGATCATTAGATAAAATAACGTTTCTTTTTAGAATGTCTAAATAGCTCAAGGTGTTGAGCGTCAGGTGACGTCACTGATCAGAGAGTAAAATCACTGACACTCAAAGGACTGATATTGTGGATAATAATTGACAATAAACCGATTAAATTTTTACAAATGTGATTTTTTAAATTATAGATATCATCATTGAAATCAGTCATCACACTGTGTAACATTAAATTTTGTAATCTCCTTTCTAACAATTGCAGGCTAACTACTGTAGCAAGCTACTGAAGCTACTGGAGCAAGCTACTGAAGCTACTGTAGCAAGCTACTGCATTCTAGCTACTATAGCAAGCTACTGCAGGCTAACTACTGTAGCAAGCTACTGAAGCTACTGTAGCAAGCTACTGCATTCTAGCTACTATAGCAAGCTACTGCAGGCTAACTACTGTAGCAAGCTACTGAAGCTACTAGAGCAAGCTACTGCAGACCTGCTACTGTAGCAAGCTACTGTAGACCTGCTACTGTAGCATTATTTAAATACCATTCCATTCCTCAATATCATTGAAGTACAGATATAAAGCTGAGCTATATCGCTGGTGTGAAGATGGTGGAAGAAAAGTCTAAGCAGAAGCTGTTGACATAGAGGCAGATTTCATAAGGCGATTATAGTAGGCTATCTCATGCAAATATATTAATTTTGAAATAAATGAAATAATATATGAGAAATTCGTACATGTATGATTTCCGTATTGGGCTGGGTCGTATAAGAATAAGTTAGCTTCGTTCGTAAAACCGTTTGCGTCACGCATCATAGAAATCGACAAAAGAAGAACTGATGAAAGTATGGGGAAATCATCTCAGATGCTTTGTTTTCCAGAAGATAAAGAAGTAAAATGGCACTGCCATTTTAAGGGGTTAATTGACAGATTATCCACGTTTTCTTACCGAATCGTTGAAATAGAATATCAGTATAAATATGTGCCTTGGATCATCTTTTTGAAAAATATTAAAAATTAGATGTAAAAATTCATGCAGACTTGCGTGGAATATGTGGATAATATTTGGATAATACGTGGATAATATGTGAATAATATATGGATCTCTCTCTCTTAGTGCACTGCCTACTGGCAGGTCCATGGTACATAACTCCTCCACTCTTCTCTGTCTTCCGCCTTCCTCTTCATTTCCACATGAAATGAAGTGGGTCTTTAAATCATCTAACATACCTAATCTCGGCCTGCCCCTGCCTCTTTTTCCTTCCATTCTACCTTCTATGACCTCTTTTAATAGACCTTCCCCCTTAGAATGTGTCCTATCCATCTCTTCTTCCTATTTCTTAATACACTTATCAACTGTCTAGCTGTACCAACTCTCTCTTTAACTTCCTCATTTGTAGCCTTTTGACTCCAACTAATCCTCTCCATTTTTCTCCAAATCCACATTTCCAATGCCTATTTTCGTAATATTTTTCTTCCTTATGGTCCATGTTTCACATCCATACAATAGCGTGGTCCAAACCAAAGTTTTCACTATCTTTATCTTTGTATCTTTCTTTAGACTTTTTGTATTTGCAATATATGGATACT
The DNA here is from genome assembly GCA_905160935.1 of Enchytraeus crypticus. NCBI lineage: Eukaryota > Metazoa > Annelida > Clitellata > Enchytraeida > Enchytraeidae > Enchytraeus > Enchytraeus crypticus. The sequence goes on from CAJHZI010000528.1 coordinate 1,480,578, forward strand.
ATGTGGATAATATTTAGATAATGTATGGATAATATGTGGATAATATGTGAGTATTGTCATAAAATATTTTAGAGTATTTCTTAACTACCGGATATTTTCCAACTGAAAATTTGTTTATATAATTCAAATCTTCACAGCTGGAATAGATGAGAGTTTTCAAACCTCTCGAGTAGCCGTCTTTATGTTACGTGCTATTATATCGTAGCACAAGATAAACAATTATGTCGTAGCATTTCACTTGACCGGTTAATATTTATTGTATATCTCGTCTTGTTTGTGCCAATTTGAGCGCAATTACATGAATACTGTTATAATCAGATTTCTGGATATTTCAACAATCACTGCTCTGATATTGTTGTTTTGAAAATAGTGTGTAATAGAAGTCTAAGATGCGTAATTAGAGTGAAACGTGAGGAGTACAAGATTCCATTTGCTCTCATGATGTCGATTTTTCTCACTCTTTCTCTCTCTCTCGTTCTTTCCTTCCTTTACTCTCTCCCTTTCTCTCTCTCTCTCTTTCTCTATTTCTTACTTTCCTTCGCAACTCTCTCTCTCTCTTTCTTTCCTTAACTCTCTCTCTCTCTCTCTCTCTCTCTCTCTCTATATATATATATATATATATATATATATATATATATATATTATTTTGGTATAATTATTCTGATGTACACTACAGATTCAGAGAATAATCGTTAACATTTCTTCTTCTGTAACGCTCTACCTTTGTGAATGTAAATATGTGCCTTGAACTAGTCGTGTGTAAGAGCACTGAATAGAGAGTAACTCAGTGGTACAGAGGAGTTAGAGAGGGTTCTCCACGGCTGGACTCGGGACTTATTCAAAAGGGATGAGAGAGAGAGAGATTAAGACTTTAGGGGCCTACTGAAGAATCGGTGGGCCATGCTCGATTAGCAAAATTAAACCCGAATTAGCAAAATTTTACAAAGTTTAACTTTTTTGTTTTTTTCAATCCTCTCCCCACTACGAGCTGCAAACCTTGTTAAAATACGATTTAAATTCCATTCAATAACTTTATCTCTTCTAAGATCTCTCCTAGCAACTGGTTCAAATAGCACAATTCATACAATATTCATACTCATAGGTCAAAGTAGGAACGTACTGCATATGCTGAACTAAACTGTACTAAGCGGTACTGTGCTGTATTGTACTGTACTGTGCTATACTGCACTGTATTCTACTGTACTATACTGTACTGTGCTATACTGCACTGTACTGTATTGCACTGTACTCTGCTATGCTGTACTGTATCGTACTGTATTTTACTCTACTGAGATGTACTGTACTGTACTCTACTAAGTTGGACTGTACTGTACTGTGCTGTACTGTAGTGTACTGTACTGCACTGTACTGTACTGTGTTGTACTGTAGTGTACTGTACTGCACTGTACTCTACTGTACTGTACTGTGTTGTATTGTTATATTTAAATTTGAATCATTTGACACAAGAATCTGCTGTGCCTACTCCAAACGAGAATCCTTGAGCCTTCACCTACAGCTCAGGCCGCTTATCTACCGCATTAGCTCTGTAGTTCAGTGATTAGCGGTTGAGATGAACAAGACATCCGTGACATCCGCAGGGTTACTGGAGATTAATATAATCCTAGAAATTAATGATAAATCAGAGTCACCAAACAAATGATTGAAGCATATGAAACAATTCAATTACCACATGAAACTAAAAATAAAAACTGAACGATTTGATATGCAAAGAATGATCAAGATAAGACAAGATGGATGATAAGATAATAGTATCATAGTTATGATCTCTTTCTCTCTCTCTCTCTCTCTCTTAGTGCACTGCCCACTGGCAGGTCCATGGTAAGTAAAGGTCCACAGTTATGATATATGAGGGCTAATATTTAAACAGTAAACGATGCAGCTTTGAATATCTAAATGCCATCAAAATAAGTGGTTGTATCTGATCTCTCTATTGGACGCGGTGATGTGGGAATTATCTCTCCTATTATCCCTGCATCAGTCTCAACTTACGGAACTGCTAATAATAATTTCTCTCTCTCTCAGTGCACTGCCTACTGGCAGGTCTAGAGTACCTACAATATGTTAGCTGATTATATCTTGAAGTAGGTTCGTTGGTATCATTGCATCTTTCTATCGTGAGAGTGTAAAAGTTTGGGTCTCGTGCTACAAATGAGGATTTATCGCTAGTCCTCATCAGAGTAAATACTTCTGCTTACGACAAATACAAATGAAGCGGTTGAAACAGGATATAAGCGGTTGGAACCGGATTAAATCAGTTAAGTTGACAACAAACCTTCAGAGATCCAATCTTACCGAATTAGATCATTTTCCAGTGGATTTTTCCTTGCAGTGCAAGCCATACGCAAAATTAATTTTTCTGTTAAGCCCTATAATCTTCCTTATCTTCTTTATTTTTCTTCTTTCCCTGACAGTCTTTCTCCTGATCTGCCGCTTCGGTTTTGTTTGTTTTTCTTTTCTCTCCGTATTTTTCTCACTATTCGCCTCTCACATTGTGAAATCTATTTTATATAGACTATCTCTTCCAAGTAATTTAATAGCCTAGCAATAGCAATTATAAATTCAGTAATTAAACGATTAGAAATTATCTCAATGTCGTACGTATTAATCAGTCACTCCATGTCCTCGTATACATTTTTATCTACATGTATAATTCATTCAGTCGTTAAGATGTTTTTCTTTGTATGTCCGTCGGTCTGACTCGACCTCTGACTCTCTCTCCCTCTTTCTCTCTCTCTCTTCCTCTTTTTCTCTTTCTCTTTTTTCTCTCCCTTTGTATTTCTCGTCATTTCTTCCTCTCTCTCTTTCTCTCATCTTCTCTTTCTCTCTCTCTTTCTCTCTCTTTCTATATCACCGTCTCACTGTGGTGCCTCTGTCACTCATCACTCTCTCGCTCGCGACCAGTGACATCGGAGCCTCTATATCCTATGCCTTGGTCCACTTCGTTCAAGGCTATTAATCAGGAGATTCTCTAACGAGTCGTAGATAAACAATCAGTCGTGCGGTGGCGCCACTTCGATAAAATCCTCTGAAGAAAATCCCACAAGTGACCGTCAAGAGTCTAGCTCGTGACAACGGTTATGGCCGCAAAAGTTTCTTGCAGCAATCTTCCTAACATCGTCATCAAGCTTTTCTCATCAATCATCTTTATTTCTCTGTTTAAACATGGATTACTTGGTTCACAGAACTGATAAATCATTTACCAGTTTAACAGCACGAATTGTTTTCCTTTTTTAATGGAGAATCAGGTTCTAAATAAATAAACAAGCAGAACCAGTGATGGCTCATCGTCTAGGTTTCCATTGTTAGTTGTTGATCGCTGTTGCTCGTTGTTGCTTGCTCACTATTGTTCGTTGTTGCTCGTTGTTGTTCGCTGTTGGTCGTTTTGGCTTATTGTTGCTCGTTGTTTCTCGTTGTTGTTCTTTTTTGCTCGTTGTTGCTCGTTTTTCTCCTCGTATTGAACGACAGAACTATGATCTCGTTAAAGCGTTTATCCAGATGTCAAAGTCTATTGATGCAGGACAACAGAAAACAACCAGCAACAGGAGTTCATTCAGAAAGAATGCTCGACATGTTGTTGTTGTTGTCGATCAGTGAGGTCTGTAAAAATAATTAATATATAGTCTGGATTCAATGTTGTTTACATTGTACACAGCACAGCTTTAAGCTTACAATACAAGTCTGACAGTGAACTGTGCAATAGCGAAGATGTATTTGTATGATGTAATACTTTCAATTTGATAGCACTGTCTACTAATAGGCAAGAGGAGATCGGTTCAATTTCCAGCCCGAAAATTTTTGAACACACCACTAGCGGCATGAAAGCAGACGTTAAAGAATGTCTTAATATATTAGCGTAGGGGTAACATCATGAAGTTTTAAATTACAGATCCTGAGGCGACTTGAACACTCGTGGGTTCGAATCCCAGCCGCGCTGATCTGAGAGTAAAATCTCGGACATTCACTGTATTGGTTATTCATAAAATGGCCTAAATTGCCTAAGGGTTTAAGCATGTGGTATTAAAAGTGATGGATATCAACATGGTTGATCATTTCACTATAATGTGTGTTTGCTTTTTTATTTGGATTTATTATTTATGGTTTTATAACAGAGCTGCGACGCAGCTCTATCACGCACTGGCATAGAGCACGCACAGATTTAAGATATGCCTATTTGTGTACAACCTTCGACATTTCACGATCTTGATTTATAGTTTAGAATAAAAGCCGCGAAGATATAGCAATCTTTTCACAGCTGCAGGGAGCTACTTCAAGGTTATACAAAGTAATGACATTATCCCGCTTCCACCGTACAACTGACCACTAGCAATGTTTTGCTGACCTAAAGCGTAATTTAAACAACACGTCGGAAAATGACGGGGGGGGGGGGTGGGTGTTGTTTCCTGGTGTTTATGATTTGATTTTAGCAGAAAGAATATATTAAATCAATAGTGAAATAGTACACTACTCCGTAAGCGTGTTGTACATTAATGCGGCGTCAGTTTACTTCGACATTTCATAGGGGTGGATCTTTGAATTTTATTGTGGGGGATTTGTTTAGTTCCAAATTTTTTACTTACGACCACGGTCTCTCTGGGGGCAGAGTTCAATTTTTACTATACACCGTTTTTTACTCTTATATGCATATTTACACACACAAACTACATATGCAAATCTGAACATATCTGATATATAAATGAACACAATTAAAATAAAGATAAAGAATAGTACTAAGCTCAGTGGAGCCTGTGATGTATGATGGGTGGGCCTAAGGGGGCAGGATCCCTGGGCCACCTCTGGATCCGCCCTTGCCATTTTACCATATCAGTTTATTACGCCAATTTATGATACAAGTTTACCACACCAGTTTAAAAGTCTACTGCGCTTTTGCTCTACCAGTTTACAGCATCATTTTGTCATACCAGTTACTAGGCCACTTCATATCATTTTACTACGCCATTTTACTTTTAATCGATAGTGGCTGGCTTAACTAATTCTCTTTGATAATTTATAGGAGTTCTTCTTTAACTTGTGGTGGAAAAACTTATACTGATATGAGATAGGCCATTTTGCTACAGCTAGCCTATAGATTCGCTTAAGTTAAGAAACCTTTTTAAAAAAATAATTTCTCGTTAGATCAAAGACTTGCTCTTTAAAGAGTGACTTAAATGATTTTTTTACTGAAAATATTTCACGGAGATCTGCTGCAAGATTACATTTGAATAGATTTTAGCAAAAACTATAATGCAGATTATACTAAGCTTCCGGTACAGAAGTCGACAAATGATATTTAACGTCTTATTTACTACACATGTATTAGGCTCGAAAAAATCCACAAAAACAAAGTTATATTTTGAAAAGCTATGCATTTTATTTTATGATTATATTGTCAAGGCTATATTGTATACTCACAGCAAATATCAACCCTGAGCTTTTGTTAAGAATATGAAACACCTACGTTAACTCAATCGTCGACTCCAGGCAGGAAATTACTTTCGTCACTTCAAGTTTATTAATTCTGTCACATAAGATTTATTTCATATAAAATCGCATTATGTCAGTTTAAATACGTCATAGATACACTCAGTACGAGCAGCTTCAATGAATCCAGGTTAGAATAATATAGAAAGAACTGAAATAAGACATCTAATCTTAAAACTGTGATCTAGGTCATAGCTATTTCCTCTCTGAGATATTACAAATATTATTATTATTTTAGGAAAACCGAAATTATACTTAGGATAAAAAGGATTAGCAGAAGATTTAAGTATTAATTTTCTAAATAAAATAAAGGATCCACGAATCGCTTTTCGCAAAACCGCTGGACATAAGGAATTTGGATTACTGTGTCATCTCAAATTTTTAAATGCCGGCACTTACAACTCGGATTACTACAGCTTGTTGGGATCTACTTCAGTCCTGCGGGTTGAGAAACAAAACGGACGGCAAAGAATCTCGGTCGAACGATTTCTCAGAAATCGTCGTGGCTGAGAGCCACAAGTGCGGTGAGGAACTGACAGATGAGGTAGACGAGGGTTTAGTGCAACCACCTGTCGGCTCAAGTAAACCTGAAACCACGAAACAACGACTTCTGGATCAAATCCCGACCAGTCCCTGCTGCCAGTGCAGTGGAAGACATCGAGACAGCACCGAATCCGACACTTGTTTCAACATGGAGTCCAAGAAGAGAGGCAGAATCTCGAGAACTCTCGAGATTTTTGCGAGATCATTTCGGAGAAGAGATCAGCGTTTGAGGTCGAAGGAAGAACAGAGAGATAAAGGTCGTTCGTCGTTAGAGAAGAATACTTTAGATTTCGCTTCGCTACAAAAAGATGACGCCAATTTTGGGCTGAACGCGAATAAAAATTGTGAAATATCTATGAAGAAATCTGGATTAGATCTCTTGCTAAAAGACAGCCATACATCTCTGATGTCGAATAGAAATAAGTCCGGGTGCGTTTCACAAGTGATTCAAACATCAGTATGTGCATCGTCACCAGGAGGCGCTTCGTCAGCGAATCATAAATCAGAGAGCACTAACTCATTCATGCAGAAACTGCGATGTTCATCATCAACGCTGAAAAGAAACACTAAAATAGAAAGGCCTACATATTTTCGTCGTCATAGTAACAGCCCAGGAGAACCCGCCCACAATTCTCAGTCAACCATTCAGAACATTTATCGCAAACCACTATCCCGCCTATCAGCCTATCAAGCCCCGCCTTCAGCCATAGTAGTCATGTGCCCTGTCTCTGAACGGTGCAACAGACCACGCCTACAATACAACACTCCGCCCTATTCTGGGCGGAGACAATGGGACAGCGAACCCAATGATGTTTGCGGACAAAGATCGAAGCAGACTTTATCGACCGTAGACATCATCAGCGCCCCGGGCCGTGTCGATGACGAACAGTTTCGACGAAGAGTTTTTACGATGCCGTCGTTACGTAATAACCTCTACGTCAGATGAATGACGAGAGATAGAGCTTAGAGGAGCGAGTGGTGTAAGATGAACTATGAGTATACCCATCGATAAATTTCATGGGAATGCAATAAAATATTCTAAATAGAAATAAAAATAGTATATTCAACATAATAAGCTTGTTGTAAAAAACAGTATTTTGTGTCATTAAAATTATTAGACAATATTTAAATTATTATAACAAGAGACAGAAGGCGATCCAAGCGGTATCAAAGAAGACAGTAAATATAATTGGAGGTAATATCGTAGCATATTTAATATTGGTTTGATTTTAATGTTTACTACAAAGGGATATTAAAAGACTGTTAACGTATTAAATCTACAATCAGTCAACAATAGCACATTGATTTATTTATATACTAGTCAAATTTCACCAATATATAAATGTCATAGCTTTACTGTCCATCTCTCCGGTGTTCTATCGGGTAATAGATCATCATCATCATCATTATCATCATTATCATCGTCATCATCGTCCCCCAAATCCCAGTTTAACTAGGGTCGGGATACGAATAGACTGTCTCAAATGCTCACTGTCCTATATCATATCATCAGTCAATATCTATCAGGTAACAGGTCAATGAAATAAATCCCTATACTTTGTCAGTCAGTTATTTGTCCTCAAATTGAGCACAATAACTACGAATTCATCTAGCTGACCTCACCACAAAATCTTCATATTTTGTATGCCCCACTCTGTCTATATTCAGGGAAAATGAAACAAAACTAAATTTAGAAATGTAATTCAGATTTTGAGATAGTTTATCGTTGCTTTTTTCATGGTGTGTGTAGAACTGCTACCACGAACCATGTTTTGTTTTAGAATTGAAGATTTCTCATAAGTATAAGAGCCATCATCAAAATTTTCTATCATCAAAGTTTCAAAAACGACAAAGCAACAACAATATCAGATCACTGCATGCGATAATCTCAAGTGACAGAGAAGCTATGCCTTAATATGAATCTACTTAACTGAGAGAGAATCAACTTACCTTATATGTCATTTCAATGAGTAGTTACTAAAATTCTCCTTCTAGAGATCACCAAAACTTATCTCTAGCCTATACCTCAACTCCAATATAGACAGCAGCCTTCCTCTCTCCGTGCACTGCGCTCTCTGGTGATCAAGCGGATGATATTTAACGTTTAACCACAAAATATCAAGTTAGAAAAGACCTAATCTTAGGATAGAAATAACAAGCTAGGAGTAAGCGTTCAATCTCTTCATCACATATATTATATACATTAATCTACAGAATTTGTGGCTTTATCTAACCCGCCTAATTGCAAATACTCATCTGTTAATAGCAAAAATACAATTTAACAGATAACAGTATCGTATTTGAAAAAAAATGTCAAAAAATTTATAAATAAAATAAATTAGCTACAGACGACGTGAAAATCAAAATTCTGTTAAAAAATCTGGAATTATTATGGTGCTAAATAGTAACGCAACGAATAATAAAATAATGCTATTTAAGAATTGATATTTTAGACAAGTACAAGATACGTAAATATTTGATCGAATTACATAGTACAAAAATGCGCATAAATTAAATGGTTAAACTAGCGTAACATAACTATCTAAAACTCCGGCGACACAATTACTGCAGAATAGCGAAACATCGAAAGCTTTTCAACAAAATCTTTAATATATTACAAATATACACGACAAATACATGACTGCTAATATTTAAGTAGTTCATAGTATCAAATACTGATATATCTAGCGCTTAAATAATATATCAATATTTCAATATATATTATTCTTGTAACTGTTAGTCACAGAACAAAATGTAAATTACTCCGTAACAAAAAATCAACGATTCACGTAACAAATTCCAGAAAATTAATAAAGTAGAACGGTCGGTCAAGTCGCAAGAGTAGAGCTAAATATTTTTTAAAATACTCATGAATAGTATTTTAAAAATTAGAATTTTTATCACATTAATGGATATTTTCTAGTAGGTAGGTAGTTGTTGCCTATGACGATATAATATGCTTCGTATGTTATTCCGTAGAGACCTCAAGATAATTTCCAACATAGAGTATCAGGAAGTAGTGTTCAATATAGCTGGATGATTGTCTACAGTCCAAGCTTTCATTGATTGAGGCTAATAAAAAATGCAGCACAATTAGTATTTAAAGTCCAACTCCTCATAGGATGGGCGATGTCAGGGACGTCTCAAGCAAATATCAACCAGTAATAAGTTCTATGCCACATACTGTCGACCCAGACTTTCTACTACACTGATATGAAAAAAGAATATATTCAAATATAATACTATTAAATCAAATACAAAACAATAATATTAAATCATCATCATCATCTTCCTTTAAATCTCAGTTTAACTCAGTGCTGGAAAAGTACTTTAATTTATGAAACTAAAAAGTAAAAGTAAAAGTATTTATTTTTGGGAATTCTAAAGTAAAAGTAAAAGTAATTTTCTTTCAAAACCAAAAAGTAAAAGTAAAAGTAATTTTTTTTCAAAACCAAAAAAGTAAAAGTAAAAGTAAAAGTATTTATATCAAAAAGTATATCAAAAAGTAAAAGTATTTTTTCATATTATGAAATATACAATTGTTTCTAAAATCTAACAACTCATAGAACTATATCAACATCAGGAATATGCTAATAGAAAACACATATTTGTGGAAGTAAATCTCAAATCATATCGCATAATATATATATATATATATATATATATATATATATATATATATATATATATATATATATATATATATATATATAAGCATATACATGTAGATACACCGATGAGCAGAAATCAATTAAAACAGGTTCTACAGGTTATTTGCTAAGTGTTAATTGCAATTATATTGCATTCAACATCATGCCTTTGATCTAGTGGATAAAAGCACAGGCTTCCAAGAATGAGTGCATGCATCATTGAAAGTTGAAATACGGCGTAGGTCTATTATTAATTATAATCGACTGACTGTGTCCCTCAGACTGTTTGACGTTACGGTGCAGTTATATTTCAGACCAGTGCCTTTAATCTTAGTTGATCAAGTGTCGCTTCATATATGGCCTGTCAATCATCGACACTTTCATGTATTACAAATAATTTAAATTAAACTTCTTTATCTTGACTGGATAATGTTTAATGCCTCTCGTTTTATCCAATAACATGGCTACCACGAAAAAGTACTTATAGACTAAAGTAATTTTTTATAGAACACAAAAGTAAAAGTAATTTTTTTTCGAAATTGAAAAGTAAAAGTAAAAGTATTTTATTTTCAAAGTCGAGAAGTAAAAGTAAAAGTACTGCCAAAACGTCAAAAAGTAAAAAGTAAAAGTAATTTTGAAAGTAAAAGTAAAGTACTTTTCCATCACAGGTTTAACTAGGGGTCGGGATTCAAATAAACCTTCTCCGATCCTCTCTGTCCCACACCATTGCATAAAAAATTATTTTAAAAAACAATTGTAATAAATACAAAACGACTGAATCAAATACAAATCAATCAAATACAACACAGTTCTAGACACTAGGCCTCAGAGTCTGTTAGCATTGTTTGACGAGGTGTCAGAGCTAGGCTGAATTCAACAGGTGGAGCAACAATGTCTTCTAGTTGAGAGTTCTCTCTGTAACAATACAGAATATAAGCTTATATTATCATATCTCTCTCTCTCTGGCTCTATCTGTCTATTTCTTTAATCTCTCTCTCTTTCTCTCTCTCTCTGGCTCTTTCTTTCCTTATCTCTGGCTCTTTCTCACTCTCTCTGTCTATTTTTTAATCTCTCTCTCTTTCTCTCTCTGTCTCTTCTTTCTTTCTCTCCGTGTGTCTTTCTCTCACGCTCTCTGTCTATTTCTTTAATCTCTCTCTCTCTCTCTCTCTCTCTCTCTCCAACAGTACACCATATAAACACATATAAATGATCTCTATCAATCACTTAATTAACATTCTACCAAATAAGCAAATCTAGCACACATACCAACAATAATGCAACAATAACTACAATACAACAACAACAACAACAACAACAACAATACAACAACAATGCAACACAACAGCAATGCAACAATACAACAACAACGCGACCTGCGTATTCCTATAAAGTTTATTTCGCCAGCAGAAGCTGATGACAACAAGCAAAAGAGAAAGCGACATTCCATAACATCTCCATGGTTACGAATGGGGCGTCAAAGCCCAATGAATGACTGACAGGTAGAAAATAGACTCTAAGGGCCTACAAGGCGACACTGGAGAGATAGCATGAACAAAGTACCCGTCAAATAGAAGATCCTCAGATACTGCGTCTCGTTCTACAGACTCCGCCTGCTCGTCATAGTCACGCCCATTAGAATCCGCCTCCTCGTCATAGCTACGCCCATTAGACTCCGCCTCCTCTGAGTATTGCTCATCTTGCTCCATAGAGTAATCCGACTCCTCCCCTCGCTCCAGAGAGCGTCTGAGCTGCTCCAGCTGCTTTGATCTCATCTCCAGCTCCACACTGTAGTTCTCGCACTCCATCTCATAGCTCCTCACCTTCCCCTCCTGAGCACCAATCAATCAATCAATCATCTCATAGCTCCTCACCTTCCCCTCCTGAGCACCAATCAATCAATCAATCATCTCGTAGCTCCTCACCTTCCCCTCCTGAGCACCAATCAATCAATCAATCATCTCGTAGCTCCTCACCTTCCCCTCCTGAGCACCAATCAATCAATCAATCATCTCATAACTACTCACCTTCCCCTCCTGAGCACCAATCAATCAATCAATCATCTCATAGCTCCTCACCTTCCCCTCCTGAGCACCAATCAATCAATCAATCATCTCATAGCTCCTCACCTTCCCCTCCTGAGCACCAATCAATCAATCAATCATCTCATAGCTCCTCACCTTCCCCTTTTGAGCACCAACCAATCAATCAATCAATCAATCATCTCATAGCTCCTCACCTTCCCCTCCTGAGCACCAATCAATCAATCATCTCATAGCTCCTCACCTTCCCCTCCTGAGCACCAATCAATCAATCAATCATCTCATAGCTCCTCACCTTCCCCTCCAGAGCACCAATCAATCAATCAATCATCTCATAGCTCCTCGCCTTACCCTTCCGTACATCAATCAATCAATCATAATACAAATCAATAAATCGATAGTAACTACTAAATCCCGATCAATAAATTAATCCAACAAAAATATTTAACTTTACTGTCCTTAATTCATTACTCTCTGGAAAAATAATCAATCGATAAAATCGCATTTCCTTTCTAATCAATCAATCAATCAATCGATACAATCATTTTAATATCTTGATCAATCAATCAATCCATACCATATGCTTCTAATTAGTCAATAATCAATCACTTATTCTCATAAGAATTAAATCCATCGATATATACATAAATTCACTAAGCGATCTTACAAGCAATCTACGTTATCATTAACTCTAAAATATAATGACAATCTATGGAGTACTAGGCCATGCAAAGATTTTCAACCAATAAATATCTATAAACGTTTTTGGGACCACTGCAGATAAAAGCAAATATTGAACAAAAGCTGTAGATGTTTCTATTCCAAAATCATTCAACACCAATATGCCAGTAATCAACGCATGAAATATATACCTTTATTAATCATCCATCTGACAAAACCGCAGATTATAAGAAATCAATAAAGCTTATAATATAGGTTGTAAAAGTTATCAATATTCGATTCTTTACAGATTAGAACCAGTGTGTGTACCAGAGCGCGATTTTTCTGCAGCAGATCTGCCTCAGAGCGCTGTAGAACTCTGATCTGCTCCTGAAGACTGCGCACCTGCCTCTCTAGTCTGGCTCTATGACTGTCTGCTTCACTTGCCTCCATTCGCAGTCTGCTTACCTCGCCGCGCTCAGCCAATAGCTGCGCCTTTAATCGGGTCACCTTGCCCTATATAACAAAATAGCATCTAACAAAATAGCATCAAACGATTTAAACATACACATCACACTGTAGTTAGCAATTCATAAATAAAATAGTTTTAACAATTTTTTTAAAATCAATACAAAAATATAATATACAAACTATAATGGAGAACATTACTACGTATGGTGAAAATTATGCAAGGAACAAGTTAACAGATCAGTTAATTAATGAAACAGACAAAACGAAAAGTAGTTAACAGCCTTTGAGTTATTCCAAAACGACTATTAATATAAATTCTCTAGGTTACGATATCTGATTATATGAGATGAATCATTGATTTTAAACCCCACCCTAGCCAAACTGTGATTCAAGGGAAGATGATGATGATGATATATTAGAACAATGCATTGGTTAGCAATCAGACGAAACCTCAGAGTTGTACATCATACACTGGGTTCAGACTGTTGTAAGTATGGTTAAGTTAAGTCTAGGGGTTATATGTTATCCTCGTGTACTTAAATATGCTTGATGCTACTTTTCGTTAGGCAAACAGGGTATAGGCACAGTTTCAGTAAATATCACAAATGGAATCAAATCAATAAAGAGCATCAGATACATACGTCCCTGACATCATCTTTGTAAAACAGCTGGTAAAGCTAATGTTAACGTCAGTTTCCTCACTCCAAAGCGATGTCAATGACGGGCGAGCCCAGGATTGATTGATTGTTTGTATGAGGAAACGGAAGTTAAACGTTTATTATTATTTATTATATCGGGACAGAAGCCACTCCTCACCTGTAGACGTATACTAGCAGCTGTCTCTGCCTCAGTGACCGACTCCAACTCTCTGATCTTTGCCTCGAGTCTGCAGACAACCTGTTTGCTGACACTAGTCTCCTGCTGATACAGCAGTCTGGTGCGCAGCCCCTCTATCTCGTCTCTTAGTCTGTCCACCTGCCCCTGTAAATCTTCTACTAGCTGGATTTCTTCTTGTAAATGAGCCAGGTCTATGGAATTCTTCACATCAGAAAAAAAGGCTTGTATAGCTACAGATTTAATTATATGCAGATTTAATAATCTAGTTCATTGTTCTTCCCATCCGGTACCATCTTACATTGCATGTACGTGTGTGAGAGCTGAGGTGATAGGTCGAGTGCGAGGGTGTATACATTATGTAAATATATGGGTGAACTAGTGCCTTCATGTGAGCTTACGCGTGTATGTATCTGAATGATTGCCTGTATGTGCGTGCATGTGTGCATGGAATTCTGCACATCAGAAATACTGCATGCGTAGCACCTAACCAAGAAAATGAAAATAATAAAATTCTATAATAATTTTACTGAACGAACAACAAAAAAGCATAAAACGTCTACGAATTAACTCGGAGTTATCGGTTATACCATGAATTTGTACAATTAATGTAATTAAAATGCTGAATAATTGTATTCAACTTAATAATAATAAAATGTAAAGTAATGCACAGCAAGTCAACTTATTGTACAAGTTAAATACAAGGTTCTGTTTATTACGAGTCGTAGATAAACAATCAGTCGTGCGGTGGCGCCACTTCGATAAAATCCTCTGAAGAAAATCCCACAAGTGACCGTCAAGAGTCTAGCTCGTGACAACGGTTATGGCCGCAAAAGTTTCTTGCAGCAATCTTCCTAACATCGTCATCAAGCTTTTCTCATCAATCATCTTTATTCTATCATCTATATTCTATTCATATGTTCAAGGTTCTGTCTGCGGATTTATTCTACGAATATAAAGTATCATTTATGTGATAGATGTAAAATGCTAGATTTTTAAAATCAAGAAGACAATCAAGAAGTAAACCTGCAGAACAAGGGCTCTATATTTCTTGTAGATATCATCTAACTCATCGTCCTTCCCATCCAGTTTACTCTGCAGATCTGCCGACTCCTGATTGGCCCTTCTACATCTTAGCTCCGCCTACATAAAACATGCACATTTTAGCTCCGCCCCTAAATATAATGCATAAACCTTAGATATGGATATTGTACATCTAAGCCTAGTGAAAATACAATAGCACAATTGAATTAAGAAACTTATACGAAATTGTTCTGATATTATTTCAAACACAAGCCAGCAATGCAGATATAAAACAATCAAAGCCGTTTAAATAATCACGCATAAGTATCTGCATGGGTGTTGAATGTGCGAGGATGCCTTTATGTAAGAAACAATAATGAGCCTGTGCATGTGCGTTTATGTGTGTGTATGTGTGCGACTGTGTGTGTGTGTGCATGTATGTGTAACTTGGTGAACAGGACATTTGAGTGTGTGACTGTAAGCATATGTTCGTGATGTACACTGATGTGTATTTATACTTGCATCTAGGTTGCTTGCTGTCTAACATTGCACGTACACGTGTGTGGTGAGCTGATAGGGGAGTGCGATGTGTATATAACATGTAAATGTATAGGTGCACGAGTGCTTCTACTGCATGTGCGCTTACGTGTAATGTATTTGTTTGGTTGCCTGTAGGTGCGTGCCTGAGTGTATGTGATGCAAGAGTACAAGAGTGTGAGTATATATTTATATATGGTAAAAAGATGGCAAAGCTAATGTTAACCTCAGTTTCCTCAATTGAAAGCAATGTCAGTGACGGGCGAGCCCAGGATTTGAACTCCGCACATACTGATCAGCGGTCGAATATCTTACCGACATCGCCACTGGCTCCAGCCAGTTATATGTTATATGCTGGTGTGTATGCGTGCGAGTGTGTGTGTGTGTGAGAGAGAGAGAGAGCACACTTACATCTAGTTTGGCGGCAGTCATGAGATCTAGCTGAGCCTGCAGATGCTCCAAGTCCTGCAGTAGCGAGCTCTTTAGCCTCTGAGCCAACCCTGACTGTGCATCACTGTCCTCCAGCTGTAGCACAATGATGATGATGCGAGGCGATGATGAATACATACACAATGATGATTATGTGAGGTGATGATGAATACATACACAATGATGATGATGTGAGGTGATGATGAATACATACACAATGATGATGATGTGAGGTGATGATGAATACATACACAATGATGATGATGTGAGGTGATGATGAATACATACACAATGATGATGATGTGAGGTGATGAATACATACACAATGATAATGATGTGAGGTGATGATGAATACATACACAATGATGATGATGTGAGGTGATGATGAATACATACACAACAAATACATCTTACAGAATACAAAATTGTGACTAATCAGTACATTACAACACTGCTGAGGTTTAAACTGCCGATATTTATCTCGACAGTAAACGCAGCCTTTAGACCCTACTTCTATACTGTACGTAGATTATATTTTGTGCAGTCTACAACACACAGCAGTGAGAAACAGATTAAATTAATTGAAAATTAGACAGATGAAATGAAATGAATCTAATGAAGCAGATGAAAATTACTCAAATGAATGGAAAAGTACCTCACCACAGAGAGGATTGGAGAAGGACTATTCGTAACCCGACCTTAACTAAACTAAAAATCACGGGAAGATGCTGATGGTGAATGAGAAGCAGATCCTTACCCGGCCCCTAAGATCTCTAATCAACTTGACTTGTTGATCTCTCGCAGCCTTTGCCATCGACTGGTCTCTCATCAGAGCCTTGGCTTCTTTTAATTTCTTCTTTAATTTCTGTTCAGCTTCTGATCTCCACAACATAACACATAATACGTGAAAACAGTATAATAATAAGGCGTTACATAATGGGTAAACAGAATTGTTTTCTCAGGGAATGACGCCCCTGCCCAGTAAATGTTAGTCGAAGTTGAGGAAGGCATAGGAGACCCACCTCGTCAGAAGCAGAATCCCCAGAGAATAATAGCATATCACAAGGAATATTATGAATAATTTGAAGATCCACTCATACGTGGACATCAAGAGTAAGACAGTAGATAGAGAAGAGTGGAGGCGTTATATACCATGAACCTGCCAGTAGGCAGTGCACTAAGAGAGAACATTATAAGCAGCTTGAGCCCTTTCTCTTTTTCACTGGCTGGAGCCAGTGGCGAAGTCGGTTAGATACTCGACCGCGGATCAGTTAGGTGCGGGTTCAAATCCTGAGCTCGCCCATCACTGACATCGCTTTCGAGTGAGTAATCTCTCTCTCTCTCTCTCCCTCTCTCTCTATTTTGATGGCGATTCAGTTGCGACGGCGCAGATTTAAGAAGAACCTGCCAACACCATGAGAATTTTTACATTCGAAGTTGTCAACACTAGCGCTTTAAACGTGGTCACCCACAAAGTACTAACCGAAGCCGATAGAGCTCAACTTCGTTTCTTGACGCGCAGCTTAAACCAAGTGCGCTAAATCCCGCCGCCCAATATGAAAATATGTCGCCCAATATGAAAATATTCCGCCCAATATGAAAGAGCCTGATGTAAAGGAAAAGGAAGTAAGTTATATTACGACAGATAAAGGTCAACGAAGGCTAAACAAGTCGGTATATAATGAACTAGTATATAGTGAACTAATTCAGAGACAACCGCAGTAAACAGTTATATCTTGACTTATGATAGTGGAATCGGCGCAGAAAATGCCAATTAATGCCTCGGAGGGTAACTAGCCAAGCGCTACACCTGATCGCGTTATATTCCGTGCTGAAAAGTACTTTCATTTATGAAACAAAAAGTAAAAGTAAAAGTATTTATTTTAGGAATACATTAAGTAAAAGTAAAACTAACTTTTTTAAGAACCAAAAGTAATAGTAAAGTAATTTTTGGGAATCAAAAAGTAAAAGTAAAAGTTGGAATATATACATGTATTTTCCGGTATCAAAAAGTAAAAGTATATTTTCAAATAATACAGCTTAAAGACAAAACGCTGCAAACTTTGCAAAGTTCGTTCTACTGAATCAATTTGTTGTAATTACATCTAACGAAATAGTATGTTGAAATCACCATAAAGCTGCACAGCAAAATTAATCGTAGGAAAATTGCTTAACATGACATATTCATCATCATCAGCATCCTCCCTTGAATCCCAGTTTAACCAGGGTCGGGATACGAATAGACTGTCTCAAAGCCTCTCTGTCCTACATCACATTACCAGCCAATCCCCTATTTGAGACTTTTCTATTCATTTACTTTTTTATTCGTTTATTCGCTTAACATTACATATTAACATTGAATTATTATTCATTGTCGAAACTAAAAGCAATGACCCAAAAGTGGGTGTAGCACAATGAATAAGTGTATAGAATTCAAAGGAAAAATTTAAATATAAATTACACTTTGAGTAGATCTCCTGTATTAATCCTAGTTTACTTCATAATACTTGGTGCAAGGTAATCCGATAAGAAGACAGAGAAGAAAATAGCAGCAGATAAGTTTCAGCAGATGGTGTTTAACATAGGCCTAATCAAAATCCAATAATATAATTAGATTATTAATATGATTATAATATGATTAGATCATTAATATGATTATAATGTGATTAGATTATTAATATGATTATAATATGATTAGATTATTAATATGATTATAATGTGATTAGATTATTAAGGCAAAGCAAATGTAGACTAGACCTTGTTGCAATATATTAGTACTTTACTACAATAGAGTCTGCACTCTAAACTCTTATTACATTAGCAACAAAAACAATACGATTAGAGTGCTACTGTTGTCCATGACAACATCGAGCACTATGGAACCAAATCAATACCGACGAGCAGAATGTGGGGGATCTATAAACGGTGCGGGCCAAAATCCGGGTAATCAGTCCAAGGGTAATAGGTAGGTGTACTAT
Organism: Enchytraeus crypticus; assembly: GCA_905160935.1. Lineage (NCBI taxonomy): Eukaryota > Metazoa > Annelida > Clitellata > Enchytraeida > Enchytraeidae > Enchytraeus > Enchytraeus crypticus. The sequence continues at coordinate 1,499,241 of CAJHZI010000528.1, forward strand.
AAGAAGCTCGCAGTACTGAAATAGTCAGCATAAAATATACGCAACTACAATTTACATTAGATACCTTAAAGTGAGACGTTCAGTTCTACACACTTTCAGTTTATACACTGTATTACTATAATGTTATTTAATTAGTTTTTAATTTTCAATTCTATTGATAATCATACAGACAGGCCGCTGATTACATTTTATAGGTTAGTGTTATACTCGGACACAATCGTCGATTCTACGGAAGTACTTAAGTAAATTAACACCACATTTCAAACTGATGAAAGAAAATATATTGTTAACTTCTTTACGTCACTAGGTATAAGTATTAATTGCAATTACATTGCAATCAAGACAGCGCCTTCGATCTGGTAGATCAAAGCACAGGCTTCCCAGAATGAAGTGCACAGCTCATTGAAAGTTGAAAAGAGGCCTAGGCCTATGTCTATTTAATATTACTAATTATACATTACATAATCGATAGAATGCGTCACACTTACCGTCCGACGTAGCCGTGTAATAATATAATTTAGACTAGCTCCTTTTATCTTAGTTGATCAAAGTACGGTCTCCAATTATGGTCATTTTTATGTGTTAGAAGTAATTTAAACTGAAGTTATCTTGAATCGATGCCTCACGTTGGATATGATAATAGTGTTACCAGGAAAAAGTGCCTTTAGAGTAATTGTTTTAGAGAACACAAAAATAAAAGTAAAAGTATTTTTTCTAAATTGAAAAGTAAAATAAAATTTAAAGCATGTCATATTTCAAGATTGAAATGTAAAAGTAAAAGTACCGCCAAATCTTCAAAAAAGTAAAAGTATTTTTAAAGTAAAATGAAATTATTGTTTCGGCACTGCTTAAAACTAGTTTAAACCACTCAGTTTCTTACAAATGTTTAAACAATAACAGGATTCTCAAGTAAATAGGCTAAACTGGTATAACATAGACTATATATATATTAATAAACTATAACAGAGTCTATTTAGTTTCAGCTTCAGCAACAATTCGTACACCAATACTTAAAAATAATACAATAATGTATTTCATAATCTGCTCCACTTAGAAAGTAATATGGATACCTGAATGAACTAGAAATATTAGCACGCATGTAGCCTATAGAAGCTTGCGATAAAGCCTCCTTGCTATAGCAAAATGTTAATATTGAAGATCAGAGTAAAGCGAAACCGATATTGCATAATTTATTACCAACAGCTGATGTGCTCTTCAGTGAATAAGGTTTTACCGAAGGTTTTGTGAAACAAGACGCCTCATCCGACCTATGGGAACCTTGCGGCACTCTTATTACCGGACTAGTGATACGGTTTATCTACACGTGGAGTAATATATCAAATAATGTAAAAACATCTGTGTATATGTAAACAATCTGCATTTGCAGCATGAAATGAGAAATGTGATATATATATTCATGTACATGTATATATATATATATATATATATATATATATATATATATATATATATATATATATATATATTCTTATCAAATATGCAATCTAATTTCGACGCTTTAGCTGTACGTTACATATTTCCTGGGAGACTCGCATCACTTTCGCCTTTTAATGTTAATTTTTATACCATAATTCAGTGCAGTATCATTCAGACTATCCATTATCTTCTGCAGTCCATTTTAACTTTCTTCCAGTGCTGGAAAAATACTTTTTTACTTGAAAAATAGTTTTACTTTATACTTTTTGACGTTTTGACAGTAGTATTTCAATTTTAATTTTACTTCTCAGTCTTGAAATATGAAATACTTTTACTTTTCACTTTTAAAAAACAATTACTTTTACTTTTACTTTGGTGTTATCTAAAAAAATCTAAAAAACGAAGATCTATGGGTGCGAGAGTCTTTACATCACTGTTCAGTATACGAATAAGTCAAATCTTATATGAAAAACTACTTAAAATTGGTAAAGTTCTGCGCAGAAAAATATCACAAACTAAGTAATTATGTGCGACGTTAAACACAGAATACGCAAGAAAACTGCTAGTAAGTAAAACTAAAAAATAAGAAACTAATAATACAGAATTTCCGTTAAACACGGAAATTCTGTAGCACGTGCGGTATAACAAGTGTGAATGTGAAACTATACTAACAAAGAAATATTTAACTGACACGTTTTATTACAATAGTCTTATATGTACTAATATTTCGTATATAAACTATACCGCAATATGATTTGAGATTTACTTCCACAAATTTTATGCCTTTAATAACATATTCCTGATGTTAATTTAGATCAAGGCGTTGTTACATTTCACAAATAGTTGTACTGATAATTTACAAAATACGTTTACTTTTAATTTTTGATATCGAAAAATAAATGCATTTACTTTTACTTTTGATTCACAAAAAGATATGACTTACTTTTACATTTTGGTCTTGAAAAAGGTAACATAGAGCGACACAGAGAAACGTAGATTGACAGAGAGAGACATTAGAGACATAGACACATAGAGAAACATAGAGAGACACAGAGAGGCACCGAGAAACATAGAGAGACACAGAAAGACATAGCGACACAAAAAGGCATAGAGACACAAAGAGACAGAGTGACACAGAGAGACATAGAGTGACACAGAGTGACACAGAGAGATATAGAGTGACATACAGAGACATAGATAGACACAGAGAAACATAGAGAGACATAGAAAGACATAGAGAGATACAGACAGACATAGAGAGGGAGACAGCAGACCTTTGCTCATATCACTTCTCATTTGGGCAGCAGCCGTCTGTAGCTTAGCCAGTAGCTCCGCCCTCTCTCTCTCCAGACCTATCTGTCTCTCCTCTAGCTCCTCCACTCTGCTGTCCACTGACTTCAACTGTTTACACATCATCATCATCATCATCATCTTCCCTTAAATCCCAGTTTAACCAGGGTCGGGATACGAATAGATTTTCTCCAGTCTTCCCTGTCGCACAACCGCTTACACAAATGTGCAATTATTTAATAATTACAATTAGTCTAGAAATATTTATCCCCCTGTTGTGTCCGGGTTGTTTAAAGAATACACCAACCGGTGACTGCACGTTTCGTAGAAAGCGACTAAAGCACAAAGATCCAAACCAAAGTCAGAAAGGGCATTCAGTTGGTGAGCGCCTAAGCTCCAGAAGTTGCCACAAAATTTTCTAAAATGAATGGAAGAGATTTTAATATAGTATGGGATAAAGAGGATTGGAAAAGGTCCATTCGTATCCCGACCCTAGTTAAACTAGGATTAGAGGGAAGATGATGATGTTCAATCAGTTACGAACAACATTGTTGTTGTACGAATACAACAACAAAGTCCTTGAAAGTAAGTAATATTAAAGTGGCTGTTTTTTCTGAGGCGGCCACCTTCATATTACTTGATTAATTCCTATTCCTAATCTTTCTCTTCTTTGTATTTTATTTATTTATTCATCACATCAAACATTATAAAAACGCAGTTAAAGCAAATAGAAAGCGAAATACAGAAACGTTTGTGTGAACGGAAGATACAGGCCAGAGAAGCGCTTATATATTCCGGATTTAGTTCATTAAAAGTAGAACATTAGTATAAAAAGCTTAATTAATAGAATTATCGTATCCTACGTAGACAAGTGAAGGTAAACTTGTGGCGAGTTAAAGAAAAGGATTTTAATATATGATTTGAACATTTATCAACCTTTTTCTGATGAATAGCCTTCAGATCTTCAATCTCATCCTGTCTCTGTTTCTCTGTCCTGTTCTCAGCCCTCCTAAGTCTCTCTACCGTAGACTCAAGCTCTGACTTCATCTACAGCACACAACAGCTGCTTGATAACAGCTGCTTTATAACAGCTGCTTGATAACAGCTAATAGGCCTAATAGTATTTGTAATATTGTTACTTATAGTAATGATAGTAGCAGTGGTGGTAGTAGTAGTGGTAGTAGTAGTGATGGTGGTGGAGGTGGTGACTTCTTTTCTTTGGCAAAGGCCTTCAATAACTTTGCAAGTGATTAACGATTAACAAGTGATTTAACGATGTGTCGCTTGCATACATGGATGCGCAGAAATGTATACTATTACTACTACTACTACTACATTTAAATAACAAGGACCTCTAAATAACAGCTATATTGTTATCACTCACATGTGAACGTATTTAGGACTAGAGTTTAGAGAAGGTTTACCAGTTGCAGCTCACTAATGGCCGCTGTTGAGTCCTCCAGATCTTGTTTCTGTTCTTCACATTTCCGCTCTAAATCCAGCTTAGCTTTCTTAAGCAAAGCAATCTGCAAACAAGACAATTTACTTATCTATTAGTTTAATTCAGACACAACAGTCCATACGTTGCATACACCGCAAAATCAAACCAAGCAGCAGAAAGAATACCAACTCATCGTCATCATTATCATCATCATCATCGTCATCATTTTTATCAACATCTTCCCTTGAATCCAAGTTTAACTAGGGACGGGATACGTATAGCCCTTAAATTTTTCCATTCGTTTTAGCAACTTTTGCAGCAATATCTGGAGCCTAGGCGCTCACCAACCGAATGCACCTTTTGGCGTTGGTTTGGATCTAAGTGCCTTGTCGCCTTTTACGACACATATATTCCACGCTTGGTCTATTCTTCAGCAACCAGGACACAACACGAGTAAGAAAAGCAGAAAAACAATATCTAAAAAATAATAATAAAAAACGGTGACACTAGGTCCAGGTAACTAGTAACTAGTCAGAGGTTTATAGATGTAATAGATGCGTTTAATCAAACACATTTATTACATTATTAGCCATGCTACTGATGCCAACTGTTTGAGAAGAGTTTAGAAAATTTGAAAATACACTAAAATAAATAAACATAATTAGTAAAAGACGATCAATCGAGATGCAGCCATTGTACCTGTGAAAGTGTAGGTCATCTCAAAACACCTTTAATTACCAAAGTTTAAAGATAGAAGTTTAGGAGTACTGTTATTCCAGTACTCATAGACTTTTATCAACAAACGATCAATTATCAAATTATCAACAAATGAAATATTAATTAAGATTCAGGATCAATTTCCTCAGTCGAAGCTGATGTCAGGTAGGGCTTAATGAGAAGAAGTGGAAACCTGTTGTTCACTGCCACCAACTGTTCTCATATACTGCATCTCTTCCTCCATTCTCTTTCTCTTCTCCATCTCTCTCTCTAAATCCATCATCGCATCCTGCAATAAATCAGCTCAGAATGTGAAAGAACCATATCACGAGTATACAAGTGATGTAACGCACAAAATTTCACTAGAAATTAATTAAAACGAAGAGAAATAATGGCAAAAATAAGAATTACTATTACACAATAGGAGTAGTTTTGAAGTACTAGTATTGCACAATAATTAGATTTACTTATTATGAACAACTTAATTATACAAAGTATAATTAGCATTTACCACTGAACTACTTTACGAAAGACTTATGGCCGTATTTACTAGTGAGATAATCAACTGTTTAAATACAAACAGTTGTGTAAACTCCCGTTTAGTCACCATTTGATATTCTGAAAGCTTGATTCGCTGTGTAAAGTAATGAGTAGCTGTGCGCCTGTCTTTGGGTGTCTACACCGCTGATTTGATAACCAATTTATTAATAAATAATATTCTAGTCATGTTTACAAAGTCTGCTGATTGGTCGATCAGCCTGAAGGACAGCGCTGTGATTGGCTGAGCGACATAATTTTGGCGGTTCACCTTGTAGTTAATAAACATGCAACGTTTTTTAGTGAATACCAAAATTTCTGGACAACAGTTACACAACAACAGATGCTTAAGTAAATTGATGAAAGAAAAGTTAGTAAATGTGGGTGTTAATGTTTACAACAGACATACCTTTATTTGTCTGTCTAGTGTCTGCTTATCGGCCTGAAGTTCTCTCTTGTCTTCTAGCTCTGTCTCAACTTTCTGTCTCTCCGCCTTCAACTGGTCATTTACACCTTTAAGCTCTGCCTTCAATCTATGTAGAAAGTATCCATCAAGCTTTATTCAGTGATATATATATATATATATATATATATCTATATATATATATATATATATATATATATATATATATATATATATATATATATATATATATATTAGATATTATATATATATATATATATATATATATATATTAAATTAGTAAACTCCGCCTTTGGCATTTGTTAATTGTCAATCAGAGTTTACTGCTCTACATAAATTATCAACTTCGCCTTCAAGTTATACGTAAGGCGACGCTCACAATTTACACAGACGTATAATAACACATACTACTGGGAACATTCTGCATATTACCTCCAACTTCCTCACAACATTCTTCACAACAAAAAGTCGTTTTCATACTGAAAGTGACAGCATTTTCAGTATGACTGTCCAAGAGCATGAAAATATATGGAAGGATTAGATAGCACCCACTTGTCTAATTTCTTCTGCAGTTCACCGTTCTCTCTCGCCTGATCTTCCAACTCCATCTTCAGCTCTGAGGCTGACCTCTGAGCCTGCGCTGATTTATTACCAAGAGCCAACACCAGAGCGCGCTGTTCCTCAGCCTCGTCTTGCGTCTCAGCGAGCTACAAAAACACCACAAAGTTTAGTCAATGACAGAGTATATCTATAAAAACACCACAAATTCTGTCAATAGAAGACTACATCTACAAAAACACCTCAATGTTCAGTCAATCACAGACTATATCAACAAAAACACCACAATGTTCAGTCAATCAGAGACTATATCTCCTGTCACAATAAATCTGTGTCTCCACATTAATCTTTTTGACAGTAGCTCGTGTGTGTCGAGTCGTCTTGAAGAGAAGCCTGTGCTTCTGAACCGTGACGTTAAACACACTAAAACCTGCGTGTCTCCACGAGCTACAAAAACACCACAATGTTCAATCATAGACTATATATCTACAAAAACACCACAACGTTCAGTCAATCACAGACTATATCTTCTGTCATAATAAACCTTAAAATTTCATAATTGGCTTATTACTCTGAAAATTTAAAAGAACCTTCTAAGCTGGTACTGCATACCCAAGAAGTGCTTAAAGAAGCCATTCATTAGGGCTTCTGACCTTGATATAAAACCCACATTATCAGTCAGTCTGAAAATTTATTTCATAATAATAACTTTATTAAACTATCAGATTCTGGAGAAGCGAGTGGCTCAAGTTTAGTTGACTTTACATTAGGCCTTACAGGCAACTTGCAAACCTACGGAAAACTTTTGCTTCTTGTGCAACTGCCATACCGCTTTTGTTCTGTAACCTACGGACCTGTTTAAGAATTTGCTTCTTGGAGCTGTTCAACATCTCGAGCTCCTCCTCATGCTGAGCCTCGAGCTTCCTCTTCAGAGCCTCTATCGCTCTCTTCTTCTCCAGGTCGCTCATGGCTCCTACAAAACATGAGATAGGAGATTTTCCTTATTCAAACGAAAGCTCCCAAGTCTATTCATGATGCAGTCTGTCATATCTCGAGTACAGTCTGTCAGGTCTCTGAAGCAATCGTTTAATATACGAGACAACGAATATTTGACTTAATTTGAACAAAACAACAAAAGTCATTGTAATTTGAACAAAACAACAAAAGTCATTGTAATTTGAACAAAACAACAAAAGTCATTGTAATTTGAACAAAACAACAAAAGTCATTGTAATTTGAACAAAACAACAAAAGTCATTACATAAATCATCAAATCTAAAACAATCTAAAATCACAATCTAAAATCATTCTTTAACTCAATAAAATTACAATCTATCTCAGAGTTTCCTACAGCTACAATTACACCAATGTTCAAGAATGCAAATCCTCCGAAGAATTTTCGCAGCCTTACTCAGTATCCGGGTCCCCTTCCTATATGTTTACTATGGAACTTTTCAAGGATGACCCCTCTCCAGACTACACCAAATTCCCTGACATTTCCCTGACTTATCAAGTGTGCTTCGGCATTTGTATTGCCAGCGCAGCAGCATCTCCGACGACAGTATCAGAGATGATTTTAAAACATTATGCACAGTAGTTAAAATTAAATATATCAAAGTGTTTTGATGGTATTGAAGTGTAATCATTTATATCTGATTACGTTTTGTTCAAATTCAAAAAGCTAAAGATAAAAGTTAATGATAACGTCAGATTCCTCACTCGAAAGCGATGTTAGTGGCCGGCGAGCCCAGGATTTGGACCCCACACATACTGATCTGCAACGTCGAGTATCTTACCGACGTTGCCACTGGCAACGTCGGTAAGATACTCGACGTATCTTACCGACGTTGATACTCGAGTATCTTACCGACGTTGCCACTGGCAACGTCGGTAAGATACTCGATCGCGGATTACCAACATAGTCTATGTAATTTTTTTCTTCTGAATACGCCTTAAAGGTTTCTTGAATTTTTATGCTGAAGAAGTTAAACACGCCCAATTCTTTTTCCCTGATTTTTTCCATTTTCCTGGACTTTTCCCAGACCACTTTCAAATTCCCAGACTTGTCCAGCTCTTCCATAAAAGTGGTCTCCCGGTAACTTCAAATTTCCTAGACTCAGAAAAACCACGCCGCTTGCAAAAACATTTCTGTAATACCTGGTAGAAAAGTCTGAGAGTGACGTTACGAAAATACTAATAAGGAATATTGTTTTATTGGTGTCGTCAAATTAATAACTATACGTACGCTTCTTGTTTTCAGACGACTCGAGCATTAACTCTAATGCTCGAGTCGAGGGATCGATACTGAACCCTCATACTCGACTAGTAAGCTTACATAGTTTACTCTATTTCTTAGTAGATAATTCTTAGTCTTTAGTTTTCTAATTCCCTTTACTTTGGACTGATTTTCTGGATTTGGAATTTGCACCGTTTAGGACTATTCATTTTGCTCGCCGGCTTGATTTTGACTCAATAGTGCTCGATGTTTGTCATTGATGACTGTAACACTCTAATTGTTGCTATTATTATTATTATTACTCTACTATAGCTAGAGGTAAGCGGAAGACAGAGAAGCGCGGAGGCGTTATATACGATGGACCTGCCAGTAGGCAGTGCACTAAGAGATAGAGAATACCTGGTAGAATGGAGTTATCGAAGCCGTCAGTCGATGAGTCGTCATCCGCACCCTGTAGCAGCTGATAGTTACGTGCTACCACCTGGTCGTGCTGACGTAGCAGCGAGTCGTAGGCTTTCTGTTCCAATCAATCCATCGATCATTTAATTAATCACAGGCTTTCTGTTCCAATTCATCAATAGATCGATGGTTTACTTAATCACAGGCTTTCTGATCCAATCAATCAATCGATCGATCGTTTAATTAATCATCAAGCAATCAAGCAGTCTCTTAAACCAATTGTTATTACAAACTACCACCTGATTTTATTATTCGCACAGATATAGCAGTGTATCGCCAGCCGTGTGAATCAATCAACAAATCAATCCATTCGTCAATCCATCAATAAATCAAGAATCATCTTAAATTAATTGTTATTGCATGTTAACCACCTGCCATTATTCTTCACACTGACATAGCAGTGTATAGTCTAGCGTAATAATTATCAAAAAACCAATCGATCAATCAACCAATCCCACGTTACTAGAAAAACGAGGCAAATAAATCGTTAGGTAAGACTGAAGGTGGAAGAGAAAAGTACAGAAATAAATACCTATTAGAACAAACGTGTGTAAATCAAGACAAATTTCTAAAAACACGATATAAATGTATCATCCAGGAGTATCATTTCACCAGCCTAGTAATAATAATAATAATAATTATTATTATTATTATAAACGTTTAACGTCCGTTTCCTCATCCAGAGATGATGACAGGGACGTCCCCAGCAGCACACATCACTACAGATAAATTCACCCTACCTGAAGATCATTTAACTGACGAGTTAGTTCTGCGCCATCTGTCGAATGGCCTGCTAGTCTAGAAGATCCATACTGACTCTCTCTATCTGGCGAGTGACCTAACTTCATTGCTCGTGAATACTGACTGGCCCCGTCTGGTGAATGATTTGACAAAGATCTCAACCTGCTGTCTCCATTTGAAAACTGACTTGGCATTCCATTTACATAACCACTGCTATTCCTATTTCTCCCTTCTAAATAGTTTATCGATAAGTCATTAGCATCGACACCGTTTAGGATTCGATCTCTACGCCTTCTCGAAAGATTTTCACGACAGAGGGCTTGAAAAATGACGAGCCAATCAGATGCTGTGTTATATCTCGCTTCTTCTAAAGCAGATAATTCGTCAGCTTGTAGAAACAGCTATAAAACAGACACAGTTCAGTACTGAAACAACAAAATCGTTCGGCCATAACATAGGCATTCACAATTTAGCAATTTTTAGAAAATTGTTCATTACAGAGTTATATACAAAAAATTATACAAACAAAGTATATACACAAAAGTTTTTAAGATGAATATCTAAATCAGTGTTATATTTAAAACTTTAAAACTGAAAACAAAATCGTTTCATCAAATAGCACGAAGTCCTGTTTCCTGCCCGAAAAAGGTTCTAATTTCAAAATTCAAATGCGAGACGTAAACATCGCCTAACAGAAGTTAGCTCACGAGTAGGATCGTGCAATAATAGTTCATACCAAGTTCTCTCCAAATCCAAACTTTTCAGGATCCAATTTGAGTAACTTCATCAGTTCTTCAACGGCCTAAAATACACATTAAAGATATACAGAAATATGCAACAGAAACATATGAATAAATCATCATTATCATCTTCCCTTAACCCCAGTTTAACCAGGGTCGGGAAACATATGAATAAATCAAAAATAAAAATACAAAGTATGTGTATATTTTTTGCTATGTACTGAGCATTAGTATATGTTAATATACAATACAAAAGGAATCATTAAAAATTCTTACTACTAACATAAACCCATTAATATAAAGATTATATAGTTAATATTATTATTATTATTATTATTTTTTGTTCCTTTAGTTACACACATGACATACCGCATGTGCTACATGGTTTCCTTTCTTGGTTTCTGTAGCTTTCAGTATTTCCTCCATTCCTTTCCATGGTTATTAGTAATCGTTGCCTTTTGTTGGCACATCAATTGCAGCCGGCGCGGATTTAAGAATAACCTTCAAACACCCTCGGGATTTATATTTTCTTTCAAAGCTGTCAACACTCGTTCTTCCAAGGTGGTCGCCCACAAAGTACTAACCGGCACGATGAAGCTTAACTTCGTTCAACTGACGCGCAGCTTAACTGACTGCGCTAATCCCGCCCCAATATTGTGTAACAGTAGTATCAGTACTAATAGTTATAATAATTGCAATAATAATACAGGTAATATCAATATCATTTCCAGCGTCCCATTTCTTGAGCCAGAGGAGACCACCAGAAGAAACAAATGTTTAATTGATTTTATATGATCTGTAACAAAAACTACAAACCTGTTTATCACTTGCACACGTTGGTCGTTTATCAGGTGGTACAAGCTGCTCGAAACGTCTGCGAAACTCCCTATAGGTTAACTGAGTACCATACCCTGACGTAAATCAATCAATCAATTTAGACAATGAAATCAATCGATTTACACTAATACTTACAAACCAAACGTCGAAAGCCGTACCATAATATCAGCTAACCGTTTTTATGAAGCATTAATTCTTCAATAAGTTGTATCATAGATCTGCTATTCTATCATAGATCTGCTATTCTATCATAGATCTGCTATTCTATCATAGTATCTGCTATTCTATCATAGTATCTGCTATTCTATCATAGATCTGCTATTCTATCATAGTATCTGCTATTCTATCATAGATCTGCTATTCTATCATAGATCTGCTATTCTATCATAGATCTGCTATTCTATCATAGTATCTGCTATTCTATCATAGTATCTGCTATTCTATCATAGTATCTGCTATTCTATCATAGTATCTGCTATTCTATCATAGTATCTGCTATTCTATCATAGATCTGCTATTCTATCATAGATCTGCTATTCTATCATAGATCTGCTATTCTATCATAGTATCTGCTATTCTATCATAGTATCTGCTATTCTATCATAGTATCTGCTATTCTATCATAGTATCTGCTATTCTATCATAGTATCTGCTATTCTATCATAGTATCTGCCATGATATCATATCTGCTGTTATTCATATTAGATACTAATCATAATATCAGCTTACCGTTTTTATTAAGTATTAATTCATCAAGAAGTTGTGAGACCAGGAACTGTTGTCTCAGCAACGCTAGATCTGGTTCACTCTTAATCTTCTCCTCATTTACTCTAGACAGTGTCTTTCTGACTGATTCTGAAAACTTCTTAGTGACGAGTAAATCGTTGTTCTCAGAGGGAGGCTGCTTAGGATGAGGTGTCATACAGTGGATGAAGCGTATCTTACTCTGCCGCAATCTCGATATGAGAGAATTCTGAAAAGAACGCAAACGATTTCCCACTCAACAACATAAACAACAACAACATATAAACTGTTAAGTACGCCGGATTACTCAAAAAACTTCTCTTCTAAGCTCTTTCGTATTCTTTTCCAATGTTTTAAATTCTCTTTTTAAATCACTCCTATTTTGTTGCATGATCTAATCGATTCTATACGATTCTATATGATAAACTTGGAATCTAAATGATTACGATTCAGTGTTTTCATAGATGTTTGTGTGTAATAGGTCCTATATCCACATGTATGTAATCTGAATTAGGTCACCTGACCTACTAGGTTCATAAATAAAAGTAGTAATAAAAACTTAATTATCTCAAAAACAGATGAACATAGTTAAACATTATGAACAAATAATTTATATAGATACCCTAAAAGCAAGAAGAATATTAGTGAATATTTGTCGATTACATTTAATTAAAACTAACGTAAGAAATTCAAATTAGTATAAATTGTATAGTGGCTATATTGCACCTCTTCACATTATCTTCAGTTTCATTAAATACAATTTCGTAGCTTAGTAAAATTCATAAAGCGTATACATATAATGAATGAGTAACTTGTCATCTACAAAGACTGCAAGATAAACGAGACAATTTGTTGACGTAGTTCCACGACTAAACTAAAAAGCTACATATCTTTTTAATTGATCAGCTCTTAATCTATTTTTTATTCAGTACAACACAATATAACGAAAATTTAACGTCCGCTTCCTAACTCGAGGGCGACGTCAGGGAAGGGGAACAATTATACAAAATTTAAACAAAGAAATATAAAAAGATAACTGCTACATTGAAATACACACAATGTAAGTCTTGACTTGAACTAGGTACGATCGAGATTTTCCTTGAGGGTCCAACTGCAAACAGTCACTGGTTGGCAGAAGCAATGATCCAAGATAGGCAATCTCTCGTCTACAGGTTAAACACAAAGAGGTACTAGATATTTGCTTTTCTTTAATTTATTAATCATATTTTAAATCGCTACATACATATTATACAATAAAGATATACAGATAGATAATGAATATATTAACAGAAATGCAAATGGCCACTAAATTATTGTAATAAATAATTAGTTAACCATATAAGTATCTAATGGTATGCACGGTCATTGCGAAATTCAACAGTACAATTCTACATTAATCACCTGCAGAAAATAGGTAAGATAATAAGAAAAGTATTTAATTTGTTCAACAGAGGGTAGGAACCGAACGTTAAATTCTCATTGATTGAATGATTGATTGATTAATTGATTGATTGATTGATGTGGTAGGTCTTGCGGGAGAGATCACGACAGAGATCCTGGAGATACTACTAACACGGGTTAGCTATTAGGCCGAGCACTGATTGCTTGGTACGTTTTCCACGGGTAGGTTATCCTTATCCATAAATGCTTTTCTATTACCTGTCCACACTACTTCCTGTCCATGGGTTAGCTATTAGGCCGATCACTGACGGCGCCTCTGGCTCGTGAGCATACAATAGCTAGGCTAGGACTTATCTACGTCTATAGCGTCAATTTAGTTTAAAGCTTAGATTAAAGTTTAGCTTAAAGTTAAGTTAAAAGCTTAGCTTAAAGGTTAGCATAAAGTTTAGCTTATAGTTTAGTTTAAAGTTTAGCTCAAAGTTTAGTTTAAAGTTTAGCTTAAAGTTTAGTTTAAAGTTTAGTTTAAAGTTCAGCTTAAAGTTAATTAAAATTTTTACAGCTAAACTTTCCAGCCACTCACTTGCTGCTCTGAGACAGCAGCTGCTGAAGCTGCTGAACAGCTGACAGCTGGCTCCGCCTCACTGCTTCCACACAGCTGCTCGAGTTATACAGGACAGGGGAACTGCTGCTGCCACAGCTTATGTGTTCCACTGCCAGCCTATTAGCAGCAGCTGCTGCTGGCTTTATTCTATCTGCAACAGCTGTACAACACATTAAAATACTCATCACCCAGAATCCCAGTTTAACTAGGGTCGGGATACTAGTTGACCGTCTCTATTCCTCTCTGACCCACACCGTAAAAACCTTTCCATTCGTTTAGAAACTTTTGTAGCAATTTCTGGAGCCTAGGTGCTCACCAATCGAAGAACGTTTCATATGTCGGTTTGGATCTTAGTGCTTTGACACCTTTTAAGACCAGTGCAGTTAACGGTCGGTCTATTCTTCAGCAACCAGGACATGTCACGGGTAAAAAACATATTAAAATAGTCTAAATTCAGTAATTACAGCTTACAAATATTACTGCAAAACTCATGTTTACAGAGAAATGATACAGTGTATATTATTTATTGTAAAGGTAATGCTGCACAAATATATCAACACACTGGATACAATCAGTAACAACCCCAGTCAATTTCAATCGTAGCATCTGCACACATACAGCAATTCGATAACAATGTCAGAGAAACTACAGAAGTGCGAACACACGTCATTCACTCGCGATTCTCCGAACAGATAAAAAATAACACCGTATATTTACAATAAAAACGTTTTAGTAAAACATTAAAGTTTCTGTCCATTAAAGTTAACAGCCTTTATAAGTTTATAAGTTAACAACCTTATCCTCAGATCAACCCATACGGCATTCAAATCCACGTCTATCATTATACAAGAAATCCACAGATCACGTAAACAAATAAAATTTAATAATAAGTAGATATATAACAATACATACGTAAACCATTACTGTAGTGTAACATCACGGCAGGAGCTTTGAATGTCTGCAGATCTTCATCAGAGTTCTGTTTCACTGCCGCCCTCTCTAGACAGGCAAATAAACTGTCGTCTGACCTAGAGACGTCTGATTGGTCTGCCGATGAGATCTTATTAATCGATTTATCGATGTTCTTAACTGTGTCACTCAAGTCTATTGGAACTTCTATTCCTTCCTGTGAAATATACAACACAACACAAGGACTCCAGCGTCAATGTAACAGTGTTGCAGGATTCTATATGAACCTCCATTCATTTCCGTGCAGCACACATGTATAGCACATCACAATGATCGCAGTGTCTTAACTCTGTGGCTAGAATATATAGCAACTTCACTCCTTTCAGCAGAATAAACAAAAAAACAACACACTTGTATTATTACTTAACATTAGCTTTGGTAGCTTTACCTTACGGTCCATGTTTCACATCCATAAAACAGCGTGGTCCAAACCAAAGTTTTCATTATCTTTATCTTTGCGTCTTTCTATAGAATTTTTCTAAAAAGTTCTTTCCTATTACCAAAGGACGCTTTTGCTTGTGCAATCCTACTGCATATTTCAGTCTCACATTTCCCAGCATCAGTTTCAGTGTGGCCCAAACATTTGAAATTCCTTACCTGTTCCAATTTCGTACCATTTATTGTGATACTAACTTCACCTTTATTATTGGACACTCTCATAACGTTCGTCTTTTTTATATTAAATCTTACAAAGCTATTACATTAATTCATTACCACCACTAGTGAACGTACAGCCAATTTAAACTATCCTGACCTCCAATAGGCAACAGTTTAATATCGTAAAACTGCACTAAACCGATCGTGTAGCAATAGCACTACACACTAAACTGATTAGCTTATCAGACATTACTATCATTGCTATTTGGTTGTAGTACAGTGGCCTGAATAGCCAATGGATTGAAGCCGCAATTGCTTGTGAAAACCTACTTCAGAGTAGATCTTACTTGTCTGAGCAGTCCAGCCAGGTCCACCAGGTTGTTCTGCACATAGAGCTGCTGCAGCCTGTCAGCCAGGTAGTTATGTAGGAGGTCATCGAGCGAGGCAGCGACCTGACGACCCCTCAGAGCCGGGTAGAGACCTCCGGGCGTGTCCACGAGCAGCAGAGAGGTTGCTGTGGGACTGGACGAGCCTTCTAGACATCTACACACACATACACAAACAAAAACACACACAAATACGTAAATAATAGCCTATTAATCCATAGAAATTATTCTACTTCTCTTTTATTTTATGCAATTAAATAGATTACTCAATTAGAAAACTTTTATGAATTATATTTTGTTTTCATTATTTTAATTATTAATTTATAGAAATGATTTCGATATATCTTTTACTTTCTTTATTTAAATTATTAATTTATTGCAACTGCCGCCTAGGGCACCCACAGTCTAGGACTAAATCAGCAAAGTTCAATAATTGTCAAGGACAATCAATGTCAATGACAACCAATGTCAATGACAACCAATGTCAATGACAACCGATGTCAATGACAACCAATGTCAAAGACAACCACTATCAAGGGCAACCAATGCTGAAAACAACTACCAAAGCAGTAAAGTACTATAATCTACGATGGAGATCATCACTTGATGGTATTGAGTCGTTATATGCCATGGACCTGCCAGTAGGCAGTGCACTAAGAGAGGTATTGACTGTGAGGCTAAATGTACCGAAATGGACATAGCTAGATAGCCGTCATATCATCGACATTGCACTAACGACAAACAGACGCAGATACCTGTTGATAGCGGAGACTATATATTGCAGGAGAAACGAGTAGAGGTCCCGTATAAAACACTCCAGTGCCTTCAATCCATCAATGAGCTGAGTATTCAATACAGAGGTAGACGTTGTTGTGGCAGCTGTAGCAGCTGTTGTAGCAGCTGTTGTAGCAGCTGTTGTAGCAGCTGGCTGCTGGAAGACAGCTGCCGAGAGAGCTGGTAGCGTAGTGCCCAGCAGTACAGCAGCTCTGTGAGCAGCTGTGGGGCGGCTAAACCTGTACTCAGCTTCATCTACAGCAGCAGCAGCGGCAGCAGTATTGTGACATTCATTAGAGTGATCAAGATGAGAGTGGTTACAACCAAATCAATAACATTTACAATCATCATCATTTTATCATTTACACTGGCTGGAGCCAGTGGCGACGTCGGCAAGATATTCGACTGCGGATAAGTATGTTCAGGGTTCAAATTTTGGGCTCGCCCGTCACTGACATCGCTTTCGAGTGAGGAAACTGACGTTAATCTTAGCATTACTAGCTTTACAAATCTGTACAATAATAGATATCTGAACAGAATTTCAGAACTTAAAGTCATTGTAATAAATAATTACATTAGAAAAGTATAGAATTGATACTTTATATCTTATACTGACTATTAATATTGACTTATTAGCTTAAATACACCTACTGATACATGCAGATTGATTAACTGATTCGTTGCTTTGCATAAAGATTAATTGATTTGCTGATTAATTAATATACAGAATGATAGACTGGCTGACTGATGTATTGATTTATTGATTAATAGACAGGTCCATGGTATATAACGCCTCCACTCTCCTCTGACCTCCGCTCTCCTCTTCATTTCAACATATGTGTGGTTCCTTAAATCATCCAACAGGCCGAGATTAGGAATGTTAGATGATTTAAAGACCCACTTATATGTGGACATGAAGATGACAGTGGAGGACTGAGAAGAGTGGAGGCGTTATATACCATGGACCTGCCAGTAGACAGTGCACTTAGAGAGAGAGAGATATTATACTGACTACTAATACTGACTTATTTGTTTAAATACACCTACTGATTGATTGATTAACTGACTGTTGATTTGCATAAAGATTGATTTGCTGATTAATTAATTGATTGAATGATAGACTGACTGAATGATGTATTGATTGATTGGCAGAATGACAGAGAGTCACCAACGTCAGAAAGAGCATTCGGTTGGTGAGCGTCTAGGCTCCAGAAATTACTACAAAATTTTAAACGAATG
Organism: Enchytraeus crypticus; assembly: GCA_905160935.1. Classification (NCBI taxonomy): domain Eukaryota; kingdom Metazoa; phylum Annelida; class Clitellata; order Enchytraeida; family Enchytraeidae; genus Enchytraeus; species Enchytraeus crypticus. The sequence continues at coordinate 1,517,369 of CAJHZI010000528.1, forward strand.
GAATAGCCTCAAATATTGACTGAAAATGATATGATGTAGGACAGAGAGGATTTGAGACAGTCTATTCCTATCCCGACCCTGATTAAACTGGGATTCAAGGGAAGATGATGATGATGATGATTTATAGACAGATTAATAGCAAACCTTTTATCACTCCAGCCACTCCTAGTTGATAGATAGCAGCTAGGACTATCTGGACACACTCCACCTGCTCCGTGGAGAGTCCCAGCCTATCCATGGACTCCAGGAGCTGCTTCCATCCAGCCTTCAGGCTCTCCACTGTGGCGACATCTCGCGGTGGAGTGAAGAGAAGGTTCGGCTCAGACTTGCTGGTCATTAACAGTCTGGTCCTGATGTAGTCAGATATTAAATTATGTTTTAATAATAAAACCTAAATAATAATATGTTAGATATTAATTAGGTTTTTTATAATTAATATAAAATATAAATAATAATTCTGGCGGAATTTACAAGCTGAAAAATTGCTTCATTCCCAGTTATGTAAAAGTACAAGATAAGATACTCGACCGCGGATCAGTAGGTGCGGGGTTCAAATCCTGAGCTCGCCAATCACTGACATCGCTTTCGAGTGAGGTTAACATTAGCTTTACAAGCTTTAAAGTGTGTAAAATTGAAGTTGGGAATTAATAAAATAAAATAACTCACGTTGTGTAAGAAGTAAAAATATTGCATCGAGTAAAAATGCTTCTAAAGCTTGTGTGGGGAATTTCATTTCTAAATTATAGTACAGCCTCGATAATAAGGTCCCATCTACGTGAATATTAGATTATGACACGTGAACTCGTTTTCGTTAACTATTAAATACATTTATTACAGTACATTCTAACATCGCAGAAAACAACAAACATCAACACAATCATAGACAAGCGCACGACGGTATAAAGAAAAGATAATAATATTTTAAATAATAGACATTATAATAGCATCGATATCTTCATTTAACTAATTGCAAATATTTTACATCCTCTTAATTACCATTTAACTGAATTTAATACCTTAATTCAAAACGTAACTTCTCTCCTTAAATCTCTAAAACACAGCTCTCTGTTCGACGTCTCAAATCAACCCCACTCTTCGACTTTCAAAACTCGACTGCCTTGATGGTCACAGACACAGACCTCAGACATTACCCTGTCCTATCTTGTAACAAGGTCTAGACGAAGGCGTTACACTAGTCCACATATTCTCTAATATAGTCAAGAACATGGACGGAAACAGGGATCCATATATGGAATATATGGGTTCCTGACAGCTTGTTTAACGTCCACAAAGTATCACAAAATAAAGTTATACTGGGATTCAACTACACGACCCCTGCTGATCAGGCTAAATTGCTATCCTTTCGGCCATCCAACCGGTATATTTTATCATCTCTGCAACAATATTAATCTGACATATTTCTTCACATTAATTTTTAAACGGTTGATTCACAAGCACACACTGAACGCAATTGCGTATATATTGTAATGAATGCAGTGTATCTTTCACGAAATAAACAATATTCAATTCAATTAAAAATATGACTACACGAAGTACTATGAACCCAATTAAACTGAGATTCAATGGAAGATGATGATGACTAGGAGAAGGTCAATGCTTTTTAATAGTAACATCAATTGTAGAGTAGAACCTATCTTGTTGATCATCATCATCATCATTATCATCAACATCATCATTATCGTCATTATCATCATCGTCAGCGTCATCCTCTTCATCGTCATCGTCATCGTCATCATCATCTTCATCATCATCATCATCGTTTTAAACAGTAACATCAATTGTAGAGCATAAACCTGGCTTGTTGATCAAATCCCGCCATGAACTGATAGAGAACATTGAAGGTTCTCTCAGCTTCTGGTCTGTTGAGAATTCTCTGCCTCGATAACACACCAACCTACAATCACCCGCAGATATCAGCTACGTTCTATCATCTTCCTATCCTTTCATAATTTCTTCTTTCTAATCCTACTTCAGCAAATTTTATATTTAATATTTTCCTATATTTTAATTAACACAATTTTATTTTTGTCCAATTTCTTGGATTAATTTCTTAAATTAATTATAATCAGTATGACAAACTTCAACATCATCATCATCATCATCATCATCATCATCATCATCATCATCATCATCATCATCATCATCATCATCATCATCATCATCATCATCATCATCATCATCATCATCATCATCATCCTTCATCATCATCATCATCATCATCATCATCATCATCATCACATCATCATCATCACATCATCCATCATCATCATCTCATCATCATCATCATCATCATCATCATCATCATCATCATCATCAATTATCATCATCATCATCATCATCATCATCATATCATCATTATCATCATTATCATCATCATCATCATCATCATCATCATCATCATCAATCATCTCATCATCATCATCATCATCATCATCATCATCATCATCATCATCATCATCATCATCATCATCATCATCAACGTCATCATCCTCATCATCATCATTATCATCATCATTATCATCATCATCAACGTCATCATCATCATCATCAGCTACCACCACACACAAACCTCTCTTCCATCCTCTTTGAAATCATTCCAAATATAAACACAGAAATCTATATAAAATAACTTCTCAGAAGAGGCAAGAAGAACAACAATACGATTAACGTGCTACTGCTGTCGATGACCATATCGAGCACTGTGGAACCAAATCAAAACCGATAAGTAGAATGTGGTGGTCAATAAACGGTGCTAACCAAAATGCATGTAATCAATCCAAACAAATGTATAAAAAGATTTAAAACTGTTCAATTTCAATACAAATGCCTTTACTTTCTTTTCTTTGGACTGATTTTGGCATTTGCACCGTTTTGGACCTTCTCCTTGCTCACCGGCTTGGATTTGTGTCAATAAAAAAGCTGGTAAAACTAATGTTAACGTCAGTTTCCTCACTCGAAAACGATGTCAGTGACGGGCGACAATAGTACTCGATGTTGTCATGGACGACAGTATCACACTAATTTTTGTTATTATTATTATTACGTGTTTGTAGAAAGATAAGGGAAAGATGTAATCCCTGACATTGCTTTATAGCGAGGAACCGGACGCTAAATTCTTATTGATTGATTGATTGAATAATGCGCATGACAGCTGGACCTACCTGTAGATTGAGAGAACAGATGACACCGGAGGAGTCAAAGTTAAGACTGATGACGGTTGAACACTGTGAGGCCTTTGTGTTAGCGAGGCTGTGCGCCGAGGTGAACGACTCGAGTATAGAGATCAAAGCATCCGCTCTTTCTACTGCTCAGAAAACATTTGAATATGTTAGTAGTGCAGAGCATCAAAGAGAGATACATATAACATAAATATAATCTGATCATGAAGACTTCTAAAAGTCGAAATTTAAGTTTAAGAAATATAAAGCGAAAGGTCTAACTAGTCATGCAGTAAGTATATAATTATGACATCTGTACAATATCTTTTTATTTTTATTTTACATTTGTTCATTTTCAATGTAGTTCTATTTGTTTTAATGCACTGTTGGTATTTTTATTCTAGGCGCCGAGGTGAATGACTCGAGGGCACTGATCAAAGCATCCACTCTTTCTACTGCTCACAAAACATTAGACGTAATAAAACAAACAGAACGCACTGATATCGATCTTGCTTTTCCTTCTGCTCATACATTCCAATCAGTCAATCAATAAGAATTTAACGTCCGGTTCCTCGCCATAAGGCAAAGTCAGGGACGTCTCTTGCAGACTCTACACAAACAAGCGCCAAAGCACCAAACGATGACGACTGAGTATACAGAGACCACCAGAGAAAGCAAGATCAAAACAGTGCAAGTCCATGATCCAAGGCAAGTGGGTCAAAATTTAGACCTATGACGGAAAGAGATGAGTGCAGATGAGACACTCGCTAGTGATCTAGCCATCTAGTGATGTGGAACTGTTTGAAGTTCCGAGACGTCCCTAACATTGATCCTCGTGAGATAAAAACGACATTAAAACCTCATAGTATAATATATAATCAAAAGACCATAGTAAAAATCGCTACAATATCAAATAACTATCATATGTAATACAGCTTAAATGTCAAAATCTACAAGATTTATCAGTGATCAGCACTGAGCTTATAGAAAAATAACTTACCTGACCAATATGAATTCTTTTCATATTAATATTAATTATAACAATATTAATAATAATATTAATACCTGAACAGTATTTTTATAGAACTATATTAATACCTGATAGAATCTTATTCCTGGATGGGAGAAACTTTGAGTAGTATCTCAGGATGTGATGCAGATTGAAAGATTTGCCACTACCGGACCAGCCCTTCATCACTATGGACTGAGTCACGTGATCCTCCAGCATCTTCCTGTAAGCCAATTGAGCCACTGAGTAGACGTGAGGGTGAAGAGAATGCAAGGGACTTCCACGAACTCTTTCAACCACCTGAAATTATATTATTATAGATTTTAAAAAGTAGAGTAAAAGTAAAGTAAACACGCGTAATAGTGAAATGATCAACTGTATTGATATCTATCAATTTTTAATACGACATGTTTGAACAGTTAGGCAATTTAGACCATTTTCTGTATAACCAGTCCAGTGAAGTCCGAGATTTTATCCTCAGATCAGCGCGGCTGGAATTCGAACCCACGAGGGTTCAATGCACCTCAGGATCGGTCAATTAAAACTTCATGACGAAACAATAAGATATCTCCGATAGAAGAAATATTCCAAAGAACGAGACTAGATTGTTAGATTATTCGAGAACTCGTTAGGATGCGGAGAGAAAAATAAAGACAGAGAATAAAAATGAGAGGAGGCTATGGACCTGCCATTAGGCGTTACAATAAGAGAGAGAGACATTGGACAGATTATTCACACGTACCACATCAGTGTAGAGATGAGGAAGATGATGCAGTGGTTTAATGAACACAAGACTTTGTGCAGCATAGGTGCACACCAGTCCGCTAACGCTACGTGTGCACAACGTGTGCAGGCAGCTTGACACGTTGATGTGATGTAAGAGCGCGAGATTATCCGTACGATCAAATTCCGCAGGATTTGCCTAAAATGTCAAAGATAATAACTATATAAACTAAACGATAATAACTAAGTTAAGGATAGTAAGTATAAGTCAAAGATAATAAATATAAGTTAACGATTATCATTTTAATTAGCGATAATAATTATGTTAGGAGTAGCTTTCGATGTCGCATCGAAAATTCACTTTCCAGAGAAAATTTTGCGTTTTTAAATACTTTGAACTAAAATAAATTTTGTAACAATAAAACATAAGATCTTAACTTCATAAATCTCTTGCCACAAACCAGGCATCTTAAATTTCCTTTGCGAAATAAATTTAGTCTGTATTTCTTTGTTTCAACATAATTTTATGTCATATACCGGTGACATCTAAATTTAGACTTCTGTGTAAATTAAATTCAATTAATAAAATAAACACTTACATTTATAGTAAAATATTAAAACGTACAATTTTAAGCAGTACAATCTGACCATCACTTTCTGAAGGTATGCAGAAGTTTTTGTTTTAATGAATGCTAACATATAATGAATGAGACAATGTACATTGACGTAAAACAACAAATATCAACTAATTGGCAAAAAATACATTGTAATTTAAATTAAAAACAGCTAACGTAATGCATATTGATCAACTGACACAGCTAAATTTACAGATCTTCAAAAAAAAAACGTGTTAACCGTTCAACTATCTACCTCTTCGATATCTGCTAGTAGAACTTCCAGTTCAATAGTTGAGTCTGCAGATTCTAGGCTTACGCAGCATTTGTCGAGACTTGAGGCAGATTTACCCGTGAGATGGACTGGAAGGAAGCCACCAGTATGAACCAACCAGGAGTATTGATGAGACTTACTAAAAAACTGTCATCAATCAATAAATCAATTACTGAGAAGGTAAGCAAAAGCAATTTTAAAATCATTTCTAAAGAAAATGAATACAATCCTACGCTTTACAAGTTGAAATTAATTTTAGAAAAGGAAGACAAAACACAAACAAAACAAATCACTTTTCAATGATGCAATAAGTATCAGATAGAAAGGTCAAATAGCCAATTAAATATCAAATAAATATTCATTTTTCAAAAGCGCCGAGCCGGTAGACTATCAGTATGATGTTTGACTGGGGATCAGTAGGTGCAGAATTCAAATCCAAAGTTCATTCTACCACTGACAAGCTATCAAGACAGGTTAAACTAAGCTTTAAACTAGACACATATTTGCCTGTTATTTACGCATAATATTTAATGAAATTAAGACCTAGTCTTTACATCAACTAAGATTTAAGGTCAACAATATTGATGTCAAGATGAATTCAGAGATGTAGCAATTTATCATAAACAGGCTAACTCAAATTGATACTTAGGATAAGAGGATATACAGCTGAAAATGCCAAATCCAAAAGAATACCGATCAGGTGATAAAAGATGCTCAACTGGAATAATTAAAATACCTCTATATAATAAACTATCTAATTTAATTTGCGTAGATTCACTTCACTTGATTCATTTGATCACTTGATATCCCTGGATCAATAATTCCATAACTCAATCAATGAGGATTCATCATTAAATTTCTTATTTGGTATTTCCTATCACTAATTTCAATACCTGATTCTGAGTTCTACATGAATAATTTAAATAAAATTTTATGTTAAAATATTTGCAAAAAGGAAAGGATATACATAAATACCTTGGCATCATCGGATAAAGTTTTCTCAATATACTTTTCAGGCGAAACCTGAGTTTCCTCGACTACATCACAGTAAGAATTGGAGTATCTATGCAGAATATGTCTTCTTTTAGCTCTCCTTCCACTGCTTCGAGCAAAATTGTTCTTCAAGTTTAATCTCGTATCCGTAACATCCGAATCCGATTCACTTTTATCGATATTGTTTTTCACTGGTATTCCATCAAGACGCCATGTTTCAAGTAATGAATTATCCTTAGTCACACATTTATTATTGCTGACTGTGTGATTCGTTGATTGTGACAACAATTTCTTCTTCTCGAGCCGTTCAGAAAGTGAGATCTTCGCGATTTCTCTTCGCAGTAAATCATCTATTAGCAAAGATTTTGACTGGCTACCATAATTTGCAGTAGCAGTATTGTGAGAGAGGGTCACTGCCGCCATAGTTGTGAGATATCGTCACAGCTATAATAATAAATTATTTTGCTTGATATGATCGATGATCTAGAAGTAGATTCATTTTAAGTCATTCTTGCAGAAAATAATTTACTAAAAATAGATATTTCTCTGAAATAAAAAAATGTGACTAAGTTGATGATGATAATGTTAAGTTACAACAGAGCAAGAGACACAGTTTCTCTTTACTCAGTGTACAATTTCATGTATTGGCAATTGCCATTTCAATGATTTCTGTATAATGTACCGGTACTTACCAATATAATGTATAAATCATTTATTTGCTTTATTGGTAATTAGGGCCATTAGGCAAGTCTATTAGACATTGTTATTGAGTAGTTATAAAAAAAAATATAGTGAAAGTGAAATTATTGTGAAATTTAAAAATAATAGGTGATTTTTGAATTCTAAACAAGTTCAAACTTGCACTTATAACCACAACAGAAACTTACCCTATCTTCAAGAGCAATACTAAGCAGTATTCATTCTACTTAAAATCTAAATAATAACAGTATTTAGAAGAAATGTGAAAGTCGATAATTTTCTACAAATACTTCAGAAAAGTTTGCAAATGCAATCAACTGCTGATATCCGCAAAATCTACCAAGCTCTAGTTATTAGCTTAAAATGAGAACTTCTTAAAATGTACGATTTCATCATATCCAAATGCAAGATCGCATATTACCACATCTTAGATTCATTGTTAACAATTGCCTAAAAGCTGATGCAAAACAGTAATAGATTTATTTAAGACATAAAATGAAAGTCCTTAAAATAAGATGTTTATATGCTTTTTTGACATTGTCAAACAAATTCTTACAGTTCTGGTATTATTGACAGTAGATAATAAATAAATATTGATCGTATATATTGTCATATATACGATTAAATGCTTATAGACTCCAATCTCACCCCATTATAAATGTAATAGTCGATCAGACTTAAATTTTAATATAAATATCATAATTTTACATTTTTGTTTACAATTTTCAGGCTTCCCATTGGGTGCATGGCAACCATTAGTCTACTTCCGATCTGGCTGGGCATAAAATGGAATCTTTAAATTAATATTTATTTTGTAACACGATAATTTATGGTGTTAAAAAGAGAAATATTAATTTATTTTAAACATTAGAAAAAATAAGATTTTAGGGTTCAGGTCTTTTAAAAATATAAAAGCCCAAGAAGTATGCTTTTAGGCTTTGACAACCGAGAAATGTGAAATTTATTTCAAAACACTGACAAATTTAAATCTGATAATTTACATTAGTATACTATAATAAATATTGCAAATAATTAGTTAAGCTTTTAGTCAACTTATAGCCAAGCGTAATGCGCAATATTACATTTGTCACTTTCTGCTACTGTTTTATAGCTTTCGCCTTTTCTAGCTTTTTCAGTTTCAACTGTGAAAGAACCTAACACCATAACATAAAAAACCTACAAACTTATATTTATTTTGGTATAAGTGCTCTTTCCATTCCTAATTAATACTCCTTCTTACTTTTACTTTGGAATGATTTTCTGGATTTTGGAATTTGCAGTTTTTGGATCTTCTTTTTGCTCGCCGGCTTGATTTTGTCTCAATAGTGCTCGATGTTGTCGTTGATGACTGTATCACTCTAAGGATGTTATTATTATTAATTATACGTAATTATACTGTACGTACACATAATTGTAAAATAATTATCCATGATTATGCAATAATAAATATAATTGTATACAATATGGCGTGTACTAGACATTTATCGCTTCAAAAGTTTATAATTTTAACGAGAAATGGTATGACGACTGAGAGTGAGGTTAATAAAAGTATATTTTAGAATCTTGAAGCTGTTAAAGTGTTGTACCATCAATATTGTGTTAAATTATATTCATTACATTATAATTCTGTATAATTGTGCACAATTGTAGTGTAATTACACTACAATTGTAGTTGGTAAGATACTCGACCGCGGATCAGTTGATGCGGGTTCAAATCCTGGGCTCGCCCGTCACTGACATCGCTTTCGAGTGAGGAAACTGACGTTAACCTTAGCTTTTTAATTAAGTCTAAATATTGTATAATTATTATATTATTATATGTCTCACTTCTCTCCTCCTTTGCTATCATGTACGTCAATAATTTCCACTAAACTAATGAAAACATATAAATTAATTGAAAACACTTTAAAAATTAGCCCATTTTAATAGTCTCCAAAAGTGGGTTCAGACATATCGCATGTGGGAACATTCAATTCAGATAAACTGATCAATGGGCTAATTTTTAAAGTGTTTTCAATTAATTTATATGTTTTCATTAGTTTAGTGGAAATTATTGACGTACATGATAGCAAAGGAGGAGAGAAGTGAGACATATAATAATATAATAATTATACAATATTTAGACTTAATTAAAAAGCTAAGGTTAACGTCAGTTTCCTCACTCGAAAGCGATGTCAGTGACGGGCGAGCCCAGGATTTGAACCCGCATCAACTGATCCGCGGTCGAGTATCTTACCAACTACAATTGTAGTGTAATTACACTACAATTGTGCACAATTATACAGAATTATAATGTAATGAATATAATTTAACACAATATTGATGGTACAACACTTTAACAGCTTCAAGATTCTAAAATATACTTTTATTAACCTCACTCTCAGTCGTCATACCATTGGCGCTGCTCTCGTGCAATCGAAACTGGATTACTGTAACTCCCTATTTCTAAATCTTCCCAGTTGCGAGATTGATAGGTTTCAGTTCATCCAGAATTCCCTTGCACGTGCTGTCTTTCGTAGCTCCAAGTATTCTCATGTTACTCCAATCCTCAAGTCCTTACACTGGCTCAAAGTTAGAGAATGCATTTTATACAAGACAGCTTCTCTAACTTATAAGTCTATTACCACTCCTGGTAATAGTTACATGTCCCACTTACTACAAGTGGGACAACCTACCTCCAGGCCCACCAGGTCCTCTAAGTTAGTTACTCTTGAGAGACCAAGCCTTCCTTCACGTAGCAAGCTGTCTAGGCGCTCCTTCCAGCATGCTGCCCAGCAGATCGGAAATTCTCTTCCTTCCACTCTGCGCACCCCCTCATCTATTCCTGATCAGCCTTTCCTATCTACGAACAGTTTCATAGGCGATTGAAATCTTTTCTCTTCGACTTTTCATATCCACCAAACGGCCACGAACTGAGACCAACACGTAAACCTCCATTCCGCTAGTACCCTCCCTTGGACTGACCACCCGGATTTTGGCTCGCACCGTTTATGGACCCCTCACTCTGCTCATCGGCTTTGATTTGGTATCACAGTGCTCAATGTTGTCATGGACAACAGTAGCACTCTAATCGTATTGTTGTTGTTGTTGTTGCTGATCATTACAAATACTCGAGGATGTCATGAATACTTCTGCTACACGTAAATCAGTAGTTAATATCAATCAGCAATGTAATGCAATCATCATCTTCAAACATTATAAAATAGTCCGTAAGCAGTCACTTGAAATGTTTAATGCAGCAACGTACAAGTCTAAATTTACAAAAAATTCTAGTAATTCACGTTACAATTATAAAATGCAGAGATATTATACCTAAAATATACACAACAAATAGACAAAATATAGTACAAATTATCGCACGATCAAAATTGCCAATAGATTTCGGGAGGAGTCGGCCCACGAAGGGGTTTGTGACTCCCCCGTCATAAGCGGCAACCAGATCTGAGTTCGACTGAATCATTGGTACGATTTTATTACAATTTACATCTAACACAAATCTTTTTTTTCAATGGACTTAAGTTTTAAATTTCTTCTAATGAAAAACAATAATTTTTGCGGGATAGAAGAAGTGGTAGATTAAACGATGCCAGAGATCTATCACTAAAATGTATAACTTTACAGTACGTCAAGCGCTGAAGATGAAAGGTCAAACGTACTTCTTCTTTCTAACAATACAGTGAAATATTTCACAAAAGAATTGATGCACAGATCGATGAAGGTAACTTACTCGACAATCAATGATACGACCTCGATATTGTAATAACAGTCAAGTCTAAATGTTCAAGGAAAAATATATTTTTAGAATTCAGTCGAACCGTGCGATTGGCTCAAGTCTGATTCCAGTGTGGTGATAGTAGACATGAGAGAGAGAGAGAGAGAGAGAGATAGTAGGCATCAGAGATAGAGATAGCGAGAGAGAGAGAGGGAGAGAGACAGGAAGGGAGGGAGAGAAAGAGACTCCAGATAAGTAGACCAGATCTGAGAGAACTGCTGCAAATGATGACATATTAAGGACAGATGCATGCACATCTATATAACACATAAACACAGTAGTAAGCTACGCTACCACACCGCAGTGAAATCAAACTTACGCCACAGTAAACATCGTCCTATCTCTACTTCCGGCTCTCTCTCTCTTATTCACAGACTAAAGTACTATTTACAGTTCCGCTCCTCACCGCAAGATGCTAGCTGAAGAGATCTGGCATAACGCCAGCTGATGCAATCTGGCGCAATGCCAGCCACTACATCTGGCACAATGCCAGGTAACCACATCTGACACAGTGCCAGCTGAAGACATCTGGCATATTGCCAGCTGATGATAACTGGCACAATGCCAGCTAACTACATCTGGCATAATGCCAGCTGATATCTGGCACAATGCCAGCTAATTACATCTGGTACAATGCCAGCTGATTACATCTGGCGCAATGCCATCTGATGCTATCTGGCACAATGTCAGCTGACTATAACTGGCAAAATGCGACGTCACACTAATGAGTCAGAGGTTGTGTGTGAGAGAGAGTGAGAGAGATACAAGGAGAGAGACAAGGAAGGAGACTGGACGATGTGGCGAGGTGAGTTTAACCTCAGCAACCGGTCACTCTGGGGTCAGCGCCTGACTCTTTGGTAATGTTTAGCTTGACCACTTCCTCAGCCGTGGTGGGGTGAATGCCAACAGTGGTCAACAGTCGATCCCTCGTCAGTCCACATCTGCTCATCAACCGATCAGCCAATCAGTCGATCAATCAGTCGATCAATCAGTCGATCAAACAATCAGTCGATCAAACAATCAGTCGATCAGTCAATCAATCAATCAGTCGATCAGTTGATCAATCAATCAGTCGATCAATCAATCAGTCGTTATTCAGTCGATTAATGCATAAATTGGTCAATTACAATTAATCATTCAATCAGTCAATTAGCTAATTAGTCAATCAATCTGTCAATAAATAATTTAAGCACATAAATAAATATATCAATTAATCATTTAAATGAAGAATCGTCTACGAACAGGAAAAACCATCCTTGAATGGCGTTGAATGGCTACGCTAGTAAAAAAAGTCGTTCAGTCATTTGTCCACTTCATTTCATCAATGAACTATCTATCAATCAATCAATCAATCAATTAATATTTTACTAACAACGTATTAAACATTGTAGTATAATCGCTGCTGTTGTGGTGCTATCGTGAAGCTGTCTATTTCAAACTTTATAATAATTTAATAAAATTTATAATTTATATATTTGTAGATTAATTAATAATCCTGACCCTGGTTAAACTAGGATTTAAGGGAAGATGATGATGAATATTTCTAGATTAATAAAATTAATCTAGAAATAGGTGTACGGAGCTCCAGTCAGTAGTTAATAAAATAAATAAAGGTTTAACGTCCGTTTCCTCATCCAGGGATGATGTCAGGGACGTCCACAGTAGTTAGTAGTTTACAAATACCACAGTAGTTAGTAGGGAGCAGATATTACCAAGCTATTAAACGTTTAGAGGAAACAATTGAGAGCTTACAATGAGCGCATTTAAATCATTTATCAAACCTTAACGCTACGGCAAACCCCTGCATAACTTCTCCTGCATTGGGCCCTGTGTAGTGAATGCCCAAGATCTCGCCTCTATCAGACTTACGAGCTATCACCTGAAATCAATCAATCTATCAAACAATCATTAAGTTAATTAATCAACATTCAAACATTCAATTAATCAGCATAATACAAGTAGAGCTAACAGTGTGAAAAGCAAACACATACTGAACACATAGTGGTTTCTTTGTCTTCTTTGTTATGAAGACAAAACAAAGATGACAAAATATTTCAGATATCAACATATAATTAACTGCACGCAGGACACGACAGTGAGACCTAGAGGCCTATTTGAAGACTCTCGCACAGTATCAGGTAGGTAGGTAGGTAGGTAGGTTGTAGTACGTTTAACGTCAAACTTCAGAAGCACAAGACTTCTCTCCAAGACGACTCAACACACTCGAGCTACCGTCACAACGACTAATGTAGCAGTAAGTTATTCAAATTGGTATCGCCTTGTATCGGCAGTCAGAGACTCACCTTGATGTAGCAGTTCTCGTAACTCTTCTGCGGCATGACATACTCGAGAGGCTGGTAATAGGCGTGATAAACCGTCACATCGGTCTTACCGTACTGCTTCTCTGCCGCCTCCTCCGTCATACCGACAAACGAGTACTCCAACGGCGTGAATACTGTCGTGGGTACCTAAGAGTAATAGCAAATAAGTACTCCAGAGGAGTGAATACTGTCGTAGGAACCTTCAAGTAATAGCAAATAGTACTACAGCGGTGTGAATACTGTCGTAGATTCCTTCAAGTAGTAGCAAATAAGTAAAAGCATGTAAAGCTAAGGTAAACGTCAGTTTCCTCACCCAAAAGCGATGTCAGTGACAGGCGAACCAGGATTTGAACTTCGCACCTACTGATCAACGGTCGAGTATCCTATCGTCTAGTACTCTACAATAATGAGGCATTTTCAAGTAATAGCAAATAAGCACTCTGAAACAGTGAATACTGTCGTAGGTAATATCAAGTAATAGCAAATACGTACTCCTAAATAGTAAATACTGATGTAGGTACTTTCAACTACATTCAACGGTTTCAAGATTGTCAGAGTCACTGAGATTAACATTTATTATTTTAAGAGTCGTTTGACTTGTGAAGACAATCTTACCATCTCGTAGTCCATCTGCACGCTGGACCTGGCAAACAGCCTGTGAGCTAGGAGTCGTCCTGACTTAGTGGCCACTGGAGTGAGCTGTAGACAATTCTACAACAACAACAACAACACGACAGTACACAAGTAACGGAGTCAACTGTAGACAATTCTACAACAACAACAACAACACGACACTAACAGTCTGTTGCGAAGTCGGTAAGGCACTCGACCGCAGTATCAGTATGTGCGGGGTTCAAATCCTAGGCTCGCCCGTCACTGACATCGCTTTCGAGTGAGGAAACTGACGTTAACCTTAGCTTTATCGACTTTTTTAACACTACACAATCACTCACAATAGTGTGAATCTAAAAGCTAAAATGCTGAAGTCAAGTTTGACGCCAGTTTCCTGCTCGAAAAGCATGTCAGAATCTCATAATAATAGAATATCTTCACCTATTCATAAGTAACACTGAAAATTAAATTCAAAATTCAAAAACTAAAGTACCAATAACTTTTTTCATGTTACCACAACAAACTGAGCAAACAAATCATAAAAGGTGATACAGTATACGGCTAGAGTGGCTGGAGCCCGTGGCGAAGTCGATAAGATATTCGACCGCTGATCAGTATGAGCGGGGTTCAACTCCTGGGCTCGCCCGCCACTGACATCGCTTTCGAATGAGAAAACTGACGTCAACATTAGCTTTACCAACTTTTTTTGCTTTTACCATTTAGAGTTCTATAAGCGACTGCAATTAATGGCAGCAACGTGTAGTGAGGCAAATATTAGTAGAATTTATTTTATTTCCTCTGCCGCACAACGTTCAGTACCTCGAGCACGTCACCGATGGCGTAGATGTTGGGCACGCTGGACCGCTCTGCCTCATCTCCAAACCCTCCCGTGATGAACCCGTCAGAGTTGACCTTCACCCCTACGTGCTCCAGACCCATTCCAGCCGTAGTGGCAGTCCTACCTGGTGGTAAAAATATCACACAGAACATACACACACATCATATTACACATACATAAACATCACATAACACATACATCAGATAATACATACACACACATTAAATAACACATACACACACATCGCATAACACATACACACTCATAAGATAACACATACACACACATCACAGAACACATACACACACAACACACAACACATACAGTCATATCACAAAACGCATAATAATAATAATAATAAAGGTTTAACGTCCGTTTCCTCATCCAGGGATGATGTCAGGGACGTCATACACACACATTATACAACACATACATCATACAACACATACACACACATCACATACACACACATCACACTACATGTACTACCAGCACTAGAGAAAAATTAAAGGCAATACTCAAAAGCTGGCTACTACACAACACTTTCGCATATCAAAATACCAATAAAAACAGGAAATAAGCACCAGAATCTAAGCAATGGGCCTGAGAGAGCACACAGAGAGAGACAAGAGAAAGAAGAAGATCAATGGAATACCTATAGCAACGAGCACAGTGTCGTAGGAGTCATGTACCTCTCTATTACCATCAGACCAGGTGACCTTCAGCTTACCCTGACCTCCGGTGCCCCCGTCAACCTTGCTGATAGAGGTCGGCTGACACCCCATGATGAACTTAGTGCCGTGCTCTGACATCTCCTTCACCACCAAGTCTGCCATTTGCTTCCATCAATCAATCAATCAATCAATCAATTAATCATCAATAAATCAATCATCAATCAATGAACCAATCAACCGAATAACCAATCAAACATTCACTCAATCAATCAACCAACCGAATAACCAATCAAACAAGCAATCAATCACTCAATCAATCAATTAATCAATCAATAACAAGACACAATCTAGAAAGGTACCACAAATAAATTGCCACTCAACTTGCAGTAATATGCAGGTGATATGCTTTGATTGCACAGCAGGACAACAATGATAGGATAACGAAAGAGAAAGCAACCAGTTGTGTTAAACTATTGTTACGGCTGGAGCCACTGGCGATGTGGGTAAGATACTCGACGGTGGATCAGTATGTGCGGAGTTCAAATCCTGGGCTCGCCAGTCATGGACATCGCTTTCGAGTGAGGAAACTGAAGTTAACAGTAGCTTAGCTTTTTTCTTATTTTTGTTACTGAGTAGTTTATTATAAGTTACTTGCTAACTATAAGTCATTTACCTATTATTTAGTTATTTGTAACTTGCTTATTCCAAGTTATTCGCTTACCTGATCAAATTGTCTGAGAGGTACGGAGCGGACCATGACCGTCGTGTCAAAACCCAGGCCAGTCAGAAAACCTGCCGTCTCCAGCGAAACATCTGCCAATAACTCATTGTTAAAGATTTATTCTGCAATTAATGTGTCAATGCATTGCATCCAACGAAAGATCTCTCAATGACTTAGTGTTAATGATATAATCTGTCGTTAAAGGGTCAATGCATTGCGTCAAATGAAACATCTGTCATTAGCTCAGAGGTAGAGATTTGTTCTGCCATTAAAGGGTCTAGGCATAGCTTCTACAATACAATATAATGAAAAGAAGATTTAACTTTCCTTTCTTAATCCGAGGGCGACATCGGTGAAGCGTCTGCCTACAGAATTGAATGTCTCAATGTAGAACATTTAATCTGATGTTAATTGCAGAGTAAACAGCGTCAGTCACCGCTCAACTGCCATGTGTTCCAGCACCTAGATCAGCTACTTTAGATTCTAGCTACGATTAACCCTCTGAATGATAATCTCCATCAAGTTTCTCCTAAGTGGTCTTTGTTTACTCGGTCGTCATCGTGTGGTGTTTTGGCGTCTGCTGGTACAGTCTGTAAGAGACATCCTTGACATTGCCTAGTGGCTAGGAACCGGATATTAAATTCTTATTGATTGATTAATTGATTGAAGTTCCTGATAGCACAGGATTCACAAGAACTGCAGGTAAAAAACGAGATCATCTAATGCATGTTATGAGTAACAGCATGATGTAGCTTAAGAACAAGAATTATTACGCAGCATCTAATAAATAGAAATACGAGGCATAAGTAAAGGATACAGCTTGCCCCTACGCACAGCCTACAAACCAAACACAAACATATCAATCAAAGCATCAAATCAAATCTGGGAAAAAAACTCTATACTCTCGATATACTCTCATCACGTTATAAGAAAACTAATCCTTCAAAGTTTTGTACGTAGAATTTCAGAGCACTTGTGCTTTTCATGCAACAGAATGAGCCTAGAGATTTAGCTAAATCTTCCACCTTGTCTCACTCCCTACATTTAAACTTACATGTTAACCGAAGAAGAGAATATTAAATTGGAAACGAGTGTGGATGCAGCATTTTAGATTTTGGCTCACTTAATGAAGTCCTTGGTTAATATCTCAAATCTAACTCGTGGCGACTGGCCAGCACTGCTTAAGATCACATTCCTATTGCAAAAACATGCCAATCAGATTATAGTAAAGTGCAGTAGTGACATCCCGGCTTCATCTTCAGATGAGGAAACAGACGTTAAAATTCTATTTTAATTATTAAATCCATTCATTCTCATATGAAATATTTATTAGTCGATGGCATAAAAGGACAATATGTCAGATATGTCAGAACTAATCACAATTACTTGATTGATGAATGTGAGAAAGTTTACTGCCAAATAAAACCAAATAAACTCAAAAATAAACCAATAAAGCTAAGGATAACAAACGTTTTTCCGGGAGGCGTATTCATCCAGAAGATATCGTCACTAGATATAGCATGCTCCAGCGCTCCAGGAATCTATGGAATTGTCAATCAAAATATGCAGTAAATTACAATCAACAGACGGCAGAAAATTCTCAGAAACATTTAATTTCAGATGTAATTTAAAATAATTTACATCTGAAATATACTTCTTAAGATCAGCACTTTGAAAATAAATTACATTAAGCGCAATTTTGATATCCTTCTGCAACTAAAAAATATTTTGCTTACAAGAATTGCAAAACTTCAATTGCTGTAACCTGTAAACAACTAAAGATAGATACTAAAGATCTAGAGCATCTAGAGCATTTGTAGGCCCCAATTGTCAACTCGTCTGCGAATCAGCAGATGATCCATTACTTCAATTGATCCAAAATCTATGCTAAATATAATTAATTTGTAAAAGAGTAAAAGAGGAAGAAAAAATGAGATACTGTACGACTGTAAGAAAGAACTATATAAGAAAATAATAATAGCATAAAATATAATACAACATAAAATAATATAACACAAAATATTAACAAGTGTATTGTAAAATTTAATTAAATGAAATAATAAACATAGAGTTGACAAACCATTTCAGGATATTTGGGTCTAGTACCGGTGGCAATTACAATATTCTGAGTCGATAGGATTGTCTGCGGTGAATAAAAATATAAAATAAATAACAATATAAAATAAATAGAATATACAAATAAATAGCATTCACTCGAGCGATTGTCTACACATGGATAAATGGACAACGAAATTAAAATATAATATCAATAGTAAACACATAAATCCACGCTTCTATTTAAAAAATCAAATAAAAGGTCTAAACGACTGCCAGAAACAGAGAAAGATAAGTAATTACAGACTGGTTATTTTAAATATTTTATCAAACATGTTCAATGCATATCTGCATATAAAATTATTATAAATGTGAGCAGTAGTTTGAAATAACTACTTCAATTAAAGAACAGCATAGCAGATAAGGAACAATAACAATTCAAGCAAATTGCACAAAAATTATAGTCAATAGTTTTAACCTATTTATTAATAGCACCTATAGTCTTAAGATATCTATTAATAGCACCTATAGTCTTAAGATATCTATTAATAGCACCTATAGTCTTAAGATATCTATTAATAGCACCTATAGTCTTAAGATATCTATTAATAGCACCTATAGTCTTAAGATATCTATTAATAGCACCTATAGTCTTAAGATATCTATTAATAACACCAATAGTCTTAAGACATTTATTAATAGCACCAATAGTCTTAAGACATTTATTAATAACACAAATAGTCTTAAGACATTTATTAATAGCACCAATAGTTTTAATATATGTATTAATAGCACCTACAGTCTTAAGACATTTATTAATAGCACCAATAGTCTTAAGACATTTATTAATAGCACCAAAACAATGCACATGAAACCCTACTGAAAATTCGTACCTCTTTTCCATTGGCATCAGTGCCCACCACAGTGTTCCTATCTCTAACTGAGCCTCTCATGTTCAGATAGTCGATGTTTCTACACAGTAGTAATATAATGAATAATAGCGAATGACTTGATGAATAAGTGAATGTAATGATGAATGAATTGATGAAACAGATTGCAAATACAACGATGAAGGAATTGGCAATGAACATCCGGTCCTAAGATAATGCCTGGATGAGATTAGATCATATAAATTTCTTTTCTGTTTAATCGTTTAATCTGAGAGAAACCAGAACTAAGAACAAGTAAAAAGCATGAGCTGAGCAAAACAAGAACTAAGAACAAGTCCTACGTACTTCTGCTTCAGCTGCACGCGATGACCCCAGTTCAGCGACTTAACATGATTCTGAACTGCCATAGCCAAACTAGACCTGTAACAATATCATCCATGACAATATTCAACACTGCAGAGCCCTAGTAAAATCAATTTCTTTCATTGCTACAGATATTTCGTATTATTGGCGTTTTTGAGAAACGACTCAACAAAGAACAAGAGTAAGAGTTTGCGGTATCGCTCACCACGAGAAGGGAACATTCTGCGGGACACCCCAACCCATTGAGCCGGCACCTCTCAGAGACTCTCCAAACATGGCCGCTTGATGCATCAGCTTCTTGGGTATACAACCAACGTTCACGCACGTCCCCCCGAGCTGCCATCTTGTGCCTGACAATATAATACGATATCACGATACAATACACTGTATTACGGTACAATGAACAATACAGCATAACACAGTATGATACATTACAATATAATACATTCTCGTGCATATATGCGTGTATATATATATATATATATATATATATATATATATATACACAACCTTTATTAAACCTTTATTATTATATATATATATATATATATATATATATATATATATATATATATATATATATAATAATAATAATAAAGGTTTAACGTCCGTTTACCCTTCCAGAGATGATGTCAGGGACGTCCCCAACAGCACACATCACTACAGATCAATTCACCCAGACCAATCTGCAAAAGAAATGTGCTGAGGAGAAGTAAGGTCCTAAACAAAAGCCAGTCCAGCGATCAAAAATGGTCAGGGTAGATTGATTCTGTCTACGGTGGGAAAAGGAAGTCTTAAGCTAGCTAGAGAATGTTGAAAGAGAAGAACAAGAGCAAAGATTAGCAGGTAAAGAGTTCCAGATTGTGGGTGCTGCGTAAGAAAAAGAACGTCTGCCCAATGATGTGAGAATATTTGGAACAGAGAGAAGATTGGCATCGGTGGAACGAAGTGATCGTGAGGGACGATAGGGAAGAAGAAATATACATACAGAAATACATACATATATATACATACATAATATATACATAAAAATATAGATATAACATGTCTATATATGTAATATATATTATTGAAATATATATCTTATGTATATATAGATAGTTGTATATATATATATATATATATATATATATATATATATATATATATATATATATATATGTATGTATATATATATATACATTTTTGCCGGGTATTTGTTGTGAAAAAATGTTGAATGTCAGAAAAAGTTATCCTTTCTCTACAAGTTATCATTTACGATATTGTATATTATTTACTTATGACATATATTTACTTATATACTTATTATAGATGCAGTATATAGATATATATATAATATATAGATATATTATTTATATATACATATATATATATATGTATATATATATATATATATGTATATATAAATAATATATCTATATATTATATATATATCTATATACTGCATCTATAATAAGTATATAAGTAAATATATGTCATAAGTAAATAATATACAATATCGTAAATGATAACTTGTAGAGAAAGGATAACTTTTTCTGACATTCAACATTTTTTCACAACAAATACCCGGCAAAAATGTAACGTCAGATCTACAAACTATGCGAACTACATTTTCTAAAAATACAAAAAACACTATTTATAATAAGGATGAATTAAATACTGGCTAAACCAATCAATCAATCAAGTTAAAATGTAGATTTTAATAAAAGTATTATCAATTACCTCTTGGAGAAGGCGTGACAAAATCTAGAACTGCAACTTTCTTGTCCAATGAACTTGCTGTGCACAAAAACACAAAACATGCAAAAAGATATTAAATTAAACTACTACAGCAAATTTCAATAAACTAATTTCTCTTACAAGGAAAGTTGATAAACTGTATATTAATGTCATGTAATTATTAATGAAACGAAGGCGAATAAATCGTCAAAGCACAAAGATTTAAACCAACGCTAGAAACTGTATTTGGTTAGTGAGCGCCTAGGATCCAGAAATAGCCAATAAAAATCTCAAATGAGTGGAAAAGTTCCTTACCCATAGAGAGGAGTGAAGATCTATTCGCATCCCTACCTTAGCTAAACCGGATTTCAAGAGAAGATGATGATACTGAATTGTTAAAGAAACTAAACTAGATCAAGAATTTCTTCTATAAATCAAACAATGAGAGAAATTAAATAGTTCTCCAGTAAAAGAGATAGATAGAAGAATTATCACCAAAAGAATACCACATTACCACTAATAATAATAGCAATTATAAAGGCTCAATGTCTATTTCCTCATCCAAGGATGATTCAGGGATGTCCCCAACAGCACACATCGCTACAGATCAATTCAGCCAGACCAATCTAAAAAAACAAATGTGCTGCGGAGAAGTAAAGTCCTAAACGAAAGCCGGTCCAGTGATCAAAAATGATGGCCTAGTGTCATAAACGACAACAAACCTTCTTTAGCACAAGCAAGACCTCCTGATCCCCCTCCAATCACTACGAGATCATAGTGCTTTATACCGCTTTTATCTGAAAATATAAAAAAGACAGAAGTCCGCAATGACAATATCAATGAAGTGATTTGTACAAGTAAATCTGATGACAGCTTTAAAGAAACTTCTTATATAGTTTGAGCAATTAACAGATGGGTAGAATAAATGAGAAGCAATAAGGTTTCGACAATATGAGTTTTATAAAAATTACTCAAAATGTAATTTAGTGCAGTAAATAATTAAACAGATTTACCTAATGCAATACACTATAACATTACTATCGCAATCTTAAATGTGTGAATAGAAAATTGACAATCGGATTATCGTATTACAACAGACTAACCAGATAGTCTTAGAAACGAAGTACAAAAATTTCGCCTGATAGAACACAATAAATTAGACGATAAAAGAACAAAACTATTACTACTGCCCAGCAGTCTTATGGGCGCCGCCATATTTAAAAATCAGCTGATTCCGGTCCGGCGAAACAGCGCTGCCAAAGTAAAATATCTTACTTCTGATGTAAATGTCACCATTAATAATAAATGCTGCCTAAAATCAGTCCAAGTATGGATTTTCTGAATCTTGATATAATAGTGCAACATATTTAGGCCTATATACCGTTTTGACGTCCCTGACATTGCCATATGGCGAGGAACTGGACGTTAAATTAATATTGACTGATTGGTTGAGTGATTGATTGAATATTGATTTTTGTTTAATAAAATATTTGATATTAGAGGTGACTCAGGTGAATACTGAGTAGCCTACTAATCAGAGAATTACTTTTTTATATAATAAAATATTAGAAAAATGGTTAAATTCATGAAATCTTTACAAGAATTATAAACACTGGAAGACTGGTTAATAAGGCACATATTATTTAATACCGTAAAGTCCCATGAGTGGAGAAGACGTTGAAATTTGGGAAGAGGAATTGTTAATATCCTTTATGTCCCCTTCAGACATCCCAAATCTATGTAGCTATGCTGAGACTATTATAACCACCGATTCAGATCTGTCGTTTTATCTAAGATGAAATACTATTACGATTGGGTTCTTTAACTATTTTGGCTAACCCTTATAGCCTTATAGGATAGATGAATCAGTTATTTTAATAAGAGTAAAATTGGTTATCTTATAACTAAGGATATGATATAAATATAAACATGACGTCAGATCAATATTTGTCGTCATTGATTTGAGTTATTAAACATAAGTTAAAAGGAAATTTAAAGTGTTGCGTAATATTAAAGGCCACGACAACATCGAACAATATGAAGCCGAACAATATGATACCAACATCGCCACATCAGCGAGATATAGAAGATAAGACTGGAATGGCTGGGACAAGTGGCGATATCGGTAAGATATAAGACCGCGGGTCAATATGTATCAAAACGGATCAATTTGTTTTACGAATAAAGAGATGAATCTATATGTGTGGGTTCAAATCCTGGTCTCGTCCGCCGATCACTGCGCATGATTTCGCTTTCGATAAGTGAAGCTGACATCAGCTTGACAGCTTTTACATTCCTACAGTTCTGTGGGACGAATAAAAATTATAGGTTATAATACTGTAGATGTGCCAAACGGTTCTTTGGTTTCAAATGGCAGGGTAGTTGTAATTACATTCCTAGTTTTGATACGACTATATACATCGCTAAATATAAACAGTGTGCTATTAAGTACGAAAGGGTACTATAACTAATTGTTTTAATCTGTGATTATCCATTATAGAATTCTAATGACATTAATAATTGTAGGCCTATCTGATTTTACGAGTGTGGTGTGTGTTTGTATGCTTTGTGTGGGCCCTACTGCCTGATTTTTTAATTATAAATAGGCCTATATAACTCATGATGAGCAGGAGTAAAGTAAACGCGCGTTATAGTGAAATGATCAACTATATATATATATATATATATATATATATATATATATATATATATATATATATATATATATATATATTTTTTTTTTAATTATTTTTTTTAATACCACATGTTTTATCCGTTAGGCAATTAAGACCATTTCCCGTGTAACCAGTCCAGTGAATGTCCGAGATTTTACTCTCAGATCAGAGCGGCTGGGATTCGAACCCACGAGGATTCAATTCACCTGAGATCTGTCATTTAAAACTTCATGACGTTACCCCTACGCTATTAAGACATTCTAAAGCATTGAGGAGCATGATCGAAACGATAATCATGGTCGTCAGATTTCTTCACGGATCTGATGGACAATGCTCATCTCCATCAGATGTTTCTTAAAACCTACGTAATTCTCAGAAAACTTCTGTACCATTACGAATATTAATCAGATATTAATTACGGTTCAGGGATAATCAATCAAAAAGAATTTAACGTCCGGTTCCTCGCAGTAAGGCAATGTCAGGAACGTTTTTTGCAGACTCTACACAAACAGGCGCCAAAGCACCACACGATGACGACTGAGTACACAGAGACCACAAGAGAAAGCTAGATCAAAACAGTACATGTCCAAGATCCAAGGCAAGTAGCGTATTAAAGTTATAATTATGAGATTTATATAAAATAACTTAAAGCTGTGTATAATATAACTGTTTATAACTTAATAGATAATAGTTAAAACAAACGTCAAATGAACGTCAAATCGCCAACTATTAGTATTATTTAAAACATAATCCATTATCCTAAAGACGACGCAGTATTCCCTTGACGTCCCTGACATTATCCCTGGATGAGGAAACGGACGTTAAACCTGTATTGTTATTATTATTCCGCCCGGTGGATTCCGCAGCACGGGTGGTCCGTAGGGTCAGGGACGCTTCCTCCAGAGGCGTAATGAACGAGCCGGGTTTCGACTCTGCAACTAGCGCAGTCATCTTATTCCAAACCCGAATCATCGCATAGAGATCGCTGACGTGACAGAACAAATACTGCTGCCACAAAGGCCCCGTGAACTTCTGCTCAAAATAAGACCCTGCCAGAATATAGGTCCTCCCTATCGACGTGTGGGTTAGATTTTCAACCTTCTGAGCGAGCAATCCAGTCACGTAGATGTCGTCGATCCAGAAGAAAGGAACCTGAGAGGAAGCGGAATAGAACTTCTGCGCTACGTCCATGGACATAAAGAAACCCATTCCGGAGCAGTATGTCGGATATAGCTTCGGCCTCCAGTCGGATTCGTTTACCATCCACTTTCCAGTTCTCATTACGACCATGTTTCTCCACACTAGGCACTGGAGAAGGTTCTTATCGAATCCAGCCTTCGAAAGCTTCTTTAGCCGCTCTACTAGAGAAAATGGATTGACGAAAACATCGTCGTCAGTTTTTAATACAAATTTAGCATTTGAGCAATACGTAGATACCCAACGCAGTCCCGCTATACCTTTATAAGTAAGATTTTTATACGTATCCAGAAAAGATTCTTGAATTATATCTCCGTATTCGGCTGCTTCCATTTCCAAAGCATGCTGTATGGAAAGGCTGGAATCGAGAACAGCAAAAGCCGGCCTGTTGGTTTCGTTCTCCGTTTGGCTCAAATTTCGCTGCATTTCGTAAACTAAATTTTGAAGCCGCTGCTGCTGTTGCTCAAACGCCAGTTCGAGTTGTTGTTGTGGCGTATTAGTCTCTAAATCCAGATGCTGATCTTGTTTGTTGTGTCGTCGAATCTCCTGTAGCTGATGTAACAATTCCATCTGATGCTGCTGCTGCAGCTGCTGTAACGTTAGCTGCTTCTGTTGTTCAGGACTCAACTGTTGTTGTTGCTGTTGTTGCTGCTCGGGTGGCGAATCTCTGGGCGGGGTTTGATGTTGCAACCGTTGTGGGGTTGTCTGCTGCAACCTCTTTACCGAATCTACTCTTATCGGCGGCGCCACGCCCATCACGAAAACCAGCCTCATGTTAACAGCGCCGTAGGCTCCGGGATTTCCCCAAGTCTTTCGAATGACCATTCGTTTCTTGTAGTTAGCCAGAGCGGAATGAACGTAGACGACGAATAACAGATCTCCCTTCACCTCCGTGCAAAGGGTAGGGTTGTTTATCAGATATTTAAATGTATGTGCACCGGCAGGCATCTCGCTGCTACGGTTGCTTTCATTAGTGTTATTATTCAAATCAACTAGAGGCGGCTCCTCATTGCCTGTTGACGCACGCGACTTGTTTGGATCTGTAGGTATTCGAAGTAATTTGACGTCCGTCTTATCAACCGATCCTGAAGATCTATTGCTCTTTCCGTCGTTCACATACTCCGGACTTCCCGTGGCATTCAACTGTAAGGACCTACCACGCGCACTTCTGTTGGATTTATTTAAACTATGCGAATCTGTTGCATATTTGGACTGAGACAATGATTGAGCTGCGGCAAAACGTAAACTTTCCTGAGTTATTCTGGTTAAATCAATATCCTGTTCATTTGGACTGGTATCCTTGTTGTTGTTGTTATAGTTGTTGTTGTTGTTGCTGTTGTCGTTGTTGTTGCTATAATTGTTGTTGTTGTTGTTGTTGTCGTTGTTGTTGTTGATATAGTTCTTGTTGTTGGTATTGTTGTTGTTGCTGTCGGCAGTTCTGGACCAACCCTCCGTGGTTAGCTTAACGCTGTCTAGAGCTACCCGTGGAGTGGAGTTGACTAGAAAGCTCATAAATAAGATGAATGTTAGAATGTTGAATAGAACAATACCGGCGTAGAAGTATCTGCACTGCACCGCTCGTCGCATTCTTATCTCTGCAGGTCTAAGACTGATCCCCTATAGACGAGCGAGAGGGAATCGGTCGAGAATCGATGTACGTCTAGCTATCCATGATGTTAGATCAGCAAGGGGATCCAAAACATAAATTCCTACAGGTGAGCAGCTGAACTCAATAACGAAAGCTTTGCCTTTATTTCATGCCAGTGCAATTCTCGACTACAACTCATCTCTTCAGAATATAACGTTGCCTAATGACATTTAATTAAATCTATGTTAACGTTAAACAACATGAAACTGTTGTGGTCTCATGATTGTCACTACGAATGAACTCAACTATTTCTCAGATGTTTCTTATCCATTCAATCTAAAAAAATACAAATGATCAATGATTAAACTAAAATCTAATAAATAGCAACTACTACGTAAACACAACAAACGTGCACACACCCTGAATGTACATAAAACGCACACTGTCACACACTGTCACACACACACACTCTCTCTCTCTCTCTTAGTGCACTGCCTACTGGCAGATCCATGGTATATAACGCCTCCATTCTTCTCTGTCTTCCGCTTTCCTCTTCATGTCCACAAATGTCATATGAGTGGGTCTTTAAATCAGCTAACATATATATATATATATTAGATAATAATATATATATATAGATATATAGTATAATATATATATATAGAATATTATATATATATATATATATCTATGTATATATAGATATTATATATATATATATGTATGTATATAGATACGATATATATATATATATATATATATACATATACATATACATATATACACATAAGCACACACACGCACACACACATACACACACACATATATGGATGTAGATTGATCATTCATCTACACAGGAACGAAGTTACTTAACAAAAATACATCGGCTGTAGTTTTGCATAAGCTGTATGAGCAGGCTAATTTTCTATCAATAATAATAAGTCATCCGAATACAAAATACTTAATTTAGACTAATTTAAGACTTAATTAGTAAAAACAATACTTCCAAGTGAAAGCTTCTTAATGATTGATTGATAATGCGTGTATAGGTCTTTAAACCTACGATAATGTAGAAGGCAGTGCATGGAGGGGCGAAGATTGCCTCCTCACTTTATTCCCGCCACTTGTCAGGGAAAAGAACTTCCTTGACAAAATCCCCCAAAAGAGACAAAATGATTTATATTTCAGAGAGATAGAGAGACTGAGAAATAGTGTGTGAGAGAGAGAGAGCGAGAGAGAAAAGAAAGAGAGAGATGAAGAGAAAGAGAGAGACTGAGAGATAGTAGGAAAGCGACTGAGAGAGAGAAAGAGGAAAAAGTAATATAACCAGACAAAAAAGAGGCCATTGTACCCTCTAATCCATTTACCAACAGAATCATAACACTGCTAATCTATACAGTCTTCATTGTATAGTACAAGAGGTTTTAGCACGTTCATCTGTACCAGCAACCTAATATAGCATTTCATTGATATATATATAATAATGTATAGAGCTATTGTTAAATCTAGCTAGCAAATATAACTTCACATTCCAACAAACAAATTGTGTCATTCACTGTACAAAATATGCTCACATATTAAACAGTGAAAACGTTGCAAAAATTACTAGCTAAATGGATTCGTTTCATCTAACACTTTAGTCTACATTAGATCTTTTCCATTATAAACCTGATTGTTCGAAAGAAAAAAAAGAAATAAAGGATTGATTTTACATTTCAACATTCCTGTTGCATTGAATATTACACATAAATACGTGTATTAATCAATACAAATAACAAAATAAGAATATCAGAATATAAATATCATGTCTCAACCAGGCCCCATAATAGTCGACTGCTTTTGTATATTTAGATAAGTTTTTCACCGGTTTGTTTAGAAATGTTTCAAACAATTAATTTTGTATCGCATGAGAAACAGGTCTATTAAAGGCATATTTCTAGTTTTTACGATTTACACGTTTCTCCCGAGGTTTTTATTCAAAAGCTATCATTTTGTTCTCCGGCTCACATCCAGTGATCCATCCCTCCATCCATAAATCCATCCACCCATCCAATGTAAGCTAGTTACTAATTGTTAGATAGGCCTAAACATAGGCCTTGTTACGAGTTATAAATTTTTATTTCTATTTAATCTTTCAAAGAATTGAGTCGGTTAACACATATCCCTTGTTGGGCCGCTTAAAACCCTCAGGCCTACATACATTATCCGAGTAGGTTCGGGAAAATTGAGATTTGAACCTACCGACAACTGCACGTGCTCATAAGAGGCGACTGAAGCAGATATGACAGTGAAGAGACTTGTAGTCGCGTGGTGATGATTCTATATGTTAGACCAATTGGTTGCTCATACTACAGACTTGCAGAGTTCTAGTCGCTGCATCGATTGTGGTTCTATACCACCAGGCTACTAGACATTCACTGTCCTTTCAGTTACACTGTGACATTTAGCGACGCTTTATAAATACACTTATTATTTATTATTATTATTATTATTATTATTACTAGTATTATTAGTATTATTATTTATTACAATTATTATTATTATTATTATTATTTATTGTAATTATTATTGTTATTATACAATGAAATTATTATTATTATTGTCATTTTTTTTAAAATATGCTCTCTTAATCTGCGTACTATTCAGGTTATTATTATTATTATTTTTATTTATTTTATTTTTTTTAAATTTTTTTTAATGCCCTGGGCTGTAAAGGACCCTGGGCTAAAAATAAGATAAAAGAGACTTTATTTAATTCAAAGTTTTTTTTAAAGCGATTAAAATAATTCCTCTGCACTCTGGGAAGCCGCTTTAGCCAAAGTGCCACTTATTATTATTATTAAACAGTTACAAAGTAAACTCTAAATTTAATATATTTTCTATGAACTGAACACTTGTCCAATAAATTATTATTATTATTATTATTATTATTATTATTATTATTATTATTATTATTATTATTATTATTGGGCTGGAGCCAGTGGCGAAATCGGTAAGATACTCGATCGCGGATCAGTTGATGAGGGTTCCAATCCTGGGCTCACCCGTCACTGACATCGCTTTCGAGTGAGAAAACTGACGTTAACCTTAGCTTTTTTAGCTTTATTATTATTATTATTATTATTATTATTATTATTATTATTATTATTAAGCTGACTAGGCCTATAGATTAAGAAAGACTTTCTCATACCAGAAGACGACTAAATACCGTTAAATAAAAACTGCAAAATTACGCATTTATAATTTGTTTATAATTAACAGGTAATCATCAAAATAAAAAATTTCTTAACCGCAAAATCACGTACCAAATATAAAGAAGACTTCTTTATTCTATTTCACGTACATATACATGCCATTTGTCTAGTTAAAAAGGTAACTACCAATTAAAATAAAAGTTAGACAGCATTGCAAGCAATAGTTAACCAGGGCAGTAGCCTGGATTTATACAATGCATATAAAGCACATAATTATTTCATAAACGGTAAACATATTTAATATTAAATTACTATAAAAGGCTAGACATATTTATAGAAAATTTTACCAGCTAATATGAATCTGCTACAAATAATATAGTCTATAGACCTACATATGATTAAAGCAGGGTCGTTTTAATTCGCCATATACACGATAACGCAGTATGCGTCACGAAATTCTCCGCGAGGTGCCTGAAAATCAAACTTATGGCTGTACCGTAGCCCCTACTATTGTGCGGTACACCACTAAGTTGCGTTTTGCGTCTTAGGCCAGGGGAAAGACTCCCCTGGATTAATGATTTAATAATCTTTGCTCACAGAGAACTCATACTGTATGTCTATTGAAAGTTTCCATGCAAGCAGGGCCGAATTTACCTTGAATCACTTTCAGCACTTGCTGAGAGCCACCCCGCCAAAGGGGCCCCTCGAGATTTCTTCTAAAAAATGTAGGCTTCAAAGGGTTACCACTACCGTGACACAGTGAACTTAAAATAAAAGTTAGGGGGTAAATAAATTTGGGGGCCTGCCTTGCAAACATGCTTCGGTCCCCCAAGATTTAAATCCGGCACTGCATGCAAATACATAGGCCCTATACAAGCACTAGACCATACATAAGCCCTATCTAGATGACGACCAGCAACCACCAATACAAAGCTGACATAATTCAGGACTGAAGATGCTTGACAGGATGCCAATTATAAAATAGACCTAATTTAATTATGAATATAAGACTGTGTCGCATAGAATATTTCATAATTCGGTAGAAAATCACTGTAGGAAATCATTGCCTATCATGAAATGTGCAATTTTAGACTATTTTATGTGCGCACGGCACGATCGAGGCCAGGCGTGACATTTGAAAATTAAATTTCGTGACCTATTTTATGTCTAGACACACCTATAGGTTTATATGTCCAGTACACAGTACACCACTAATAGTAGTGTACTGGCGCAGTACATCACTATTAGTGGTTTAGTGGTCGAGTACATCACCCCTGTACTAATGCGTTCGTTGCATGGATAAAGCTTTATTCGATGCAAGTAGTGTAGGTTTAAACTTTAACGTACAAAAGTTACTGTATTCTATTCTGCACGAACACCTACAAAAACTCTCAATAATCCACATTTACGATGACTCTATTCTATTCTCAACGCGCTACAACTTAAAATTTGTAACAATTTCTCTCCTACAACCTGTCAACTTTCTATAGGTAGTTTGTTCGGTAGACACACAGGCCTAAACAGTTTAATTTAGCGGAGACTGCCAATGTGATAATGCCAGTGTTCACTTGGTACTGGGAGCAGCCGGGGGTAACCCGTCCCCACAAAAATTCCTGACATTGCCTTATAGCGAGGAAAGGGACGTTAAATTCTTATTGATTGACAGATATCCTAGAAGTCTATCACGAACGTAACACCAGTCGAGCCCTGTACCTGTATATTTCATCTGTAAACTGAAAGGATAAATAGGCCCATATAATTATAATGTACTTAGATCTCTCTCTCTCTCTCTCTCTCTCTCTCTCTCCTCAGATTAGTACTATATCCAGTGGCAGGTCAAGATACATATTCCTACTGAAATTTATCTTTCAAGCTCCACAAAGAGCATTCCATTGATTAATCAGTTAGTTCTTTCACATATGGGGCGTATTTTAGCGCACTCGGTTAAGCTGCGTGTTGATTGAACCAAGTTAAGCTCCATATCGTCGGTTAGTACTTTGTGGGCGACCACCTTGGAAGACCGGGTGTTGACAGCTTTGAAAAGAAAAATTTCGAGAGTGTTGGAAGGTTATTGTTTAATCGGCGACGGCTACAGTTGATGCGCCAAAAAGGCAACGATTACTAATAACCGTGTAGAGAAGTGGAGTAATTTCCTCCATTCCTCTAGATGGTTATTAGTAACGTCGATCGTTACTTGATTTCATCGTTATTTAATAACGAAACCTACAGAAGCAGCAACTAAGAAAGGAAACTATGTAGCACATGCCGTATGTCATGTGTGTAACTATACGAGCATTAAAAAAAAAAATAAGGCTATGCCTCACTCAAATATTAGGGGCCTAACGTATAGATTAAGAATCATGTGCGCCGGTGCTGCCATTTCTCTTAGTTTTCATTTAAGACGGCCCTAAACATAGGCCTGTACCTACTATATATACTAAATTAATCCTTCATTAGCAATGCATAGGCGTTCTTGGCCATCAATTTCAATCACAATTTCACCGCACCCTCTTATTATACAGCTGTCTCGCCATTCATTCAAGCCTTCGGAACGTCGAAGAAAATCTGCACATTGTGTTGTTGCCATATAATAATGATAATAGATCTAGCCTAGCACGACACACTGGCCTTGCGTGAATTGTCACACTGAAAAGCATTATATGGTAGGAGTGAAGGCCTATACATGTCTCTCTCTCTCTCTCTCTTACACACATTCTCTCTCGCTCCTTCTCTTTCTTTCTCTGTCTGCCTGTCTGTCTGTCGCTCTCTCTCTCTCTCTCACACACATTCTCTCCCTTTCTCTCTATCACTCACTCACTCTCTCTCTCTCTCTCTCTCTCTGTCTGTCTGTCTCTCTCTCTCCCTCTCATACACACACACACACATTCTCTCTCTCTTTCTTTGTATTTCCCTCTCTCTTTCACTCACTCACACTCTCTCTCTCTCTCTCTCTCTCTCTGTATTAGTGTGTAGTGGGGCGGGGAGCAGGGAGCGTCATCTCTCCACTTTCTCCATTGAGGGTAGGCACCCCCCACTATTCTATTTTGCTCAAGTCCATGTAAAATCCGATCACTGGCTCACTATGGCCTACTTCAACATTAGGCCTGTACATATATGTAAACAGTTTGAAAGTAATTCACTTTTAATATTTAGATTCACTGCATATAGTGTCTGTAATTCTTAAAATTCCGTCTTTAATTATTTGTGGTATTTTCAAAATAACTTCAACAAAATTTGTATTTGACCTTTTTTGGGCAATTGGATTCCCTCCCCGAAAATTCCTGGATCCTCCCCTGCACGGTTGGTCTCTTCAGCAACCCGGACACAACACGATTAACATAACACTTGTATATTCAATCATTATAGACTTATAGTAGCTAAAGTGCCGCTACTATAACGACAAATTATCGGTTCACTTCAACTCCGTATAATTATAATTATTACAAGTTACCACCATCAAGCTATATTTAGTTTTACGCAAGAGCGATTAGTAAGTAGCCGATATGTCTGGGTCATAAAGTATTGCCGCAATTATTCCAACATTCTGTTACCAAAAGTCTAAATCCTGGTGAATATCAATACCTCATCGTCATCATAAACAGCAACATCTTCATCATAATTTTCTTCTTTTCCTTTTAATTTAGTTAGGGTGTGTACACGAATTGACCTTCTCCACTCCTCTCAGTGGAGTGACAGGACTTCCATTCAGTTTAGAAAATTCAAAACTATTTCTGTACTTTATAGGCGCTCGCCAACAGAATGCCCTTTCTGACGTTATTGCTATCAATCGATCAATACCTTATTTTTAAGTTAAAACGACGTTTTAACTTAATATCACAAAATATTAGCAAAATATCACAACAGCACTAAATTAGTATATGGGTTATAGGCAATACATGTAGGCATATTAATTATAGAGGCAATAGCCTATAATTGGCAAAAAAGCCTCAAAAGATGTATCAGCAAGGCCATACCTTTGCAGTTGATGACGGTCACTATAACATAACATTACAGAGTCAGAAAGCAATTAAATGCTTGTTAAAGATTCATCAGGCTCTTAACTAAAACCAATCAACATTAATCAAATCATACAGACTTCATGTCAACATGTCAAATTTATACATAGCCTATGTGTAACACCGAACATGCAGTTAGCATCTAATTTACATGTTCTTATGTTCATCATATTTATTTTTAAATAAGCATTTAAAAATAAATTTAAGCATTCACTGATTCTGCTTCCACAACTTCGCTTGGCAAACTACTCCAAGCATTTATAACTCTTTGACTAAAACAAAATTTCCTTAAATCTAGTCTACTTCTAAATTTACTAAGTTTATAAATATGTCCCCTGTGTTTCTGTTGTTTGATAAATTAAACCAAATACTATGGTTAACTTTGCTGAAGCCTTCGAGTATCTTAAAAACTTCTATTAAATCTCCTCTAGTTCTTCTCTCACTTAAAGAGGTTAATCCTACGAATTTTAGTCTATTCTCATACCTAAGTTTTTGAGTCAAATACCAGCCTTGTTGCTCTGGCTTGTACCCTTTCTAATTTATAAATATCTTTCTTAAGATATGGGCACCAAGCCTGAACGCAGTATTCAAGTTTGGGCCGTACAAGAGCCTTATATAGCCTTACCACAATATCTTTATTTCTACATGCAATTGTTCTTTTGATCATTCTTAATACACAATTAGCACTATTTACAACTTTATTACAATTTTCACTAAATTTAAAAGAGCTATCCATAAAGACTCCTAAATCCCTCTCACTGTTTGTGGATTTTAGTTTTATATTGTTCAATGTATACTCAATTTCTAAATTATTATTCCCTATATGCATTACTCAACATTTCTCAGCATTGAACTCCATTATCCAATCCCTAGACCAGTTCTGTAATATTTTTATATCATACTTTAAAATCTCAGCATCTTCAATGTTGTTTACCATCCTTGCTACTTTAGAATCATCTGCAAATTTACTAAATTTAGATACAATATCTATGTCAAGGTCATTGATATAAACTAAAAATAATAGAGGTCCCAAAACAGAGCCTGTGGTAAACCACTCTTCACTGCTTCCCATTCCGAGAACTCGTCATCGACACACACCCTTTGTTTTCTATTGCTTAACCAATTGCCTATCCACTTTAAAAGTTTGCCCGTTATTCCAAGTGCTTCCAACTTACTAAGTAATCTTTTATGTGGAACTTTATCCAACGCTTTAGCAAAGTCTAGATATAAGATATCAATGCAATTTTTATTATCTACTTCCTTTGTAATATATTCTAAAAAATCTAGCAAATTAGTTAAACAAGAACGCCCACTAATAAAACCATGCAGACTATTTCTAATTAAGTTATATTCTTCCAAGAAACTAATTATTTTATCCTTAATAATGCTTTCAAATGTCTTACCGATTATACTTGTTAAGCTTATAGGCCTATAATTTTCTGCTTTATCCCTATTTCACATTTTATGTATTGATACAACATTGGCATTCTTAAAATCTTGAGGAACCACCCCTGTTTTCATTGAAGCTTTTAGTAGGTTTAATTGATGATGGTCACTATAACAACTTTAATTATGGTCTTTGATTAAAGAAATGAACACCAAATTAAAGTGTTAACTGGTTGAATAAAATGCAATAAACGTGGACTTGATGAAAATTAAACCGTCGACAATGATTTCTATAATGGCAGGTTGTGAAATCACTATCACTGCCTTTTTATACTTGCTTGTATAAGCCTATCTTAGGTCAACTAGATGGATTACTTGTAACCTAAATGATGTTCTTGTGCTTGTTGTTGCATATATAGTGTGTTGGAAAAGCTCAGCTTTTCATCTTCAAAACAAAATGTCAGTGGTGTTAGAAAACCCCACTAAATAAAGATACTAAATCCGTTGCAACAAGAGTTAATATCAATTAATAATTAATTGCTTGGGCCTACATACGAAAAATCCAAGTATTTTTGCTTGAATAGCATGTCAGCGACGGGGAGAGCATTGAATTTGAATCCTGTACCTACTGATCAGCTGTCAAACAACTTGCCAACATGCCACAGGCTTCATCTGTCTCAACTGACCTATCCGCACAATTTTAGAACTCGTTAGAATATAATTTTGAAACGTCATTCAGTTATTACATATGTCTATCATTAATTTCAATTAATACAAATTTATTAAATATAGTTCATTTAAGTTACAATTAAATAAATTAGCTTTCAAATGTCGTTTGAATTCTAACTAAACTTCTTTTTTGCTTTTTTATAATTATTATCGACCAACACGCTATCATCAATTGATAAGCATAGAAACTATAATATCAAATTAGCTAACACAGCAATCATAACATCAATTACCAAATACAGAATTCATAGCTTTAACTATAAAGTAGACCTATAGCAAACATTGCAGATTAAAAAGTGTCTAATAGAGACAACTTTGAAAGATAGGACAGGATCTATAATTATACTTCTACTAAGAAAAAAATTAATTGTGAACACAAATTCATTGCAACTTAATTAAAATTATACCTTTATAGTATATCAATTTAAAGAATCAAAACATTGTTTCGTACCATCAACATACAGAAAAAATTATGTTATCACGGCTATGTGAAATTAAATGGAAATATTAAAATTGTAAAGAATAACTTTGTAAATAAATTCACAAATAAGATTAAATAATGTAAAACTTGTTTTACTGCAACCAATCCTGATGGAGGGGATATAGCTTATCGGTTAGAGTGTTCGCTTTGGATGCAATTGGTCTGAGATCAAAGCTTATGTCAGTCAACGCACAACCCACTCCGCTTGAGCACAGGTTCAGCGTACAAAACTCAGGACATGCTCAGCAAAAATATTTCACTTTACAAACATGAATATTGTCGACAGAATAGAATCTACCATTCGGCCAAATTTCACAATTTAAAGAATCTCAGCCATGTGCTTGTTCAACAGCTACTCTTAACAGAGTGAACACTCATGTAATGTATTAATGATGGTTGATAACGTACTGCAAACGCTAAAAAGGCTATTACCTTGTTGTGTTCTTAATGATGCTCAATCTTTACCAATGCTCTAAACCCACACCTAAGGCCCTAACAAAACAGTCATCATCATCAGTCTCTTGCGTTCTGAAGAGAACAAATGGGGCTGCAACATTCCTCATTCTTTTCTGTCTTTAGCAACCCTAACAGAATCTTCCTATGAAAAGTTCCGTTTTCAAATCTTTGTTGATTGTGCTGAACCAAGTACTTCTAGGTCTTCCTATTTTCCTTGACTTTGTTTCCAATTCATAGCAGTATTTGCATATTTATCATCAGACATTCTTAATACAAAACAGTAAGGCTAATTATATCATCAGATCTATCCACATCATTTACCTGCTTGCAATGAACCTAAGCACACAAAGTTGTGTATCAGTGCAAGGATTCCGCACACATCAGCACTGGCTGTCAAATGCACTCGTTCCATGCTAAAGCAGGATTGCAAGATTAGCCACGATATTTTTAAAGCATTCAGTATCTTAGCAAATGTAGATACATTGTTGTCACTGTAAAGCATCCACAAAAAATTCTGTTTTCTCCAAAACTTGAAAGGATCATTTATAAAATGTAATTCAGTATAATTGCAAAAAAAATTAGTTGATACTTTAAAATAGATAAAAGATACTCATTATTAGATCTCTCCTCTCAGACAGCTCCACAGTACATAACTAAAATCTTTCTCATTTGTTACAGAGAATGAAAATAATTGGCTTCCAGTTTTGTCATCAATCTCAATTAGACTCCTTATAAACCCCACTTCCATCACATCGATATATTTGACGACTTGATTGAAGTAAATACCAACAAGCATATAAGAGACCATCTATCGATGTTACATATCATATCAAAGTATCATCAACAGACAGGCATCTTTCTGCTGCCAGTAAGTTCAGGACCACAGATAGATATCAAAAATACCAAAACATGATATACTACTAGCTCCTTTACTGAAACTATGAGGTTATTAGAATCATAGCCCTGTAGTAGAGACGATGTGGTATCATGAGTTAGTATAGGAATTTGAGAACCGATAGAATGTTGCAGACTTTGTACATAATCATTAGTTAAAGCAGGATATTATTCATAAGCCGAGTATCACATCAGCATATTCTCGTCATTCAATGATGATTCAAAAGGCTGGCTGCGATTCGTAGCTTATTCGTCAGTCTTGAATCATTCTATTCCAGCAGATGCTGTTGAAACATCTCAGACTCTATTAAACTCACAGTTGTAATCAGCAGCCAGTACATAATTTTACAGTTGGTCTGATACAAAAGTTCTTTGCCACACCTGTCACTTAAAATATGGTTACAACCATTATTAAAACTATATTAGTTTAAATATCGAACAATCTAATTAGATAAAATGGACAACATAACAAAAAATGTACACAAATTATCGTTGAAATAATTTAAATATTAAGTTTTAATTTCCTTTCACAAAAATTATTCTATATATATATGAAAATCTTCAACTGTGTACAGAGTAGATATATTGGAATCTTTTATTACTTTTATATTTGACACAGAAAATAAATAATGGCATTCCAGAATAATGGAACTGTTCAGAGTTGGATTGTTAAATTAATAACAAAATCACCTGTATCATACAGTATAAGCTCATCATGCACAGTTCCATATTTTTAGATATTCTTCAAATCACCTTTCTTTTATAAATCAATTCAATCAAACCTAAAACTTAACTAGAAAGCCATAAAAAGCAGGCAATATTAAATTACATACAGTAAAGAAAGCAAATTTGTCTAGAAAGTTTTCAAATTTAAATAAGGCAGCCGTTCAGAGTTGGATCTCTTGTTAATAATCATTTATAATCAGATTATTTTCGTGGTTTTCCTCATAACGGCTACTTTTATTTCTAAAACGCATTTAAGGAATGTAGTAACCAGATTAGCAAAATATTATAAATATTAATATAAAGATACATAAAAGAAATGGCCGTTTCATAAAATAGACGTCGCTAATCTCAAAACATTAATCAAATGTAGTACCCTATGATACGACAAACACAGAATAAAACACAAATCAGTGCAATCAATATGAAAACTAAATGTAAACAGCTTCAGAAAAATTGTTCAAGACTAAAAATGTGGTTTTACCTAAAGTTACAGAAAGCAGTGAAACCCATACTCCTACACAAGTGCAGTAGATTAGTAAGTGCCCTTCGTCTCAAGTTCTAATGCTGAATAAGCTTTAAAGTCACCATTACAAGAATGTCTGCAAACAATCTTCTTCTTTCCACTGTTAGAAATAATAGTCAGAAGAGGAACATTGGTTTCTGACTAAAGATAACCAATAAGAAAAATCTATATAACAATTTAAAAGGTAAGTGGTATAATTTACAGAAAAATTTCATTACTGTTCGTTTGGCAACTCCATTTCACATCAATAAAAGTGATGCAAACAAAAATTAACAAATCTAAATGCACAGCAGCCATCTCATTAGGAATGCAAGTAATATTAGATATTCTCTAAAGAATTTAGCAAATTAATCTAGGAATTGAACCTTCTAATATACTGAAATGGCATTATAGAATACATTAATTATTTTGTTTTTTGTAGAAGCTAAATCTTGACTGCCAGGCATAAGAGTTGCCAGGTAGCCTACACACAAGCACCAGATTTATGTACCCGGCTTCAACCACCCATTCAGCATAGAATATTGCTGTCAAGTCGGCTTAGTTGCCGGGATGTTACTGCACCCGATACGAGATTCTATATATAACTTAAGAGAATGATGCAGAAATTATTGAAAAATGTTCAACAGAGTATATCTTAATATAAAAATGGAGTAATTAGCCTGGGTCAAACTAAGGAAGGTCACAGACTAAAAGTATTTAGGGTCTATATAATTTAATGTTTAGAGGATGACGGAGAGTTGGAAAAGGGTAGTAATTTCTATATTTATAGTACTAATTTACTAATTAAAATATTTCGATATAAATTAAGAAAGGCAGCTCAGGCAACTGTCTAAAAGACCTACATATTTTTTCTTTGTGTAGCAGGAACGTAGAAAACAGCAATGCCGTCTACACGATAGTCTACAACAAATTTTAATTGACTACCCGAAATGCTAATACATTAAACATTCCAAATATAAGTCATTTCAAAGCATATGCCAACAATTTTCAAACAGCCTGTCAGAAATACAATTGTCGATCAGCAAATCTGATGAAACACGGAAATGATTACATCATTCCAGGCATTGACACTATTACCCTAGAATTAACACTTTCTCCTGTATACGCCATTATTAATTTTTAATAAACTGAAGTATATATGTATAATATAGATTAATGAACAATAATATTAAGATAGGAACAGAAAGAGCAACACTCTAAATAAACAAAATAGTAATCTAGCAAAATTTCTGTGCTGTGATAATAGAAAAATCTGTGATACCGTCGTACAATTTTCTGCGCAAAATGTATGTTCAAAGTGCGTGCGTGTAAATTTTATATGGAAAATTAGATAAGGTCTTATGAGCGGCGACGTTGGCAACTTTGCATAGAATCGCAATCATCGAATTAAAATTTAAGTTCTAATCACAACGAATTAGCGAATGATTTTATATTCACTCCATAACTACCAATTATTACCGTTTAGGAGTGCAATGTGCCACATTTAAGATCAAAATCGGCAAGAATTTTCGCTTCTTTAATTTACCAGTAGAATCAACATTTTCTTATTTTTTCATATTAAAGTCCAAGACGAAACTATTTTCTTAAAAATTATCTAGCACAGTATGTTTCATTGCTTACCACGACAATTTAATATCGAACCAAACAAATTATAGAGATAAAATTCGATTATTTCGGATAAAATTTACTAAACAAACTCTCACAACAACCTTCAACTTGCAAGACCAAGACCGGAAAGACAGCTATCAACAAAAGGAGAACTGGAAACAATAATAAGCATACCCGGCGATAACAACTCTGACAACAACAACAACAACAACAGGATTAGAATACCTTAACTTGATTATACTGGTTCAGGAAGTCGCTAAGACTTGTAACACCAGTCTAGTGTACAACGTACTGTATACTTCTGTCCATGACGACATTACACAATTGAAACAAATAACTATATAAAACAAATAACTAAAAATAGCATTTGAGAACGTGGAAGCGTTAAAGACGTTAGCATCGAGAAAGTTGAAGTAGCTTAGCGAAAATGTAAGTAAACGAATGGATCTTTATGGTGATTTTGCGTGATGATGTAATTATCAGCACAGGCAGTTGAAGTCGACGTTATATGACGCTAAAATCTCTAGGCCTAGGCCTACTTACAACATTCATTCAACCGTTTAGTCATTGGTCGCCTATAGAATAGAAATCTACTCATCATGTGACGGGGGACGTCTCTGACATCATCTTTGTATGAGGAGACGAACGTTAAAAAGTTATTATTGTTATTAATATTAATATTATTACTACTATTATTATTATTATTATTATTTTAAATTAAAAGAAAGATGAAAAATATTTAAAATAGTTCCTCTACGCTCTGGGAGGCCGCATTCGCCAATGTGTCACGAACGCATACAGCATTAAAATGCTGGAGTGCAACAGATAGGCGCTGCCATAGAAAGGCTTTTTCTCGTTAGTAGCCTGTAATGGCACTGGTTCTCCTGCCTAATTCGTTAATGAAGTCAGACGCGGCAGAGTTGATGGGGCCCAATGTCTCAAAAGCAATCGACAGGCCTATTATTATTATTATTATTATTATTATTACTATTAGTATTATTAATATTAGTATTAGTATTATTATCCAAAATTAAAATTTATTTTTGCTTTTGCTGGAATCTGTCACACGCTTGTGACAGATTGTTATTATTA
Source organism: Enchytraeus crypticus (assembly GCA_905160935.1). NCBI lineage: Eukaryota > Metazoa > Annelida > Clitellata > Enchytraeida > Enchytraeidae > Enchytraeus > Enchytraeus crypticus. The sequence goes on from CAJHZI010000528.1 coordinate 1,559,390, forward strand.
TTATTATTATTATTATTCTTGCGAAAGTTAAGCGCTGCTGATCGCAGCAGCGGGTGATATTGCCCTGAATCCACTGCTTTTGGCTCCAGCAGCGCCCGTCCCCACTTCCTCTGCTATCGATCCACATAACTGACTCAAACATAAGATAAAAGAGACTTTATTTAATTAAAAGTTTTTTTAAAAAGCGATCAAAATAAATCCTCTGCCCTCTGGGAAGCCGCTTTAGCCAAAGTGCCACTGAAGCAGACTGCATTGAATCGCTGGAGAGCAATAGACAGTCGCTGCCTTGAATAAAATTATTTACATTGTTCTTGTAATCCGACTAATCCGAAGAGGAGACTAGTAATAGCTGTAAAAATAAAATAATAATTGTAAACAACTAGATTAAAAAGCAATCAGGTTAATGCAATGTTTTTAATTAACGCCCAGTGAAATTAATCATCTTGAAAGCAACAAAATGGAATTAATTTGATGCATTCTTCAGCTAGCTAGAAGTTAAGACTGGAATGGCTGGAGCCAGTGGCGATGTCGGTTAGATATTCGATCGCGGATCAGTATTGCAGATTCAAATCCTGGGCTTTCCCGTTACTGGCATCGCTTATGAGGAAACTGATGTTAACATTAGCTTTACCTGCTTTAAGAAAAAACGTGCAACTGACGGCAACTCACACTATGCTGTGCACAACGTACAGTTACAATACATCATGCTACTTTACTTACTCAACATCATCATCTTCCCTTGAATCTCAGTTTAAGCAGGATCGGGATACGAATAGACAGTCTCATATCCTCTCTGTCCTACATCATATCATCAATCAGTCAATCCCCTATTTGAGATTTTCCATTCGTTTAAATTTTTGTAGCAATTTCTGGAGCCTAGGAGCTCACCAACCGAATGCCCTTTCTTACGTTAGCAGCTTTACTTACTGATATCGGAATATCGAAACCCGCATTATTTTCAATGAAGCGACAACGGCAGCATGATTGTTATTCCAATTCCCAACATGACATTTTAACAAAATCCTTAGAAGCTAAGAAAGAAGTTTACCGGACGAAATTTTAACTCATTAGCAACAACATATCGAGAATTATTTTTGCGTCGAATCGTAGGAAAAGTTAGACGACGACGATGACCGTGGCTAGGCAAAGTATTAGTTTATTGCAGATTGAAGCGGCACCACTTATTACACATGTAGGGTTTTTTTTATTTGTATGGAGAGATTTCTCGAATGCTTTTAATTAGCAGTAAATTTTCTCGTTGAAATGAAGTCGAATTTGTTCTTCTCACAGTGAATTGGGAACTGTTGTCGTCTCGATTCAGCTTCTATCTGAGCACTACTGTACTCTACTGCTGTAGAATATTGAACTATTAATTTGATAAAGCCATTTGCAGATACTCGTACAAATGAAAATCTCGTTAGTGAAAGTTTAACAAATGCACGATGTTAGCTACAGAGAGAGTTGAATTCAGAAGATCATGCGGCTAAAATGTACAAATAAGTTTATTATTTCACTTGAAACCTCTACCGTAGCCTATATATGATCTAGTCAGCCAATTGCAACGAAATTTTCGATCAATAGAAATTAGGCAATTTTAGTAGAAGCAGTCAAAACTCTTTCAGACTTTGCCAATAACAGAAAGTATCTGATATGAAAGTTAAGTAAAAAAGTAAACACGCATTATAGTGAAATGATCAATTATGTTGATGTCAATTACTTTTAATACCACATGTTTAAACCGTTAGGCAATTTAGTCCATTTTCCGTATAACCAGTCCAGTGAATGTCCGAGACTTTGCTCTCAAATCAGCACGGCTGGGATTCGAATCCACGAGAGTCAATCGGGGCTGTTGTCACACAAGATGAAGAAAAACAAGCTGAGTTTGCACTTAAGCTTAAGCAATACAAGCAGATTTGTCACATGAGCTGAAGCAATACGTACAAGAAGAGAAAAGGTTGTCACTACGCAACGTGTTGCAAGCAAACATTTCATAGCAGCTGTCCATTTTAGCGCTTGCATCGATACGCTTGTATTAAATCTTCGAAATTTCATTCTTGTATCTACAGAGTACAGTTGCAGCAATCACATTTTCTTGTAAGTTTTGAGTGCCAGTGCACAATATAGATCTATCCGTATTTATACACATGTTCATTTAGAGTAGAATTCTGAACGATTCTTTTCGATAAATTATTTTTGTTCCTCTGAATAAATATTTATTAATACCGTTTTAGAAGTATATCTACCTAATTGCAATCATTACCAGGAATCCAGCAGCAGTGTTTACGTATTTAAATATTGTAATGTAAGCATCGAGGTGTGTAAATGAGAATAAAATCATTCAAGTAAAATATTTTTAAAATGAAATGGGTTCCATGGGTTTTCAGTTTATACTTTATTTTAAAAACACAGAAGTAGACCTGCTTCATATATTACAATAAACTGTTCAAATTAATGCCGTTCATTGCTCGCCTTACTTTGGTAAATAATAATAAGACAAGTTAATATTTTAATAATAATAATAATAATAATAATAATAATAATAATAATAAGTATAATAAGTATAATAACAACAAGTTGTAATAATAACAAAATGTAGATAGAACTACATTAGTAGGCCAACATGTTACGTTTTAAATACATGTATATTAGTTATGGTATGCTATTTTCGTTGGGTAGGTAGGATTTTCAATTCTGATTTTGTGTGGGGCTTAAACAAGCAATTGTGCTTTCTGACCTAGTGTTTATTATGTTACATTAAGTTATAATTTGTTATATAGGGGCATATTTATATAGGATTATTTATTTATATATAAATTATTTATTTATTTATATTTATTTTTTATGGTTATTTATGGTTATTATTTATGGTTATTTATGGTTATTATTTATGGTTATTTATTTATATAGGGTTATCTTTGCAGCCCTTCGAGTGAATTTACAATGAATCATTATAGTCATTATAACAGCAAGTAGTGCTGCTGTCGTCCATGACAACATTATATAGAATTGTGATGTGATTCGGTTCCGAAATCAGATAGGATGAGAAAAAACAATCTCACCGCGTACTTTAAAGCCATGTTTAACGTCGGTTTCCTGCTCGATAGCAAGTCAGTGACGGGGAGAGCTCTGGATTTGACCTATAATATAACGACTATACCAAGCACTATTGAGACAAAATATAGCAAAAGCCAAAATATCAGTTCAAAGATAATGAGAATTAGGCCTACCTTAGAACCCTGTTTATAAAAACATTTCAGCGCTTTTTATTGTAATTAAAATTAAATTCCGCTATTGAGAAAAACGTGTCTGTTTTCTAGGACGTCTTAATTGTTTCTTGCAGTTTAAAAGCGTTAAATATTGACGATGTACCATTGAAGCACTACTTGGATTGAATTAAGTGTTTGGAGAGGATTGTATAATTACTCAGCCCGAGCCTGGACTCCAATTGACGTACTGGTGAGAAAAGAACTGTTGGTGAATAGAGAGTTAAATTAGCTTCCTTATTTAAAATTGCTTCTGAGAATAATTCCAGTTCGTTAACTCTTTTCAGTGCTGCCGTTTATCTACAGTCTGGCTGCAGTAATTTAGTTCTTAATCGATTTTAAAGAGCGGGATAAAATAATCATTCCATAGAGAGAAAATGATGATGACGTCATTGTAACTCGATAAATGTTTAAAATTATGAGGGACTTAAATTATCAGTCTATTTTCGTATTATTTAAAGATCGCCTTTATTATTATTATTATTTTATTATTTAGTAGTATAATAATAATAATAACAATAATAATAATAATAATAGTAATAATAATAATAACAATTATAAACGCTTACTCGATAATTATGATTGTCAATAATTATATAAATCTATAATACTTAACTGTCTTGAGAGTGTTATGGTCACTGTGGAATAGACCAAATCAATTTCTCTAGTGCCGTAAGAGGTGGCTAATCAAGAGCTGCAGTAAGAAATGGAAAATAATTAAGGTATTCATTTCAAGTTAAGTCCTAAGCAAGACTATAGAAATATAGAAGCCATTCTAATGGGGGGGGGGGGGGGGGGGGGGGCCCTCAGCTTGTTTACCGCTGTACTCTTCTTAGCGTGCATGAAGCTGTGACTAGACATTTGTATCATGACTCTCTGTCGTCTATGGAATAATAGGGGGAAATAAAAGTGACACGGAGGGAAATATATAAGTATATATATATATATATATATATATATATACTCTCTCTCTCTCTCTCTTTCTCTCTCTCCTCTCTTTCTCTTTCTCTCTCTCTCTCTCTCTCTCTCTCTCTCTCTCTCTATATATATATATATATATATATATATATATATACTGTATATATATATGCACATATAGTCTGGTACCCTTTACATGTAGTCTGGTACCCTATATATATATATATATATATATATATATATATATATATATATATATATATATAGAGAGAGAGAGAGAGAGAGAGAGAGAGAGAAAGAGAAGAGAGGAGAGAGAGAAAGAGAGAGAGATAGAAAGAGTGAGAGAGAAAGAGAGAGAGAGAGAGAGGTGGAGAAGTAATTCTATGAATTACTTTATTACCGAGTTATTGGCAGTCGTGAGAAAGTACAGTCTGGTCCGACAGAGGGATAATCTTTGTCTAAGAGACCAGCTCAGTCTGTTTCCCTGTACATATAGTCTAGTGCCCTGCACATATAGTCTGGTACCCTGTACATGTATTCTGGTACCTGTACATGTAGTCTGTTATCCTGTACATATAGTCTGGTACCCTGTACATGTAGTCTGGTACACTGTACATGTAGTCTGTTACCCTGTACATATAGTCTGGTACCTGTACATGTAGTCTGTTACTCTGTACATGTAGTCTGTTACTCTGTACATGTAGTCTGTCTGTACATGTAGTCTGTTACCTGTACATGTAGTCTGTTACTCTGTACATGTAGTCTGTTACCCTGTACATGTAGTCTGTTACTCTGTACATGTAGTCTGTTACTCTGTACATGTAGTCTGTTACCCTGTACATGTAGTCTGTTACTCTGTACATGTAGTCTGTTACTCTGTACATGTAGTCTGTTACCCTGTACATGTAGTCTGTTACTCTGTACATGTAGTCTGTTACTCTGTACATGTAGTCTGTTACCCTGTACATGTAGTCTGTTACTCTGTACATGTAGTCTGTTACTCTGTACATGTAGTCTGTTACCCTGTACATGTAGTCTGTTACTCTGTACATGTAGTCTGTTACCCTGTACATGTAGTCTGTTACTCTGTACATGTAGTCTGTTACTCTGTACATGTAGTCTGTTACCCTGTACATGTAGTCTGTTACTCTGTACATGTAGTCTGTTACTCTGTACATGTAGTCTGTTACCCTGTACATGTAGTCTGTTACTCTGTACATGTAGTCTGTTACCTGTACATGTAGTCTGTTACTCTGTACATGTAGTCTGTTACCCTGTACATGTAGTCTGTTACACTGTACATGTAGTCTGTTACTCTGTACATGTAGTCTGTTACCCTGTACATGTAGTCTGTTACTCTGTACATGTAGTCTGTTACCCTGTACATGTAGTCTGTTACTCTGTACATGTAGTCTGTTACTCTGTACATGTAGTCTGTTACTCTGTACATGTAGTCTGTTACCCTGTACATGTAGTCTGTTACACTGTACATGTAGTCTGTTACTCTGTACATGTAGTCTGTTACCCTGTACATGTAGTCTGTTACACTGTACATGTAGTCTGTTACCCTGTACATGTAGTCTGTTACTCTGTACATGTAGTCTGTTACTCTGTACATGTAGTCTGTTACCCTGTACATGTAGTCTGTACTCTGTACATGTAGTCTGTTACCCTGTACATGTAGTCTGTTACTGTGTACATGTAGTATGTTACTCTGTACATGTGTAGTCTGTTAGTCTGTTACCTGTACAGTCTGTAGTCTGTTACACTGTACATGTAGTCTGTTACTCTGTACACTGTTACTCTGTAGTCTGTTACCCTGTACATGTAGTCTGTTACTCTGTACATGTAGTCTGTTACCCTGTACATGTAGTCTGTTACTGTACATGTAGTCTGTTGTACATTACTCTGTACATGTAGTCTGTTACCCTGTACATGTAGTCTGTTACTCTGTACATGTAGTCTGTTACTCTGTACATGTAGTCTGTTACCCTGTACATGTAGTCTGTTACTCTGTACATGTAGTCTGTCTGTTACTCTGTACATGTAGTCTGTTACCCTGTACATGTAGTCTGTTACTCTGTACATGTAGTCTGTTACTCTGTACATGTAGTCTGTTACTGTACTCTGTACATGTAGTCTGTTACTCTGTACATGTAGTCTGTTACCCTGTACATGTAGTCTGTTACTCTGTACATGTAGTCTGTTACTCTGTACATGTAGTCTGTTACCCTGTACATGTAGTCTGTTACTCTGTACATGTAGTCTGTTACCCTATACATGAAGTCTGTTACTCTGTACATGTAGTATGTTACTCTGTACATGTACCGAGATATCGAGTAATATGCTCTTTCAAGAAGCTAAATCCTTACCAAAATATGTTTATATTTATCATAAAATATTTAATAATAAAATCATTAAAAAATTATATTATAACTCTATGATTGCATGTACAACTATAATTGTAGCAACTAACAGTAGAACTTCAGCATTTTGAAATGTAAATATTATATAAAATTATAGTCGTTTAATCTGAAAACTGTTGATCCAAAATTGGGCTTAACATTAAATTAAGATTTTGTTTCGTGGAAATTGAACTACGTCAACTTTGATCCAGGTTAGGGATTAAAGCCAATATTCTTAGGAACGTATTTTGTTTTGAAAAGAACGACTGAGTGAATTCAGCACGTGTGTATGACAGCAAAAGTTGAGCATTTGAATTACATTTAACTCTCATTTGATGACGTACTTTTATTTTAGTGAACTATATACATTAAGTGTAAAATTTTTGGCAACGAAAAAATAAGCATAGAATCTATTACATCAAAACATGTTGGTAATCCAGTAACAAAACTCGGTCATTTATCAGTTACGATAATACTGATGAGCATTGAATGCATGTCAAATAGGCTGTCGTCTGAGTCATGGTGCAATTGATAGTCATATGAAAGTCATATTGCTACTGACAGTCATTAAATCTGTGTCATGACAGCCATGATGCTATTGACAGTCATTAAATATCTGGCATGACAGTCATATTGCTACTGACAGTCATTAAATCTGTATCATGACAGTCATGATGCTATTGACAGTCATTAAATATCTGGCATGACAGTCATATTGCTACTGACAGTCATTAAATCTGTATCATGACAGTCATGATGCTATTGACAGTCATTGAATGCTTGTAGTTACTTATTTTTTGTGGATGTCAAGAAGGGTGTTACGTTTCCAGGTTTCTATTTCATATAATATTTAAGCAACATTTTACGTCAATCAATTGATTCAACTTCTAGCATTTAGAACAAAGATCTGAGAGTCGACTAAAGTCTGGTTGTTATAAATGATTGCTGCGGTGATTGTTTTCACTCCTCTAATTATATTTGCACTTTCAGAACTTCAGTCGACGCGCATGTATGCTGTGACTGGAAACATTTAAAAGCTCTTTCATAATGAATTAAAATTCATCAGATAATATAAATAATTCAGCAATCAGACTAATAATACACAGTTTAAGAACTATGGTAACGGAATAGAGAGCATGGATTTATAGATCTAATATTTGTACATGTAGATACATGTGGTTCTGTAATACGAGTAGCTTTGACGTACCATGGACGACAGTAGCACTCTAATTATGTTGTAGTTGCTGTTAGCTGTGGCTGTGTACACGTGGTTCTATTTGTTAATCCTGCCTAGTTGATGCTACTAAATAGCCATGAACATAACGAACTTAACTTCATCTCAACCGCTACGGAATCAAATCTCCATAGGATCGTCTTATAGCAGAATTGAATCAGTGATCTCTGGTCCACATAGTGAAGAACTCAAGTGCAGAGAGTTTACTTTTAACATCTACGTCATCACATTTGGTTCTCTGTGTTGTCTTGGACTACTCGGTAACTCAGTCTCTCTCTATGTTCTGCACAGAGATCATCAGAAAGATTCCAAATCAGCGACCTTCTTACTCGTGGTTAGTGATGTTCTCTCTCTCTTCAGGGCTCTGCCAAGTGGCAGCTCCAAGCTACATATTCATACTCAAAGTCTGCTTTCTCGCTCCATAAGAGCACTCCTTAGATCAACAAGTTAATCCCTTCACAAAGTCTATGCCTTATCCATTCCTTATGTAGCCTATGGCTTGGGAAAAGTGTGGCTTCTGAGTTGGTTTCCCGTTGCCTTCCTCAGTTAGATGGATTAATTACCATTTAATTCACGTGGTTAGTGCTGCATGTATGACTAAAAGCTGATAAGGCTAAGGTTAACTTCAGTTTCCCCACTCGAAAGCGATGTCAGTGACGGGCGTGCCCATGATTTGAACCCCGCTTATACTGATACGCGGTCGAGTATCTTACCGACGTCGCCACTGGCTCCAGTCAAGTTTCTTTCTCTATGTTTTGCCAAGTGGCAGGTCCAAGTTGTATATAGTCCTTCTCGTACGCTGCTTTTCACGCTATATAAAGAGCACACCGTCGATTAACGAGTGAATCCCTTCACAAAAGGTTATGCCTTATCCACACCTTAACGTAGCCAATAGTTTGGGAATTATATGTCTGTGAGGTGCTTTCGCGTTGGCTTCCGCAGATTTTGCTCAGTCGTTTCTTACGATACGTGCAGATTACGGTTTATTTATTCTGATCTCTATAGATATCTCTGTGTATTTGTAGAGATTTAAAATCAGTATTTTACACTTACAAAGTTTAATGTACTTATCATCAGTCAAGCACGATGGTATCAGATGCTGCTTTCCTTCTTTCATTCTAAAGCGATGTTAAGAGATTTAGCACGCATTATGATCTGCGAAATGATCATCCGTTATATCCATCACTAATGATTAAACCGTCAGGCAGTTTATTATCAATTGTCCATGATACCAGTCCTTTTCAGATCAGCTTGACCCGGAATTGATCGCAGGATTTAACAAAGAGTCGCTTAAAATTTCATAACGTTACTTGGCTCTCTAAAAACTGAGCTATTTATTCATTACGTGGTGGTTGTCAACATTGAAAGCTTCACTGTCAGATTTAATATTTGTGCGAGTGAATAGACAGAATTTATTAGATTTACAAACACATTCTCCCGAAGCCTGGAGCGATAATGGGAAGTTATTTATTTGTTATCTTTCTCCCTCTAGTGTTCTGCCAAGCGGCAGTTACAAGGTACATATTCCTACTCACTGTTGTTTTCGGGGTTGAAATCCTGGGCTCATCCGTCACTGACATCCCATTTGAGTGAGGAAACTGACGCTAACATAAGCTTTACCAGCTTTTTTATTACATCAGATCCTGGCGTTGGCGGATAACTCTTTCCTGGTAACAACGGGCTTCGTTCAGATCTTCACCGCCCTGGCTCTCTACCACGACCTCCCCAGCAGATCCCTTCCCCTGCTGGCCTACCTCAAGCTCCTGGCCTGGCCACTAGTCCACGCCTCACAGCTCCTCACCGTCTGGATCACCGTCCTCATCTCATTCAACCGCTACGTGGCCATCTGCCGACCGTTCTCTGCGGTCACCCTCTGCTCTCTGAGGCGGGTCAAAGGTCAAGTTCTGTTGGTGGTCGTCTGTGTGATGGTGTATAGCTTGCCGAGGTTCCTCGAGTATAGGACTGAGGTCACGTGGGACCCGGTGAGGAAAGAGCACGTGACCGTGGGGAGAGCTACGCAACTCAAGGTTGTTGCTTAATAGAATTTATTTTATTTTATTTTATAAAGCAATAGAAGATTTAAAGCTAAGTTTAACGTCTGCGTCCTTTTCACAAGGGATGCTGTGAGATAAGGTGCCGATGGGGATCGAATCGATGGCCTTCATGATGCACAAACTGTCGGCCATTTTGCTGCCTTCAATAGCTGCTTCTATGCCTACTTGCATCGAGCCAGTGGCGACGTCGGTATGATACTCGACCGCGGATCAGTATGTACGGGGGTCAAATCCTGGGATCGCCCGTCACTGACATCGCTTTCGAGTGAGGAAGCTGACGTTAACCTTAGCTTAACCAGCTTTTACATGTACATGTACTTCTTGATTGATTTGAAGATTCGGTTTGTTAATTGACTTATCTTGACTGAGTAGTGAATAGTTGAGGAATGATTTTGTTTGCTTGGTTGAATTAATTGCTACACTAATAATTTATTCATTTATTTATTAATCTACTCATCATCCATCTATTTCGCAGCGGTTTAATGCACCGTCCCGACTGGATACATCACCCAGACTGCTTAATATTATCATGAACGATGACAATTTCATATTTCTTCATATTTGTATATTTTCAGGACAGCTACGTGTACAACATCCTCTATGAGAACGTTCTCTACTGTCTCTTCGTGTTCCTTGGACCCCTAATCCTCCTCTTCATCCTCAACTATCGTCTAGTGAGAGAACTCTGGCAGGGAGTTCATCGTCGCTCTGCCGCAACTTTGACCTTCAGTAGAACTGAGAAGTCCTTGCTGACACAAGAGAGGTCCTGCCTTTCTTCTGATGAGCAGAATATCACCATGGTGATGATGGTAATCGTGACGTCATTTCTCGTCTGCCAGACCCCTGCCTATATAAACCAGCTGCTCTACTATGCTCTGGGCGAGGGAGCCTACGCTTGCGGTAGACCGTACTTCTACTTCTTTCACGTCAGTAATCTGATTGTTTCTGCTAATTCGTCGCTAAACTTTTTCGTCTATTGCGTGTTTAGACAGCAGTTCAGAAGTAGGCTGTATAGAATGGTAGCGTGCTGTAACTGGAGAGATGGGCAGAATATCTCAGGACACATGGAGAGGAATATAATTAAGATGGCTGCCTTGGCAACGAAGACAACAGTACAGTTTTCTGGAATTTACCCAGAGAGAGTGGCAGTATAGAATTGCTGCAAGAGAATTTCATTTTTAACTATCGATTACTTTATATTGTTTTATAGCGAAAAGAGCGAAATACAGATTCGAGATGCTTGTCTTTGCACTTCAGACAAAACTTTCTATCCCCGGCCTGAAAGATTGAGCATTAAGCGATGCTACAACGAATTTGCAACTTTTTTGAACGTTTGCGCAGTTCAAACATCTGTGCGTGAAAGATACACTGATTAATTGATTGATTGACCCATTCATTCATTGACTGATTGATTGATTGATTAACTGACTGATTTATTGACTGATTTATTGATTGATTGATTGAAGTGCTGCTCTTCTAGTTTGCAGATATACATGTAGTCAGAGAATTAGCGTACTAATAATTTGAACTTGTGGCGATATCGCTGTCGGATTAACCAAAGTCAACTGGTTGCTTCGCTTCACAGGGCATCACCCACTTCTCTCTCTCTCACTCTCTCTCTTAGTGCTCTGCCTGCAGGCAGGTTCATGGTATTCAATGCCTCCACTCGTCTCTATCTTTCGTCTTCCTCTTCATGTCCACATACGAGTGGATTTTAAGTCATCTGTAAAATTCCTTTTGACATTCCATTATTCCATGGAAATTCTGCTTATGACGAGGTGGGGCCCCTATGCCTTTCTGAGCTTTGTATGCCGCATCTTTGTGTGTTAACCCTCTTTGTATGCTACATTAAACAAGATGGTCGAGTGGGTTACTTTCTTTCTTAATAAACCTGAGCCCACGGGTTCGAATCACCGTCACGCTTGCTGCCAATAATTATAAAACTTGAAGAAACTTCGAAAGCGTTAAATTTAGTATCGTAGATTTCTTGCTGTAAAGTAAAATTGATACAATTACATGTCCAGTGTCATTGGTTTGCATTACCGTATCCTCTCTCTCTCTATATATATATATACTGTATATATATATCTCTCTCTCTGTCTCGTTCTCTTCCATTGATTGCCTCTTTCTCTTTGCCATTAATTCACTAACGAATGAGTCAGAATGACAGATCCAATAAATATATTCCTAGTCATCATCCAACCAGTTTTATTACATTAGTGACATTTTCCTCCATTAATGCATTTATGTTTGTTCTTAAATTACACTTACATATTGTGTATCGATGCATACGTACTCTTTGTGTGCAAAAAGATCTGATTTAATTGGGATTCAACATTCTAATAATATTGGACTTGCTGGCGATATAAAAGATACAGATTTTAGAAATTTATATCACAAACAGACAGTAGTAATTGAAATTAAGCAATAGTGTCATGGGGGGTGGGTTCAGAATTATTGATGGCACTCTTTAGTTCTAATCTACACAAGGTTACGTGAGGTTTGGCTTTTAAACGTTGGAATGTACGTGATGCTGTCAATGCATTAGTCTATCCATTAGCTTTTATTAAGCCGCTGTTTTCTTCCAGGAAAAAGACACTGATTGAAAGATATCGTGTTAATGCTGAGATAATAAGTCAAAAGTTTTATAAGTTATGATATTTTATATAGAGAAGGGCAATGTCCTTAGGGAGAGTGAGAGAGAGAGAGAGAGAGAGAGAGAGAGAGAGAGAGAGAGAGAGAGAAAGAGAGAAAAAGAGGGAGTGCGAGAGAGAGTGACAGAGAAAGCGAGAAAGAGAGAGAGAGAGAGAGAGAGAGAGAGAGAGGGAAAGAGTGAGTAGAGGAAGAGAAAGAATGAGAGAGGAAAAGAAAGAATGAGAGAGAGAGAGTTTTAATTTAAAAATCAATTTTGTTCAAATTTTGTTGGAGTAGTATAAATTTTTTTCTGAAAGTTTATTCAGCAACATACGGCCAATTCGCTAATTCAGTTGACTTTAATGTCAGACAGTCAAACTATCAAATGAATTATAAATTAATTGAATTCAGTTACCTAGACAAATTCTTAAACCACAGTTTATGACAACTTATATCACCAGTTACGCATTGATATATTTTGTTACATAGAAAACCATCCTTCAATCAGCCATACGAAATCAACAGCGATGGTTGATATCAGGATTCCAAGGATTCTTGACATTAACGGATATTGACACCTATGGTTTCTGGAGAAGATACGAATGAAATTGTATTCATTTAATTAGCTTAAGCTTGCAGTGTATGTGTGATAGTAAATGAATACACGAGAGAAAATAATTGTATTCCAATTATACAACGATAAGAGGTTGGCGGTGTTTGCATTTCAACGGAAACGAAAAGATCATCACGAAATCTCTGCAGCTGAGCTGCTATTTTCTTAATTAGGTTCGATGTTGTTGCTTTAGGGAATTGAATGAATCTAATAGCAATTTATTAGACATATAACAACAAATACTTATTAGACAACAAAACACACCAAAGTTCATAATCCTACGAACTCTTCCGTATCACAAAATAAGAAGAAATAAAATCAGCTAAACTTATATCTCTCGCTCTCTTCAGTGCACTGCCAAGTGGCGGCAGGTTCAAGGTACATATTCGTACTCAAAGTCTGTTTTCTGGCTCCATAAGAACACTTCTTAGATCAACAAGTTAATCCCTTCGCAAAGTCTATGCCTTATCCATACCTTATGTAGCCTATAGCTTGGAAAAAGTTTGGCTTCTGAGGTGGTTTTCCGTGGCCTACCTGTGGGAAACCACCACGCTTTCCCTTGTCAAAACTTATATCTGAGTATTGAATATTAAATTTTTACATTTCAAATATCTTAAATTTTTATCTTTAAATTTTAAGGTGTGCTTCCTTATCTTACGAATGCAGACGGAGAATTGGGCCCATACTCCAACCCGTGCCTTCCTGTTTATCAAGTAAGTTTGCTGTGAGTTTGGTCATCTCATCGGTGCGAATATAGCATGTTGGAACAATGCACCTTACCCTACTCCGATTTTTGCTTTGAGACAGAATAATTATAGTACAATAATATATATATATATATATATATATATATATATATATATATATATATATATATATATATATATATATACACACACGTATATAAATATATATATATATAGCTAAAGGCTGCATTGAGATAGATATGACGTTATTATGGCTTTTGTGTTGGGGTAATAATGAGATCTGAGGCTCAAACCAAAGTCTAGAAAGAATATAATTTTGAATACTTGTAGGATACTTTCTCCTTATTTTCTACTAATTGAAAATGTGTTTTAATTAAAACATTTTCGACATTTAAGTTTTTCGTGCAGGTAACACTATTGAGACAAGTTCAGATTTTAACGGAAATGAATTACTTTCTTAGATCTCTCTCTCTCTCTCTCTCTCTCTCTCTCTCTCTCTCTCTCTCTCTCTCTCTCTCTCTCTCTCTCTCTCTCTCTCTCTCTCTGCTTAATTACACTAAGAGATTTCATGAGAGTGAACATTCATAAAAGTTAATTAATAAAGTATAGCCGACTCTTACTTCCAGTCTCTTCCTTTTATTCTCTCTCTCTCTCGCTATCTCGCTCTCTCTCTCTCTTTCTCTCTCTCTCTCTCTCTCTCTCTCTCTCTCTCTCTCTCTCTCTTGGTAATCCTCTCACTTCATCTCTGTCGCACTTAATCTTGCACCATCTCTTCCCCACTCTAATCCTCTTTCTATCATTGTTTTAAATTCTTGCGATTTCATTTCTTATTTTCTCACTGCTCTACATCAAGAAGCCAGTTCGCCCTACTTGCCTGCATTCAGCTCCTAATGGATCACGTCTCGTATTATACTAGAGAACTGTCCATCTCATTACACTCATCATTTCAACTTTACACAGCTTGTTATACCCCCAACCAGCATCTTTCTTCCAGAAATATTGCTTACTATGGGGGGGGGGGGGCTAATGGGAATTCTAGTCGCTATTAAAAAATACCGCCTACAAGATTTCACGCTATTAAATTACTTTTCTTTTTAAAATTTTTTTAAAAATTTTATTTATTTTTTTAATTTAAATGCCCTGGGCTGTAAAGGGCCCTGGCCTAAAAAATAAGATAAAAGAGACTTTATTTAATACAAAGTTTTTAAAAAAGCGATTAAAATAATTCCTCTGCACTCTGAGAAGCCGCTTTAGCCAAAGTGCCACTGAAGCAGACTGCATTGAATCGCTGGAGAGCAATAGACAGTCGCTGGCACAGAAAAGATTTTTCGCGCAAGATTTTTTTTAAATTTAAAAATTAAATTAAATTAAAAATTAAAAAAAATTTTCTTTTTAAAAGATTTACGCTATTTTCACGCTATTCTTTTAAAGCTATTAAAAGATTTCAGGGACGTCAGTCTGGTTCGGACGATAAACTATTTGTGAATTTTTAACATTTCTTCTAGGCAGGCCTATGATGTCACTAATGTGGGATTAAGCCTCAAGGGATGACTAAAAGGTTCACTACCCCCGCAGCCACCCCCCCCCCCTCTAGCCCCACCCTCTCATCCAGGGCTATATCCCAATAGTCGACTTCTCGAATTTCGAACCAGACTTTAGATGATTATCTGAAAATCTCTGTTAGAGCAAGGATACTCTTTATCTTAATTATTTCTTTTTGTCGAAGTGTTCATCAAAAGTCGAGCAATTACCTTTAATAATAAACATCAGCGTAGATAATATATCTATTATTGTGACCGAAGTTCATTACATCGAAAATGAACATGACGATGACTGTGAAGAAGCTAATGTTATCGTCAGTTTCCTCACTCGAAAGCGATGTCAGTGACTGACGAGCCCAGGATATGAACCCTGTACATACTGATCCGCGGTCGAGATATCTTATCGACATCGCCACAGGCTCCAGCCAGTGGCGATGTGGTGAATTCTGTCCTGTACGTGATCGAAGTAAATTGAAACTGCAGCTGAATTGAGAAATTCATCATGCCAGTAGAAGTCGAAATTATTTATTTATTTCAGGAAATAACATCAGAGCGCCTTCATTTTGACAACTAACATCACTGCGAAAGTTTGGCTGACGTTCCGATAGGACATCCTTGTTTATTGATTGATAAATTGATCGATTGCTTAATTTATTGAGGACTTATTTATTGATTGACTGACCTATTGATCGATTGATTTATTGATTGATTGGTTGAGTGAGTGAATGAGTGACAAAGACAGACGCTAAACTCCTCTCTATCGCAGGCAGATCTCTAACATATAAATTCCTAACTTCGTTAGATGGCTATGTGCGCTTAGCAAATTCATAAGTGAGGTGGCCAAAATTATCTTTATATCTCAAAAGACTAAAACAATTAAGCGATCCCATTACCTTACCAGTCTTCATGCTAGGGAAGAACCATCAAATGGGGACATGATGCCCAACCCCTCCCCCACTACAGTAATTCTCACCTGCCTTGTGGTGCAGGAATATAATGCAATCATACCGGAACATTAAGATTTCCTTCGCCTCGTCTACAATAACAAGTCTCTAACGTTAAATAATGTAGATAAATCAAATCGCATTGTTGTGCTAACGCTTCAAGCGACGCGGCAATAGACTTTTTAGTATGCGCCTATCTGCAATAGAATTCTTTAAGCAGCAATCCTGTCATGATGAAGTTATACAGTGCAGCTTTATCTTCCATTCACAAACCATAAAGTACACAATAGCCACACAAATCATAAAAAACACAATGGAAAATAAGCCCATCTTTCAACGATAAGCCAGCGCAAATTGCATAATATCGTTTATGTATTAGTAAAGCAGAGTGCGGATTTTACCTGTAGCGAAAATGCCGCTAAATTGAATGCAGCTTGGGTGCGCATAATTATTAAGTAATTCAATTAGTAATTAATGGCAGAATACGTAAACGTTATTATTTAATAGACTACTCGTAATCCTGCGATAACATTGTCCAGTAGACCAATAAGCCAATAGCTAATTAATCATATTGTCTACCAATTAAATAATTCAGTAAATAATCGGTTTTTCGCTTAAGCAATAATTCATTAAATAGTTTAATCAAACAAAGAGTAAATACATACTTAAAACAATAAATCAGTAATAGAATGGTTGGTTCTATTAGGCCTAGTCAACAACTAGAGACCCATAGAGATAACTTAGTTTGATGACCTGTTCGACAGCTTGTGTCTACAAACAAGACACACCTTGTCTTGCCAGGAGGTTTTTAAATAAAAATAACGCTTGTGTATAAAGTATAAAACAATACAGACGGCAAACTTGTCCAACACAATATTTTGAAGTCCTACTAGTAATAAATGCGAGTTACTTGTTTAATTAAATTACTAAATTAAAAAGCTTAAATTTACCTTGGATTACCTCGACATTCCAACGAAACAGTCAGTCTATTGAATTATCACAGAGACATTTCTATTAAGAGATATCAAGTTTGTGGTAGCAATCAACTTCAAGTAGTTTAGTTAGTATGCAATAACGTGTGATTTGCACTTAGATCTTCCTAGAAAATCCACTAGAAATAGGCCTACACGATTTTCTAATCAGTGAAAATTAATTTGCCTTATCTTATTATCAGTTAATTAATTGATATCATATTATATTTAAATTTATCATATTGAATAAATTTCATTTGATATGATATTTCTATCAAATTAATCAATACAAACCTTCCTTAGGAAGGTTTGTATTTTTTATATTTTTCGAAGAAGGGGGAGGGGGGTCAGTGGGGGTAGAAGGCTTCCCAGTGGGGTCATCAGGGGTTTGTCATAGGGAGTGGGTTTAAAACTGGGGGTGGGATTAAAACTGAGGGGTTAAAACTTTAGCACCAGGGTCACACTGCCAAGGCTGATTGAGCCCCAACCCCTCAGAAAATACAACCCTGCCCTTAAGAATATTTTAAAAAGTAGATTAAGAGGTATATTGTGGATGTTCGCAAGAGATGTGCAAAGCAGAATCGAGGACAGATTGGTCTCACTAAGCCATAGTTCGCAAAAATATCAGGATTTATTGACACGCGACCATTCAAACGACCATTTTTGAGAGCCAAGATTGAGCCAAATAGAAGCTATTGGCCGATTGTCGAATTTACTCTCTATTGGTTCGAGAATTTTAGAGAAAAAGCTTCGATTTGGCCTGATTGCACGTTTAGATTAACACTGTGATTTAGAATATTACAGAATATTATTTGGAGCAAACTGCTTGCGTTGCAATAGGCGACTATGCAGGAACTGAGAAAGGTAAAGAAGATATATTATCACAATCTGTTTACTATACAAGGAAAGGGAATAATCTTTGTGATGTGAAGGGATTAAATTGCCCATAGAAGGAGTGTCTCAGCCTAAGTACCTCAGCTTAAGACTAGAAACTTATGCTTTTCAATAGGATAGGCCCCTAATGAAGATTTATTTTGATTTATTTAGCTTATTATTTACAGGATTATTTAGTAATATACAATATCTGTGCAGAGATCTATCTGCCTCTCAATTTATGGACTTACGGATATGTGAATAGTCACATCGATTGTGGCTCTTGACTGATAGGTTTCTCGATTTTTCTTTGTCAATTTATTGCTCACTACTGCGGTAATTGCCATGCAACGACACTTGCTTGCCAATTTATTTATAATGAATTAACACGAGCGTCTACCACCTCTACCACTATCATATACTATCTGCTGATATGCGCTTTATAATTTGTTACACCCTGTACGAAGAGAGAAAGTTTAATAAAAAGAGTAATAAATAGTCGCCTATGCCAGTCAGTCAGTTGGCAGCCATTCAGGTAGAAGTTTGCTCTAAGGTCTCATAGGCCTCCAAGTGTAGGCCTCCGAGTGTAAGCCTCAGAGTGTGTTCTACGCAAGCGTATTGAAACTTCTGGCAGGCTATACGACCTGAAAAGTTATACAAAATATTGAGTTCGAATTTAAACAATAACTTCTTAATTATATTTAATTTATGAACATCGAATTATTAGGATTAGCTAATTTTCGACTATTTAGGAGATTCAATAGTTCTAGCATATGCTACTGTAATCTGTCACATGTCATTTAAGGGTAAAGTTTATTCGGGATTTTCCTTGTCTACAGCTATGCTATTTCAAATTTGTCACACGTACAAGTAGCAGACTTTACGGCAGTTGCTTTATTGCAGGGGCACAGGGATAGGAGGCCCTCGTTTTATTTTACAAAAAGCAGTGGGGAACAAATTAGTAATTGATATTATTAATATAATTAATAATATTAGTAATATTATAATAATTAACATTATTGTTAATATTATTATTAACATTATTAATATTATTAATTTTTAAAGAACGGTTTATTTATTTAATTAAAGTTTCTTAGAATGTATCAATAGCGCAGCAGTTAGAGGCGTCATGCACTAACTATTGAATCTCCTAAATTATCAAAAATTAGATAATCGTGATTATGATGTTTTAGATGACAGATCCAAAGGTGAATTGACCTCTCTTGGGTTCGATTTCCAGACGCGCTGATCTGAGAGTAAAATCTCGGACATTCACTGGACTGGTTATGTGGAAAATGGACTAAATTGCCTAACGGCTTTAACATGTGAAATTAAAATTAATGTGATAAACATAAAAAGTTAAAATAGTTAATCATTTCACTATGATCATGTCTACTTTTTAATAGAGTGAGAGAGAAACAGAGAGAGAGAGAGAGAGAGAGAGAGAGAGAGAAAGAAAAAGAGAAACAGTGAGAGAGAAACAGAGAGAGAGAGAGAGAGAGAGAGAGAGAGAAAGAGGAGAGAGAGAGAGAGACAGAGAAGGAAAGAGAAATAGATGAAAGCATAATTAAGAATAGAACATTATTATCTTTAAAGAAGCTTAACAGGTCCCGATCAGAGCTTGGATTACACTGGAATTTCTGCAAGTGGGAAAATTGTTACAATCAGAAAGAAAAGATAACAGAAGTTTAGCGTTAGTTTCCTCTCTCAGGTGGACTAACGAGTATTGGATTAAAATCTAGCAGCTATTGGTCCGTAGTCAGTTACGTAATCGTCCTAACCTGGTTGCACTTAAAGTACTAAGAGATCGCAAGATACTAGTCAACTTTTCTTGACAAAAAAAGTTGTCTCTCACCATACTCTGTAATTTCTGCGCTCCACCACTTGCAGTAAAATCTCAGTAGAATTCCAATCTGACGTTTACTAATTAGTTTTTACGCGAGTGGGCAGACAGGCGACGTTATAGACTTTTCAGGCACTGCAGGCATTTTAGGCACTGCAGGCATTTCAGGCACTGAGGATAATTATTAGTCATATGTTTTACCGGCGAGGCAGTGCTTTATTTATGTTTAATGCGACCGCTGGCTTTTCTTTATTTCAGTAATGTTAGCCCAACTAATGTGCCTAAGCTTCGGTTGGCTAAATCATCGATTGGAGTAGATTGAAAATTATTATACAATGCAATACACAGAGTGCTACAGTTGTCCATGACAAAGTCGAACACTGAGAGACAGAGCCAAACTGATAAAAGTATGTGTTTAGAAATTGCAGCCATACAGTTAACGATTAGGCACTGAGTGACAAGTGATAAGTTAGTAATAAGTTAGTATTGGAAACGAGAGGTGGATATTTACTATTTAGCAGCCCTTGGTAACTTCTCAATTTGATAAGTTAAGTGCAAGATTATATATAAAAATAGTAAATGTTTAACGTCCGTTTCCTCATCCAGGGATGATGTCAGGGACGTCAGATGTATGTGACTAAACTATATAAGCGCTATTATTTAATATGTCATGCGAAGTATATAGATATATATAGTATATATATATAGATATAGATATATATATATCTATATATATATATATATAATTTATATATATAGATAATATATATTGATATATATATATATATATATATATATATATATATAAGCGCTATTATTTAATATGTTCATGTCTAAGTATATATATATATATATATATATATATATATATATATATATATATATATATTATATATATATACTTAGACAAGAACATATTAAATAATAGCGTTTATATAGTTTATTACGCTAATTTAAAGTTTTGATCACTGCTAAATTCTATATAAGTAGCCAATACGATTTAGACAAGTACATAAACTTATTTAATAAAGTCTTTATTACATTTGCACATTTTATTTACATTTGCACTGCCGTTCTATTCAACAGCTACATACCTATGTAATTTATTTACAGCCATCGCTTAAGACATTTGAAGAATCCAATTCTCTAGATTGCGTAAATATCTGCTACAATAAAATAGTACAAATGCAGACAGCAGTATATTTATGATACAGTTCATCTTATCGCGGCTAACCTATTGAAATGGATACCTGGAGTCTACAGCAGGTAGAAGAAGAACTGGAAAAGATCAGTAGCTCTCAGCCAGTTTTTCCATCAGCTGCTCATGATCCTCATTCCAATAAGATCATCTCGACGACGAGTCTGGGTAAAGTAGATCGTTTGAAGAGATCTCAGCTAGTTGATCAGCTGGCCTACATAGACAGTGACGATCCAAGCGGTGAGAGAGACGCGTCCTCACGTTGTGCTAAGGAACCCAACGAAGTGACGGCGGTCAAGTATTTTACCGATAAATACAGCAGAACTGGAATAAATATGATTGAGACAAATGGATGCGAAGATTGGAAGACAAAGTCAGCAGACTGCCGGGGATATAATTCTTTATTAGAAATCCGTCGTGGAACTTCAAGTCCAGTTCGAAGTCAAACTTCTTCCACTCAGCATTTAGACGTAGGATTAAGAAGTAGGCATCATGATGTGGCAGTTGGAGAAGTTTGGAGGAGTGGAACTGGAATGATGTTTAACTCGGTGGGACACACTTCCCCAGACTCCAGGATTACTTCTTCGAATTCTAACAGGAACTGTATACCTAACGTTCAGTCTCAACCTTTCTCTGAAAGACTGGGCACCAAAACTTTTTCGAATTCCTATAATAGATTGCACGCCGATTCCATACTTGCTTCTCCCGTCAACGGACGAATTCAATTAGACACGAATGCATCAGGTGTGACTGATGGCAGTGTTACCAGAGTTGGTACCAGAAAGACTTCAGTTGTCTCTTCTTTATTGTCGTCATCTCTTCTACCAATGATGCCTCTGTACCCAGCCGGTGATCAGAAGGTGGAATCTCAAGCAAAAGAGGAATTGAAAGAATTATCTCGAAATGTAAAGTCTGGAGATAGCAATTACTCAATTTCTTCCTCAATTGTAGGTTTAACAAGTCCTCCGGTATTTGCTAAATCTAATGTCTCGCCAATTAAGAGCGAAGAGCTTAATCGTGAAACAGGAAATTGCTTGGCTCCTCTGTCAATAAAACCGCATACAGTCACGATCCATAGAAACACAACGTACAGGAATTGCTCTATGGAAAGAGACAAAGCTTTGAGTCACGGAGTAAGGGACACTTCTATGACTCACTCAATTCACAATTCTCCGGTACCGCATTCGTCTCCTAAAGCTGAATCCAGTGCAAACGTTGGTGGATCGAATCATAAGCCAAGGTCGCCTCTAACACTGACAAAGTCTCAAACGACGATCTCTCCAGAGAAAGGTCCAGCCGTTTCGCCTCAGGGAAACTCTGCAAGTCTGCGCAGAGGTGTGTCCCTCATGCGAAGCTTCAGAGCCTCCAAAGATTTGTTTACGTCCTGCGAGGAACCGGTCGAAACCGGTAGAACAGCAAAATTCAGCCAGTCGAAAGTAGAGATTCCTGATGTATCAAATCAACTGCAAAGACAATCAAATTTCGACACTCGAGATTCTAAACTTCAAATATTGACATCACCGATTAAGAGCGGTGGTGGGCTAGGAAGCGGTTTGGACAGCTACTCTGACCTTTCCTCTCCTCCGAAGGTCAACGCCTATCGAGCCCTGGATGTGATTGATGTCAAACGTCAAAACGAATTTCTACTCAGCGCTGCCAGCAGTTCCAACCAGGAAGAATCATTTCATACCATCTCAGATAAACTGGATCGTCTCAGTAGATCCAATGATCTGTTGGATAGGATAGCAGATAGTCACGAATCTCTCTACGACTTGACCGACTCCAGTCATCTCGTGTTTCCATCTGGACATTCGACTTTGGGGTCTCCAGGTTCCAACAACGATCGACAGTTTATTCGAAGCCGAAATTGTGCCTCTTTTAGAGCGCCTGGAAAAGATCGAGGCTCCAAAGATAAGAGTAGCAACAGTGAGGTGGAAAAAGTTAGAATAATTTCGGTTAAATCGGCGACACTTGGTTCCGCGAAGACTCTTCCAAGGCAAGGTAGTAAGGTCTCGACACAGGTGGGGAAACCTCTCGTCAACCATGAGCTGAATCACCACCAAACTTTAGCCCGTTCCTCTACTGATAATCTGTCAGATAAAAATCATAATTCTTTCAATCAGACATCTCGTTCGAGTCGTAATGGAGGAGGTTTTTCCTCGAATTCAGCTGCAGAAACGAAACTTCAGATTAGTTCACCTTTAAATGATCGATCTGAGAAGAGCGATAATAGAAAACTTTCAGAAAGGAGTTACGTGGCAAGAGTGGACGATAATAGGGTTAAGAAGGCAGAAGGTCACGTGAGAGCGAGTGATAATGGGGGAGAGAAGTTAAGTGAGAGAGACGTGCAGAGAGTGGAGTTGTTCTACAGGAGTCATAAGACTGAGGTGCTGGTCTGTAAGTGTTTGACAGATCTGTATCATAGAACCGCCAGCAACCAAGCGTCATCATCATCGTCATCTGTGGTGGATAGAGGTAAGGATAACTGCCGCCTTGATTATGTAATATTTGTCCGTTAGTTTACATTAGTTTCATTTTTCTACGATAAATGAACATTGAGAGAATTTTCTTAATACCATTCCATTGATTAGTCTATGTCTCTCTCTCTCTCTATCTCTCTCTCTTTCTCTCTCTCTCTCTGTCACTCACTTAGATACATATTGAAATCGGTACACTATTCTGAAAAAAACACGTACAATACGTACAACAAGTACAACATGTTCAAGTACAACAAGTACAACATGTACAACAATTAAAACACCTACAACACGCACAACAAGTACAACATGTACAACAATTAAAACACCTACAACACGTACAAGTACAACACGTACAACAAGTACAACACGTACAAAAGGTACACCAATTACAACTGGTACATTATTCACTTCGTACATTTACACCCATGACGTTGGCACGGTTTGCGCAGTTCTAATGCGAAACATCAGACAGTGTATAAAGAGCCTCTAGCTAATGGATTCTCTATACCCCGCTATTACTGCTCAATATACTGATGAAAGAAGTGATTTATTTACTGGGCAAACTTTGAATTTATAAACTTCTTCACAACTACACGGCGACTATATCCTCAACAAACTTTGAAGTTTACGTCGTGTTAACTTGAACAAATTGGCATTGTTATGCGTATAGCTATTATGTGCCATCATTATGTGCAGGTTCATTGTATAATAAAGCACGTATTCCACCGGACCCAAGCCATTAGGTGCACATGCACATTCCACCGTAGATTCTATACTGTAGGCATAAATTAGTACCGCATTACCGCGCTTTACTAGAAAATGAATCGAAGTTAAATAGTAATTAATCGATCATAAATTAATTATCAAGGCATAGCCAGCCACAACTAATTTACTACTACAAAGTCTACAAGTAGTTTTTCCCTAGTTTCATTCGACTGCTTGGGAGGACTGTCCCTCCCCCCGCCCCCTGCTGCCAGTGGCAGCTATATCCCAGTGTGTCGATGAGATTTGTGACACTCTATCGAATAAAATTAGATCAAAATCATAACTATGTAAAATCACTGTAGATGCTAATCAAGTAGAGCTAATGGATTTGAGTCATTAGTCAATTGAAACCAAAAGAGTTCACATTTAAAATTTCCTAAGTGTATTTGCATAAATTATCCAAACCAATATGCTTTTAATTCATACAGTTGAGGCATGATATCTGAAGAAGAAATGTTTCTGTAATTTCAGCTCGAGGATTAATGGTGGAGGATTAATGGTGGAGGATTAATGGTGGAGGATTAATGGTCTAGGACTAATAGTCGAGGATTAATGGTCGAGGATTAAGGGTCGAGGATTAATGGTCGAGGATTAATGGTCGAGAATTAATGGTCGAGGATTAATGGTCGAGGATTAATGGTCGAGGATTAATGGTCGAGGAGAAATGTTTCAGTAATTACAGCTAGAGGATTAATGGTCAGCCCGGTCTTGTGACGCAGTCAATGAGAATAACTTTGAGATTACTTGGGCAACATTAAAATTAATAGCGACCAAGTAACACTTGATCACAATAGGGTTTCTAGCACATTATTGACTCTTATACACAGACTGTAGGCGCTAAATGCTCCATCGCTTCTAATCGATCAACCGAATCAAACTGATTCGCCTACCTGATAAAGGGAATCGACTGCTTTGATTGCCTTTGATGGCTTTGAAAGTTGAAAGTAATAAGGCGGTCATTTCGTGCACTTAGGCTGAAGCTTATTTGCATAACTTGGCTAGCGAGACATTTTGAATAATTTGTATAATTTATCGTCGACAGTCCATATGCCTCTGTTTTTATTTTTCAGTTACTGATACGAATGAATATATAAAGCAATAACCGATGTTTGGTTGAGAGAGAAAGAATACAGGGGAATAATCCAGCAACTATGCTAGAACATACATTTACAAAAAAAATCTTTATGTGAACAATTTAAAACGTGCCCTGTCCAATTCTTCTTCCTAATGCTATAAGAAATAGGAAGAAAAATTGGCAAGGACACGTTGTAAGGGGAGATAGTTTTCTAAAGGAGATCAGTGAAGGTAGAATGGAAGGAAAGAGAAGAAGAAGCAGGCCGAGATTAGGATGTTAGATGATTTAAAAATCCACTCTTATGTGAAATGAAAACGAAAAGGAAAGAAAGGAAAGCAAGGTGAGAGGAAAACGAAAGGCAGAGAAGAGTGGAGGCGTTATAAACCATGGACCTACTTGTAGGCAGTGCACTAAAAGAGATATGAACAATTTGTTTTTAATTCCAGCATAATTATATTGCTTCTAGTCTCAAAAAGGACTGAGCCGCTGAGCTTGTCGTTAAGTTGTTAGACTGTGGATCGGTTGACGCAGGTTCAAATCAAGTGCTGTCTCCACTATTGAGATACATTTTTTGTGTCTATTTATACTTTTCTATTTTCTAATAAACCTCTAATAGGTTGTTCAGTTTGTGAAAACTGCAAAAACTTGTTGAATTCTCTAGTTTTAATAATTTCCTTATTACAAACAATAGGATAAGGTACTGTGCCACATCTTAGTCGTTGTTCTGTAACAGTCTGTGAAAAACTGCAGTCTTTGAAAATCTGCAGTCTATGCAAAACTTCACTCTATGGAAAACTGAAGTCTATGAAAACTGCAGTCTAAGAAAACTGCAGTCTATGAAAAACTGCAGTCAACGAAAAACTGCAGTCTATGAAAATTGCAGTCTATGGAAAACTGCAGTCTATGAAAACTGAAGTCTATGGAAAATTGCAGTCTATGAAAAACTGCAGTCTATGAAAAACTTCGATTTTACTTGGAAACCTTGGACACTCGGAAAGAATGTGCTGTTCGTAATATCGGCATTACTTCTCTGTTTTAGCATAAAGTCGATGAATGCTAATTCTTGTTCTTTTGCAAATATCCGGTCGACTCAACAGCATGAAAACTCTGACAGAGATTTCTCATATGACTCCGATCTCTGCCTCCTTGCACTTCAGTGCTCATTAATTATTAATTAATTAATTACTCATTACTTAATAACTTCTTACACTTAACTCATTAATCTTGGATTACCAAAGTAAACTCGCATTACAGTGAAGTGATCAACTATGCTGATATCTATCACTATTAATACCACATGTTTAATCCGTGAGGCAATTTATTCCATTTTCTGTGTAACCAGTCCAGTGAATGTCCGAGATTTTACTCTCAGATCAGCGCTGCTGGAATTCGAACCCACGAGAGTTCAATTCATCTCGCGATATGCCATTTAAAAATTCATGGCGTTACTTGGCGCCTCTAACTGCTGTTTCATGTCGTCAGGATGAAATCAGGGAGGGTTCTGATTTCACAATAATCGTGATAGATATGATCATGGATGATAATTTCACTATACTGTGGGTTTCTCTTCTGCTCAGTTCAGAACTTTACTGAAATTCTTCACAGCCATTCAATCCATTAATGCACTTACTCAATGTGTAATACGATATTTTGTAATCTTATTCGAACTTCCAAATTCTGGATACCTGTGTTGTGTCCGGGTTATCGTTGTTCTTTCCGGACTACCCGTGTTGTGTCCGGGTTGCTGCAGAATAGACCAACTGTAGGCTACAGGTGTAGTAAAAGGCGACGAAACACTGAGATCCAAACAAACTTTAGAAAGGTGCATTTGGTTGGTGATCGCCTAGGCTCTAGAAATTAGAGTGGAAAGGGTCTATTCGTATCCCGACCCTAGCTAAATTTAGATACAAGGGAAGATGATGATGATGATCTTGATGATGATGGTGATGATGATGATGATGATGATAATGATGATCGTGATAATGATGATGATCGTAATGATGATGATGATGATGATGTTGGTGGTTATGATGATGATGACGATGATGATGATGATTTCTAAGTAATGTTTGTATTTCCTGTTTACTGCTTCAGCAGGCGGTAGGACAGCGCCGCTAAGGACTACAGGATTGGATGGCGCGCAGGATGAGATGGAGGGTTGGAGCTATTCGTACCGCGGTGTTCTGGTGCTACTACTCGCCTCTGGCGACTCGAGGAGAGAGAGAAGGTTAAGCATTGCTCTGGCTGAGAGAGGAACCGGCTTTACTCTGTGGAAAGATCGCATAGACCATCTGTCAGGTTGTTTATTAGAAGTCTGCATTTCTCTTAGTGCACTGCCTACTGGCGGGTCCATGGTAGATAACGCCTACACTCTTCTCTGTCTTCCGCTTTCCTCTTCATGTCCACATATGAGTGAGTCTTTAAATCATCTAACATACCTAATCTCGACCTGCCTCTGCCTCGTTTTCCTTCCATTCTACCTTCAATGACCTCTATTAATAGACCATCCCCCTTAGAATATGTCTTATTAAACTCTTCTTCCTATTTCTTAATACCTTTATCAACTCTCTATCTGTACAGATCAACTCTCTCCAGGACTTCCTCATTTGTAACCCTTTGATTCTAGCTAATCCTCTCCATTCTTCTCCATATCCACATTTCCAATGCCTCCAGTTTCCTAATATCTTCCTTCCTCAAGGCCAATGTTTCACAACCATGCAATAGCGTGGTCCAAACCAAAGTTTCCACTATCTTTATCTATGTATCTTTCTTTAGATTTTTTGTTAAAAGTTCTTTCCTAGTCTGTCTTTAGAATTCGATATTTGAAGCGAAATCGATACAGATCTTTTATTTACCTGGCTATGCATAATGTCATTGCAAAAATTCCATGGATGATACGTTATTACGTGATATCGCTATAATGCTTTTGCAAATGGCAGCTTCGAGATACATACTCTGTCGTCTGCTTTCATACTTATTAAAGAGCACTCCACTGAAGTAAGTGTTGAGTTCCTCTGAAACGCTGTGCCCTGGTCTTATTTTAATGAAGCCTTAAAGTTATTAAAAGTATGCTCTTTTGGATATTTCTCATTGAAGTGTATGCTCTCCTGTTTAGTCACCTCTTACAATATGAGCTCTGACTGACGTGTAGTCTATTCTTCCATTCCCGCATACCGCGTACTAACAATATTATTGTATTCTGTTAATCTTGTTATTCGTAGTTTTACCATTTCTATTTTGTCTACTTGTTGCTTATTCATATTTTTCACGAGGAGGCGAGATTGTCTGCTATTAAGCATCTCATCTCACACTGATTTTTCTAATTTTAAATGTTTTATTTTTATTATTTTTGATCACCGGACCGGCACCGTTTAGCATCTCTTTCTTTCTCTTCAGCACATGTTTTTTCATATCGTTTGGGGTGAATCAATTTGTAGTGACATGTGATGGGGAACGTCCCTGACTTCATCCTTGTAAGAGGAAACGGACGTTAAACATTTACTATTATTACTAATTAGATAATAGCATCGCTTTAATCAATGCTATTTCGTATTGTTTTTAGGTTACCAGGTAGCTTCTCCTTGCCTTCACACTATGCACCTCTCCCGCGATCATTTCCGTCTTGCAGGATATCGCTTTCAGGATCCGGTGGAAGCGGAGAAATTTCACCAGGGACTGTTGTCATGGACGACGGTGGATGCGGATGATCCGCTACTGAGGATTTCTCGGACTGGGAAGGGGCAGGGCGGGTGGTCGTTGAGACGGTCCTTCAGAAAACCGAAAAGAGAGAAAGTGAAGCCGCCCAGCAAGGCCGATATCTCCGCCCCTATCTGCTTCATCCACGTGACCAAGTTAGATAGAGGAGCTAGAGTGGATAGAGATCAGGGTGATAGCTAATGATAGAGAGGTTACAGGGTGATAGCTAATGATAGAGAGGTTACAGGGTGATAGCTAATGATAGAGAAGTTACAGGGTGATAGCTAATGATAGAGAGGTTACAGGGTGATAGCTAGTGATAGAGAGGCTACAGGGTGATAGCTAGTGATAGAGAGGCTACAGGGTGATAGCTAATGATAGAGGTGATAGCTAATGATAGAGGTGTTAGCTAATGATAGAGGTGATAGCTAATGATAGAGAGCAGGGTGATAGCTGATGATAGAGAGACTACAGGGTGATAGCTAATGATAGAGGTGATAGCTAATGATAGAGGTGATAGCCAATGATAGAGAGCAGGGTGATAGCTAATGATAGAGAGGCTACAGGGTGATAGCTAATGATAGAGGTGATAGCTAATGATAGAGAGCAGGGTGATAGCTAATGATAGAGAGGTCAGAATGGAACTAGAGAATGTAATAGCTAACTAACCCTAAGAGTTGTCCGAAGACAAAGCTGAGAATAGATATGCCTAACTCTTAGATATCACTGGCTGGAGCCAGTAGCGATGTCGGCAAGATACTCGACCGCGGATCAGTATGTACGGGGTTCAAATCAAGGGCTCGCCCTTCACTGACATCGCTTTCGAGGGAGGAAGCTGATGTTAACATTAGCTTTTTTTATTTAATCATTTTTCCCGGAATAGATTAATATCATAAGAAAAGGGTTTTGATGGCGTAAGAAATAGACATTTATGATAAATACAAGGTATAGACGGCGATTATGAAGTTAGTGTTGAATGAAAACTAAAGCTTTACGTATACAAAGGGGTCTCTGCATGTTAATCGAGCTAAGCATGTCTGTGAATTAAATATAATCTGAGTTACTATGATGAGTGATATCAAGATTCCGCCAAACATTTGAAATGGAAGTAATTTGACAAAAAGTGCAATATTATGACAGATCTTACCTAGAATCAAAGGGAAAAATGTTACCTGGACTTGTAACTGATTAAACTTCTGTGCACTAGACCAATTAGTAATTATTAATTCTTATAATTATGTGTGTATTTAACTTAAGGCATGCAGAGATATCCTGTTTCCCATGACAAGATAGGCCATTTTACCTTATCTGTCAGTTTATATTAGCCATACGAGACTTCAATAAGAGTTCACTTGGTTAACACTTACTTCATATTGATGAATTTAAGAAAATTGCCTCATTTGTGAGAGTATATTATTCTCTTTAAGGTGCACCACATTTTTTGAAACTAACTTCTTTCGAATTATAACTAATGTACCTATTCATTATCATCATCATCATCGTCTTCCCTGGAGTTCCAGTTTAACTAAGGTCGGGATACGAGTAACTAATGTACCCCTTTGTCTAACAACAACAACAACAAAAACAATGCGATTAGATTGCTACTGTTGTCCATGACAACATTGAGCACTGTGAAAAAAAATCTAATGAATGATATAAACGCATTACTTTAGTAGCGTATCTAATTTTAACCGCTTTGCTTGCATTATACGCACCTGTGTTATTTTGACTGTTGAATTTCTTTGTATATTATTGGAAAGTAGTCTGCATGTCTTTGCATTTAGTCGTTCTGCTAGTTTCTAGAATATTCTTTGTGATTAATCAGCTTCGATTTTAGTGAATTGTGAAACTACAACTCAATCAATCAATCATGTAATTATGCATTTGCTTAATATTATGTCGCTAGTTTGCTTTGGTAGAAATTGAACTGATTCTAGACGATTGTTGTTTGATGCAGCTGAAGAACATCTGTGATTAATCTGTGATAAAACTCGATTTAATTAAAATTGTCGGATAATAATTTCATGTTCATTGAATTATTGCGCAATATAGTATAATCTTTAGATGGTGGACCGTTCGTCGTAAATAATATTCTATGAAGATATATACTTAATTAATATATAATTATTAAAGATAGCCTGTATAATTAATATAACTAATTATTTCCAGCAACACTTGTCTTTAGAAATCTAGACTTTGTAGATGTATAGTCCAACTGCTAAGCAGATTTTTCTTCCTCACCAATATAAGTTAACTTTGCAATAAAATCTGTTGTTGCACATCCTCCATTAGTTAACGAAATTATAGCGGCGTATATAAATAAAGGCACTGATTCAACAAAATGGTGTTGGTAACAAAACTAAATTCACCAATGTGTGTACCTCGTAGATAATAAAACGCTTTAGTTTATTTTTTTGATGATATAGATAATGTAGGTTCCATTCAAATGAGGCTATATAGGTAGAATAAGGTACGCCTTTACCTATTTAAGGCTTGCGCTGAGGCCTACACTTTTAGGCTTACTTATTGAGGCCTACAGGATAAGGTCTATACGCTACAAGGCCGGTAATTGACTGCCTGCATGCTATTCCCACTCACAGAGCCCTGTTGCAATCTAGGCTACAATCTACTACACGTGACATGAAGCATAATCATTTCATTTTAAATTTATTTGACACGTATTATAATATATCTTCACTGAAAATCTGAAAGTTGTTAATATCACATAAAAATAAATGCAATATTTACTAGATAACTAGATAACAATATTTACTAGAGAACAAGTAGATATGTCGTTAACTCGACAAATTTTCAAAACGAGAAACTTAAAAGGAGGAGCGCGAACATGTCAAATAATGTACTACAATTTAACTTCATCTGCTTGTAATTGGAATGATGCTCAGTTTTGAAGAACTGCTGCTATAAATTCAAAGCCATGATAAGCTAAGGATGTCGTCAAATCATCGCAGCTTGATCCTAATAAACTTTAGTCTGGTGTGTAAAACAAGCACTGTAGTAAACGTTATTGCGACGTTTTCATCCAAGATGACTTTTATCACTTTTAAATCGCGCTTCTAAATTGATCAATTATTCTTTACCGATACTATATCTATCATAATATTATATTTTACTCTATAAAACGTTTATTAAATAACACTGCATGGAAATATAAATTGAGGGAGCCATAGGCTACTTGGATTTGTCTAGAGCGACTTTACTATAGTAGCCTAAATGCTACTAGTAAAATAATGCTACATAAGTAAAATGCTCTTGGAAATATAGTAGTTTTCGACTTAAATGGTTTTTGCTAAGTCGCTGATGATAACTTTAAGTAAAGAAAGGGCTTGGTCGTTTTTGTTTCATAAGAACATACATGTATGTTTGGTCAATAAAAGTCGATTTTAACATATCACGAGACAATTAAGTTGAAAAGATAAGCGTTACATCACGCTAAATCGAATTTACAGTATCTAGTAAAACATAGCATCCGTGTAAAGTTAATGATTTTATATCCGAATTTCTTGTTCATTGTATTCTTGACTTTGTTCTCTACATCATATAAGCTGTAACACAAACAAATAGAGAAATTATAAGTTTTCAAAAGTTAAATTTAAAGTCTGCCTCCGTACAACAAGAGTTTTAGTGAGGCACTTTAACAAATACGCTAACTCAAATATCTATAAACTAGTTAATAGTGGCACAATGGTTATGTCGGACTGCCGCCCTTCTTCTATCAAGCAAACTTGCTAGCCATTCGGCCATCAAGTCTGGAAAAATTACGCCCAATAGCTGTTCTATTTTCTCTTAACTCTGCATACGCTACTGAAAAAATGTACCTAAATTTTAACCTTGAGTAAATTATAACTCTTTAGCGTATTGTGGAGAAGCTTCTTAAATTAGTAACAGTATATCTGTAGTCATCTTAAAATAATTACTTCACTGAAGTGAGAGAAAGCTGATCGACTTTTGTTGATATAGTGGGTGAGATAAAAAGCTATCACATAGAGAAGGCTATCATATAGAATATAAAATTAAAGAACATGCGGATAAACTCACCTGTGCTGGACGAGATGCTGTATGTTTCGTTAATGTCGTCCATTTTTCCTACCGTGGCTTTCTGCGGCACAGGGGCCTTAGGTCTGGCGTCGGCTACCTTGACCTTGGGTGTGTCTTGAACTTTAAATATCCTAAAGCAAATGAATTGTTACAGATGATTATTCTTGTAGCGCTAAAGAAAGTTTGGGGTATATTTGATAGCATTTGACGATTTAACCCAATAATTGAATATTTCAGTTGCTCACAATTAGCCTATATACATGTATGTCTGTAAGGCAGGTTAAGTCGCTCAGTGGTGGCATTACAATTAAAGCAGATAAAGTGTACTGTTGTTGCAATGCGGGATATATGTACAGAAAGACATGTCTTTTAAGAGAGATAGAGAGACGCAGAGAAGGACGGTCTTGTAGAGATAGATGCAGGGACAGCAGCTAATAGCTAACAGCTAACAGCTAACATCTAACAGCTAACAGCAAACAGCTAACAGCAAATAGCTAACCTTCTGTAGCAGGCACAGCAGCCACAGCAACCGCAGCAGCAGAGAAGCAACAACAGCAGCAGCCCCAATAGCAGCAGTCCTCCCAACGCAGCTATCAGAGCTTCAATCAATCAATCAATCAATCAATCAATCAATCAATCAATCAATCAATCAATCAATCAATCAATCAATCAATCAATCAATCAATCAATCAATCAATCAATCAATCAATCAATCAATCAATCAATCAATCAATAGATCGATCAATCAATCAGTCAATCAATCAGTCAATCAATCAATAAATCAATCAATCAATCAACCAATCAATCAATCAATCAATCAATCAATCAATCAGTCTGCCAATCAGTAGGTCAGTAAGTCAATTAGCCAATCAATTAATCACTTAAATAATCAATCATTTAATCAATCACTCAGTCAATCAGAAAATTATTCACAACAAGTTTACAATGACCCGTTAATCAATATTAGTAACGGTAGCTAGAATGTGTGTCAATCAAAGCTCAACGTCGCTATGGAGTGCTTCCAGCCATTACAAATTGGACACCGTATTAATTCTATGCTCGAGTGAAAGGATCTTTCAAAAGTATTGAATTGTGTAGTCCTTTTTTATTTTTATTTGTATTTTATATTTATATATATATATTTATTGAAATTGTGTAAAAAGTATTATTTTGTGAGATCAGCAGGGTACCGGTTGTATGGCCACATTGATTCCGCACTGGGTAAATGACTAGGATGTATAACTATTCAAATAACGATAGGACCTTCTTTCAATTCTATTGTTACACGACCACATTTGCTGTTAAGTAGCTCTTAGGGTAACCACTATTTATACATTAAAATCATCCATTTATCTTTCGCTTTCATCTTCTCTTTATCACTCTCGTTCTCATTTTTTTTCAATCTCTGCGGCAATTTTAATTAATGGGGGTGGGGGTTTAGATAACGGTATATGCATTAACAGAATAAAAACTAAGGTGATTGATATTATATGAATGAACTTAGCACTTACCTATAGCCCACACTGGAAAACCACCTCCCCCAGAACCAGAACTAGCTGCTCCAGTGGGATCAGCTGAAAACACGAGCGACCATATGCATTTTCATTTTTAGTTTGGATATTTTCATTTTTACTTTTCATTTTTAGTTTGCATATTCTTTTTTTAGTTTGTATTTTTATGTATGCATGACGGGTGGTCAACTAGATAGGGTTTTATTACCTCTTTGACGGCCTAGTGTGTGTTATTGCATATTTGAGTGTTATTTGAAACTAGGTTTCAAATTAAGTTAGTCTCGGGATACGAATAGAGCCTCTCCACTCCTATTTGTTTCATACCGTATCATCAGTCAATCCTCTAGTTTTCCATTCGTTTTAAACAATTTTGTAGCAGTTTCTGAAGCCTAGACTGATGGTACACTTCAAAGAGCAAAAACATCCATCGTCTGCAATTGCATGGAACATTATTTTGCAAATATAATAAAATTTAATTGGGGAAGGGAAGTCGGAATAAAGATGATTAGAACAGTGATACAGCCTACGCGCCATTAATGCTTTTTTATTTATTTAGTTACATATCTATCGTCGGGTTCGTCTAGTACTGGGATTGATCATCATCATCTGGGATTGATCATCATCTTTAGTGGTGACAGCATTGAATAAAAACTCGACGGTAACGAAGATTATTTTTAAATCTACGCTAGCTGCAATCTGCACCATCAAAATGCAACGATTGCTAGTAATTCTTATGTGAAGAAGAAATATAGAAAATTACAAATATTCTGAAACTTGTTGTTTGTTAACTCTGTAAACACGTGCGACATGTAATAGCCTTACGAATAAAAATCTAGTTGAATTGATTTGTAGTAATGTGTGCTGTGGGGACGTCCCTGACATCATCCCTGAATGAGAAAACGGACGTTAAACCTTTATTATTATTATAATTTTGATTTTTACTATTTTTACCTGTCAGTGGAGGCGCCATGGTAACGGTTGGGCCAACGGAAACTGGTGGTCCAGATGTGGGCTGCCCTGAAAAGCAATAGAAAATATCGCAATTGAAGATCAATATGTGAAAGATATAGTACATAATTATATACTATGTATATACTCCCCTCAGCACATTTTTTTGCAGATTTGTCCGGGGTGAATTGATCTACATGCATAGTGATGTGTGCTGTGGGGACTTGACATCATCCATGGATAAGGAAACGGGCTTTATTATTATTAGATAATATAAAATGTAGACCTATAAGATTCAAGTAGGATTCGATAAGTATAATAAATAATTATATTATATTAGTATATTTCAAATAATAAATTAACTGTTTCAAATCCATTTTCCTTCCGCAATTTGACCTCAGCGGTACATCTGGAGTCTTGAAGAGAAGCCCTTCAAGCTTCTGATCTTGACGTTAAATCCACATTTTGTAATTTAAGAAATAAATCGAACTGAGCACTGACTGTAGTGACAGACGAAGCTGAAGTTCTGAGCACAGGACGATGTGAACCAGTTGTACTTCATCTGAGGGTTGACGTAGACACACTTGAGGGGCTGGGGCTCTACACCATTGGTGGGCTGGGGCTCTTTAGGTCCAAACGCGCTGTAGACCATCTCCGTGCCTCCCGTCTCTATACAACGAAATATATATTGCGTTAAATTAGAAATAATCTCTCTCTTAGTGCACTTCCTACTGGCAGGTCCATGGTATATAACGCCTCCACTCTTCTTTGTCTTCCGCCTTCCTCTTCATTTCCACATATGAGTGGGTCTTTAAATCATCTAGCATACCTAATCTCAGTCTGCCCCTGCCTCTTTTTCCTAAGAAATAATAACAATATTATTAACACGCATTATAGTGTAAGGCTGGAGCCAGTGGTAATGTCGGTAAGATACTCGACTGCGGAACAGAATGTGCGGGGATCATAACCTGGGCTCGCCCGTCACTGACATCGCTTTTGAGTGAGAAAACTGACGTTAACATAAGATTTAGCTTTTCTAGTGAAATGATCACCCATATTAATATTTATCACTTTTTTATCGTAGGTTTGTTTGAGGCAATTTATTTTATTTCCGTGTAACCAGTCCTGTGAATGTCCGAGAATTAACTCTCAGATTAGCGCGGCTAATGAACCATTGAATTGAATGAACCCACGTGGGTTCATTCAATTCACTTTAGGATCGATCATAAAGATTTCATGACTTTAACTGGCAACTTTAACCACTGCTCTATTGAGACATTCTAATATAATAATACACTATACGTTGTCGTACCGCGCATAACGGTTTAGACATTTATTTCAAAACCAGTGATAATGTAAGAAAATGATAACTTATAAAATATAGTGGCCTGGCCAGTGGCAGGTCCAAGGTACGCATTCCTTCAAAACAAACGTGCATAGATTAAACAAAGTTAAATTGATATTTAGTGTGGTTGTACCATCAATCCAGTAGAATCGGTTCCTGTTGAGTCCAATGAAGATAAATCTCTCTACGAACTTTGTGACGTTGGTCAAGTGGCTGTCCAACTGAAGTCGCTGGTTCTCGTCTTCCATTACAAACAGATCACCTCCATTCTTATTACAAAACTGCGCAAAGATATACAGTAAGTTCAAATATTGACCGGAAATCGAAAATGGGATCCTTCCTTGACTAGAACCCGCCCAACAAGGATACTGCCTGAAAAATGGCAGTTGAAGTTAGTATTGTTGAAAATGTTAGCATATTAATGCTTTATTTTATTTTGTATTAAGTGAAAACATCATAATTTCGGTATATTACATTTCCGGGCAAAGGTTACATGTTCCACTTATTATTAGTGAGACAACCTTCCTTCATGCAGTCATCTACTAAGTCCTCTAAGTTAATTACTCCAGAGCGACCTGACATTCCTTCTCGCAGTAAGCTCTCCTAGCGCTCCTACCAGCACACTGCTCCTCAGATCTGGAATTCTCTTCTTTCCACTTTGCGCACCCCCTCATCTTCTCCTGATCATTCTTTCCTTCTGTATGAACAGTTTCATAGACTGTTGAAGGCTTTTCTCTTTGACCTCTCCTATTCAACCATTGCACAGGAACTGAAACCAACACGTAAACCTCCATTCCACTTGTACTCTTCCTCGGACTGAATTCGGACTGATTTTGGCTTGCACCGTTTTTGGACCCCACATTATGCTCATCGGATTGGATTTGGTACCATAGTGCTCCATGTTGTCATGGATGACAGTAGCACTCTAATTCTGTTGTTAATTCTGTTGTTATATTACTACACTTACTTGAGTTGGTGCTAATTTATTGCATCTTAAATTTAAATTAATTTGCTGTTAATTAACATACACGGTAACTTTACTTCTACAGCTTACTTAATACATCACCTTCCTTGGATGTCTTTAATGGAAGCTTTTCAAAACAGATGCAGTTTTTGAAATCGTTTGGTCATGTTATCAAGCTCTAAGAGATCCTCATAGCCAGTGATTTTCTTTGAAAATAAAGGATTATTCGGTATAACCTCACTCGTAATTGTTGATATCAACTACTGATCTGGATTGCTCGAAAAAAGTGAGGTTTATAAAGTTTTGGGCACATGAATGTGTACAGTGGACCTTGCACCTTACAAAACTCTGGAATATATCATCATATAACTATTATAGTTATTGCTAATATATTTATTATAAATTATAACTAAAATGTCTATAATTTTCAGTATATGCATTGTTTAAGATGTAAATATTTATTTATGTTACAGCATTGTTAAATAGGCTGGCTCCAGAAGTTGCTACACAATATTTTAGTCCTGGCTCAAGTTAAACAGGGACACAAGGGAAGATGGTGATGACGGTAATGTTGACGATAATGATGATGACGGTAATGATGATTATGATGCAAATGAGTCAAATTAGAAAAAGATATACGCACTTCTCTCGCTCTATACCATGTATCAATTTTGATGCTGAGGTAGAGGCATTTCCCGAACAACCTGAAATATTCTGATGTAGGACGGGACTGACAACTGATGTCGTCTAAAACATTTCACATCACAAGCATGAATATTTCGGTAGAATAGAACCTACTAGTCGGCCGAATTCAAATAGAAAATAGCGTAAAAAAGTAAAAAGCCTGGTCACATTCATTTCAACCCCAACGATAATTGAATAACCAAATACAGCGCGACGATTATCAATCAATCAATTAATGAAGTTAACACTTCCGGTTCCTCATTTTTGGAAAGCAAAAGCCACAGAAGGAAGCAAATTGTGTAGCCTATTATAATAGACTAACTGCGCAGTAGTTGAGTTATTAAATTTAAGTTATTATATTTTCGAAACCAGAATCGTTTTTATTTAACTAAATTTCAAGTCGTAGCCATACTCTAAAATTAGAGAGAGTGAGGTGGTATACAAATCCCTCACTAATATATGCACCGGGGCATACACATATGCCCCGAGACACCTACTGCATAGCCCAAAGAACTGACATATACCCCAAAGAACTGACATATACCCAAAGAACTGACATATACCCCAAAGAACTGACATATACCCAAAGAACTGACATATACCCCAAAGAACTGACATATACCCAAAGAACTGACATATACCCAAAGAACTGACATATACCCCAAAGAACTGACATATACCCAAAGAAGTGACATATACCCAAAGAACTGACATATACCCCAAAGAACTGACATATACCCCAAAAACTGGCATATACCCAAAGAACTGACATATACCCAAAGAACTGACATATACCCAAAGAACTGACATATACCCCAAAGAACTGACATATACCCAAAGAACTGACATATACCCAAAGAATTGACATATACCCAAAGAACTGACATATACCCCAAAGAACTGACATATACCCCAAAGAACTGACATATACCCCAAAGAACTTACATATACCCAAAGAACTTACATATACCCCAAAGAACTGACATATACCAAAAGAACTGACATATACCCAAAGAACTGACATATACCCTAAAATACTGAATATTGCCAGAGCAGGAAACCTATTGATATCTCTCATTTGAGAAGTTAAACAATTTAGAGAGCAACGTTACAGTTTGATAGATTGATCAATCAGCTTCAGGATTGAATCCAATGCACAGTCATAGCCCAGCGTCAATATGCAGCCTCTGACATCGTGTCATCCAAACGAGCCATTGAAATATTTCTCAG
Organism: Enchytraeus crypticus; assembly: GCA_905160935.1. NCBI lineage: Eukaryota > Metazoa > Annelida > Clitellata > Enchytraeida > Enchytraeidae > Enchytraeus > Enchytraeus crypticus. Next base: position 1,599,342 of record CAJHZI010000528.1, read on the forward strand.
AATTTAATATGTTAAGTAATTTTTAAATTCTGAGTGCATCTATGATTTAACCAACGTCAGAAAGGGCATTCGGTTGGTGAGCGTCTAGACTCCAGAAATCGCTACAAAATTATCTAATTGCCGATCCCAGTCAACTTTTATTGAAGGTAAGATATTGATGTTGCTAATGATCATGATATATCTCTCTCTCTTAGTGCACTGCCCACTGGCAGGTCCTTGGTATATAACGCTTCCACTATTCTCTGTCTTCCGATTTCCTCGTCCTGTCCACATATGAGTGGATCCTTAACTCATCTAATATTCCTGATCTCGGCCTGTCTCTGCCTCTATGAACTAATACTAGCTTTATTAAGAACTGTAAGTAACATAATTATCATGGTAGTCAGCTAGATAAGATACGCTGTATTAGACTGACGACCAATTTTTCTAGCGATATGCATTTTGTCCTACCTACCCTACCTACCCTACCTACCTACCTACCTACCTACTACCTACCTACCTACCTACCTACCTACCTACCTACCTACCTACCTACCCTACCTACCTACCTACCTACCTACCTACCTACCTACCTACCTACCTACCTACCTACCTACCTACCTACCTACCTACCTACCTACCTACCTACCTACCTACCTACCTACCTACCTACCTACCTACCTACCTACCTACCTACCTACCTACCTACCTACCTACCTACCTATCTATCTATCTATCTATCTATCTATCTATCTATCTATCTATCTATATCCTTCCATTCTGTTTTCTATGACCTCTTTTAGATGATTATAATAATTATAATAAATTTCATTATTTTGGAACTTAATTAGCTTGAATTTTTAGAACTTGATTATGCTGTTACTCTTCTTCCTATTTCTTAATACTTTGATAAATGTATTAAGAAACAGGAAGAAGAGATGGATAGGACATATTCTAAGGGGGGAAGGTCTATTAATTGAGGCCATAGAAGATAGAATGGAAAAGAAGAGGCAGGGCAGGCCCAGATCAGGTATGTTAGATGCCTTAAAGACCCACTCATATGTGGAAATGAAGAGGAAGGCGGAAGACAGAGAAGAGTGGAGGCGTTATATACCATGCACCTGCCAGTAGGCAGTGCTCTAAGAGAGAGGGAGATTATGTTGATCTTACTCATTTCGCAGAGGTAGCTGTATTCATTGTTACAGTTCTGATCGTCGTATCTCCTGGCGTTATCCCCGTCCAAAGCTCCGCACCACTGGTAGTCCTTCAGGTTGTTCGGCTGTCCGTTGTTGTGTGCCCAACTGGAAAAAGTGCCTGGAAAAGCGAAGTATATAACTCTAGATATCTAAACATCTCATAGCATATGAGATGTTTTCGAAAAATCATCATAGTTCATTGATATGATATTTGCAGAATGTGCCTGTGAACTGTGATTTCTCTTGTATTTTTGTAACTTTTTTCAACATAATCATCTTCCCTTGAATCCTAGTTTAACTAGGGTCGGATACGAATAGACTGTCTCAAATCCTCTCTGTCCTACATCATATCAATCACCTATTTGAGACTTTTCCATTCGTTTAAATCACAAGAAGTAATGTAGTATAATAAAATACTATTTGTGCGGTAAAGTCAGTTTAAATTTTTTCAATTATGATTTTCTAATTATGGTATACCTAAATATCTATCCTTGCTGTGACCGGGTTGATAAAGAATAGAAAATCCGTGGATTCCACGTGTCGTAAAGGGCTACAAAGAACCAAGATTCAAATCAACGTCAGAAAAGGCATTCTGTTGTTGGGTCCCTAGGTTCTAAAAATTGCTACAAAATTTCTACAACGAATAGATAAGTTTTTATGGGATTGACTGATGATATGATATGGAGCAGAGAGGGAAGGTCTATTGGTATCCCGACTAAAATTAAAACTGGGATGTAAGAGAAGACGATGATGATGATGATTTTATACGTAATTGTAATTAGAATTTTTATTATACCAAAACAACCACTTTGTGCTTATGAGATATACATCAACATATTAAAATATTGTATATTTTCTAAAATCAATTTTTTTAAATTTTAAGTATAATTTAAAAATCAAATTCTAATTAGCATGTAAACAACTCAAGTGTAAAAAGATTAACAAGTTATAAAATCAGCTAGATAAATCATAGCGATTACTAAAAATATAACTTTTATACATTTATACAAATTTAGCTTATAGGCCTACATATAGATTTAGAACTAAAGAAGAGAAAAGAAGAGAAAAGAACTATTAACAAAAGGCATTGAGAAAAACACAAAGATAAAGATGGTGAAAACATCTGTGTCTTTGACTGCATGTAATGACCAAATATGAAAGAAGAAACATGACGAATTAAATCTTAAACATTTAAAATCATACCGTTTATTTTGTAGACGGAGTTGAAATTCGAACCTCCGCACTTTTCAGCCGAGTTACCGGCGCAGTTAGAACTGCAAGTAGCGCCCTCCTGACGGTATGAACCCATCTCATACCCACAGTAACACTGGTTACCATCCTGAGAGTTACACAGTGTGCTACTTCTATTAACTTTGGACTGATTTTCTGGATTTTGGAATTTGCACCGTTTTGGACCATTAATTTTTCTCGCCGGCTTGATTTTGACCCAATAGTACTCGATGTTGTCATTGATGACTGTAGCACTCTAATTTTTATTATTATTAGTATTATTAGCATTTACTTTATTAATTTCCCCTGTTTTGTCCGGGTTGTTTGAAGAATTCATCAACCGGTGACAGCACGTGTCGTAGAAGGCGACTAAAGCACTAAGATCCATACCAAAGTCAGAAAGGGAATTGGGTTGGTAAGCGCCTCCAGATTTGCTACAAAAATATAACCGAATGGAAAAGTCTCCAATAAGAGATTGGCTGGTGATGTGGTGTAGGATACAGAGGATTTGAGACAGTCTATTCATATCCTAACCCTGGTTAAACTGGGATACAAGGATGATAATGATGATGATGATGATGACTTTATCTATTAATTAATATTGAACATCTTGAAAGAACTGATGAAATAAAAGTACTGTATTTAAGCTCAATATCCGTCAGCAACCTTGTTAATTAATTAGTATTAATCATTAATTAATTAATTCTATTAATTAATAATTTTACTTAAGAATTATTACAGCTTTTATTATTTGTCTGATCCTAAGAATTGCTTTACTCTCTCTCTCTCTCTCTCTCTATCTCTCCCTCTCTCTCGCTCTGTCTTTCTCTATCTCTTCCCCCTCCCCCTCTCTCTCTCTTGAATTCTTCAGTAGATATGACGTGACCGTCTTTAAAACCGACGTTAAATTATAATTGAAATTCGGATTGAATTTCTAGCACTTGATCATGAAATAAATGCTGTGCATTTCACACTGCTGTTGGCTGATGAGTAGTTAATCGTAAAAATAAGATTAATATATTGATTGATTGATTGTTTGGTTGATTGATTGATTGGTTGATTGAATTACGAATAAAGTGCCCAAATAACTAACAATTTTGAAATACTGATTTATTGATTGAGTTATGTAATAATCAACAAATAATGGTTTTATAAAGTATGGCCTAAGTAGTTCACCAAGGTATTATTCTAGCCTTACGAATTCTGAATATTTGAGTGACGAATTTTTCATTAATCAGCTAATTCGACCGTCCCGCATTTTCTGATAATATCGTACGCTATCACATCATCATCATCATCATCATCATCATCATCATGATCGTAATTAGTATCATCATTTAATTAATTACTTCATTAAGTTGTGACGACTTGTACGTTATTACAATAAAGCTAAAGCTAAACTAAGGTTAACGTCAGTTTCCTCACTCAAAAGCGATGTCAGTGACGGGCGAGCCCAGGATTTGAACCCCGCACATACTGATCAGCAGTAGAATATTTTACCGACGTCGCCACTGGCCCCAGCCAGTACTTATATAAGCTACGCTCGAAGCGGCACTTAAATTTTTCTATGAAATCTGTACCTGTGTTGCGGCGAAGGTGAACCTGTTGGAGTAGCAATATTGCCTGCAGGCAGTTGGTTCCATGGAGCCGGCTGGTATAGTTGATGGTACTGGGAGATCTCTGAGATCAGATCTGTCCACAAAACAGCCTTGCTGCTCTGTAGCTGCGCTGTGTAGAGCTAAGCACATGTTAAATAGGCAGAGATTTTGGTAGGCACAGGTTTAATTAGGCACATGTTTAAATAGGCACATGTTTAAATAGGCACAGGTTTACATAGGCACAGGTTGAATTAGGCACAGGTTAAAATAGGCACAGGTTTAAATAGGCACAGGTTTAAATAGGCACAGGTTTAATTAGGCATAGGTTTACATAGGCAAATGTTTAAACAGGCACAGGTTTAAATGAGCACAGATTTAAATAGGTCCAAGTATGAAGAAAATTATTTAATAAAAACAAACTATCAACGGTAGAAAGCACTTTAATCAGACATTCTAAATTCAGAAAGCAATCTATCATTTTTAATAAGTACAACGCTGAAAATCCGTCCGAGTTAGATAAATAAACAGTATAAATGAACTCTTTGACCTCCCAGACATCATCCTTGGATGAGGAAACGGACGTTAAACCTTCTTTAATATTTTTATTTTTATTTTTATTGTAAATAATTTTTTACCCCAGTGTAAAGAACCTGGGGTTTGATAAAAACGATTCAAGCAATAAGTGCTGAATCGCCGCCCGGCTACTCGAGGTCATCAATCGGTTTAAAAGAATTGTTGAAGCAGACTGCATTGAATATTTGCTAAGTTATGGAAAGCCTTTGCCAAAGAAAAGATATCTCTCGCTTATCGCCGGTTTGCTCTGCAATAAGTCTGCCTATGCCATTAATAAAGTCAACTCCTTCGGGATTCATCGGGCCCATGGTTTCAATGGCCACCGGAACAACTTCATATCCTAAGGACAGATCACGGTATTTATCCAACTTACTAGAGACGGCATGAACAGCAGCTCCACCGGCTGTGACTGAAGTCGTATTCAGGTAGGAGTTTGGCATAGTGTCAATGACCATGACGTCCCATACGGCACATTTACCGTTGCACCAGTGCACTAAAGTCATGCCGTCCGGGCGCTTGCCGTCTGATCTAGACAACCCACTTGGTTCCTTAGAGGAAGGGATGCCTGCTCTTGAAAGTGCACGCCATTAAATTGTCATTTAAATTGTGATAGCGAGACATTCTACCTGAGCTTCGTTTGCAGGAGAGGCCGTGTAGACCTAAAGCGTCGACTTCATGACCGCAGGGGCACATGTGAGGCTCGCAAGTTTTCGCACCTAAACGGAAACTAACGGCTACTCGAATCGCCTCATTGTCTAAAAAAGCCCACAAGAAGCAACAGGGAGAGGTGAAGCCAGTCGTTGCTTCTTTTGGTTGATACAGCTAGGAGTCGTGCTCTGTCTAATGCACTGGACTGGGATTCTAACAGACTGTTATAAATCCGATCCACTATAGGACGGTCCCATAATTTCTGGTTACTGATTGAGGTAGAAGGTGGAGCACTGGAGGTGAGGCTTTTGGACCAAACTGACAACGCAAAGTCAATGGATCTATCGGCAGAAAGGGAGCACTTGTGAAGGATGGCGTCTTGCAACTGCCCCGTCCCCATCGCTGATGCCAAGAAGGCTGAAGGCGCGATATGGGAAACAAGGCGAATTCCAAGACCACCCTTGCTCACCGGTAGACTGGCTTGCTGCCACAGCAAACCAGACAAATCTGCGTTGATAACGGCGCACAAGCATTGCCTAAGAGCCTCGTCGTAGTCTAAAAGCCGCGGATTAGAGAAGCTCAGACTAGAGCGCAGAATATGCATAAGTTTAGGTTCACTTAATGAAAAGCGAAGGATTGTCAAAGCATCGTGAGCGGCTAGCGACTTCAAGCGCTATGTTATACGTTTGAGATCCTCCAAGCGACTAGATAAAGCGGTGGTAGTAGCTTCTATTTATTATTATTGTTATTATTATTTTAAATAAGAATAATAGTACTAATAATAAAAATAATTTTTATTACTAGTAATACTTACAGAGAATACTTACAGAGATATAGCCTGTGGAAGGTGCACAGTTTTTCCCTCACTCTCTCCACCCCATATAGATTCTTCAAATCCGTGGTGCTATTGTACATAAAGTAAGTCTCCATGATCTTCTTGGGTGGAGCCGTCAGTTCCTTCAACTCAGTCTCTCTCACAGTGTTCGACAGTCCCACTCCGTAAACTCTTATTCCTGCTTCTTTGGTCAGTTTTGCTGCAGCAGTGATGTCGGAGAGTGAGTTGCCACTGGGCCCGGCCGTTAGGACCAGGGCCACGTTAGGGGCGTTGGCCCTGTTGGCCGAGCCCGTGAAGACCTGGGTGCGGAGCAATGATAGGATAGAGACGAGGTTTCGTTGAGAGGAGGAGGTGAGAGTCTGACTGGCAGAGTTTAGGACTTCCTGTCTGGTTGGATTGAGCGAGAGAGTGGGAGTCGATGTGTCGCTCATCCTCACTATGGATACCTGCAGACAATAAAGTAAAGTCAACAAGCATTACAGTAAAATGATCAACTGTGTTGGCATCTATCAATTTTATTACCACATGTTTAATCCGTTAGGCAATTTAGACCATTTTCCGTATAAACAGTCCAGTGAATGTCCCAGAATTTACTCTAAGATCAGCGCGGCTGGGATTTGAACCCACAAGGATGCAATTCGCCTCAGGATCTGTCATTTAAAACTTCATGGCGTTACCCCCCACGCTATTGATACATTCTAATGAGACAATGAGATAATGTAAGGAGCAATTTAAAGGTGTTGGATACGTACAGACAATGACCTAAAATAAAGAGCAGTTAAAAATGTTAGCAACCTACAGACAATGACCTAAAGTAAGGAGCAGTTAAAAATGTTAGCAACCTACAGACAATGACCTAAAGTAAGGAGCAGTTAAAAATGTTAGCAACCTACAGACAATGACCTAATGTAAAGAGCAGTTAAAAAAGTAAAAAAGACAAGCAGAAAATTCCTGCAATCCAAAAATAGACAAATTACAATATATACCGTCGTAATACATAAACAGAACATATACTTAATACATAAATATTAATTTATTCTGTATACATTTAACACAGGATTTAAATAGAACAGCATCCAAACTCTACTGTTTAAAATAATTATTATGAATAGATAGAAATAGATAACCTAACAGTCTAAGAGCTGTGAATAGACTAATCGATATCAAACATGGCAGCTAACAAGTCATACAATATTATACCAAGGCCTCAAGAACAACGTTCAAAACTTTATGTTTCGACGCTGTAAAGCTAACGTTAACGTTATTTTCCTCTCTCGAAAGCGATGTCAGTGACGGGCGAGCCCAGGATTTGAACCCTTTACACACTGATCCGCGTTCTAGTATCTTACCAACTTCGCCACTGGTTCAAGACTGACACACTGAGCTATTGATACACTGAGATATTGAGACACTAAGCTATTGATACACTGAGCTATTGATTCATTGAGCTATTGATACACTGAGCTATTGATACACTGAGCTATTGAGACACTGAGCTATTGATACACTGAGCTATTGATACACTGAGCTATTGATACACTGAGCTATTGATACATTGAGCTATTGATACATTGAGCTATTGATACAGTGAGCTATTGATACATTGAGCTATTGATACACTGAGCTATTGATACAGTGAGCTATTGATGCACTGAGCTATTGCTACATTGAGCTATTGATACATGAAGCTATTGATACATCGAGAAAGCACCGACCAGAACGTTGTTGCTGCCGATGGTCATTGGCTCGAGCAGTCGAGTGATGAAGTCCTGGGTCAGGTCACTGATCGTCTGCTGGGTCACCCCCGCTGAGTTGTCTATGATCAGGGCCAGGTCCAACGGTTTGCCCAAGTCTCTGTGGCAGGCTGACAACAACAACATATCACAATGATGATGATGATGATAATAATAATAATAATAATAACAATAATAATAATAATATTAATATTAATAATTGAGATTAAATAATAAGTAAACAATAAAAAATAATAATAATGGGCTCCAGTAGCCGGGTGGCGATTCAGCACGTATTGCTCGAATCGTTTTTATCAAACCTCGGGTTCTTTACACCCGGGGTAAAAAATAATAATAGTAATAATAATTATCATCATCATCATCATGTTAACATCATCATCATCTTCCTTGATTTCCAGTTTTTCTAGGGTCGGAATTCGATCAGGCCTTTTTCTCTCCTCTCTGTTTTAGACCAACGAATAGGCATTTTTGACTCCTCTCTGCTACTGTATAATTAATTTAAACAGTCAATCCCTTTTAAAATTTTTACAAATTCAACACTTGAAAAATCTTTACCAATACGTCTAGAATACGTACTATGTTATTAAGTATTCTATACCCATTAATAAATAATGAATATGTATTGATATATGCATTCCAAAGTCAATGTTTTACTAGTCAAACTCAATTACGTTCAATGAAATCTAGCTCGAAGTATTCAAGGGCATTGAATCCATCAGATTGCATCAAATATTAGCTTAAACTACACGTAATAAAGAGTTAGGGACGATATAGGCAGCTTAGGCTAACATTGCAAGTTAGTTGACGAGAACAATGCCAGAAATTTATGGCCACAGTTTTAATAAGAGTAAAACAACTTTTACTGACCTGTTTCAAGACCACAATCTGCGCAGTCTGAAAGTAGCAACAGCGAAACAAAATTAAATAGTAACAAAAGAAAAATCTAAGGTTAACGTCAGTTTCCTCACTCGAAAGCGATGTCAGAGACGGCGAGCCCAGGATTTGAACCCGAACATACTGATCCGCGGTCGAGTGTCTTACCGAACTCGCCAATGGCTCCAGCGAAAGAGACGCACATAGTTATAGAGTTAAAAATATTTGCACTGATTTACGGTCGGAAAAATCTATGATAATCTAAACAAATTACAAGTAATTAAAAGGAAAGGAATGGCTATCGGAAATTAAAATCTAAATAAAAAGGTGTCATTGATAGAAAATTTAAATAATGACAATTCAGCTGCAAAAATCTAACTAAACAAAAGATACAATTTTAATTTTTTTTTACATTTTGAATTATTAGTTAGACTTAATGATAAATACTTAAAAAAATTAGATAGCAAATTCAATCTTGCGGATGGTGATGTGTATGACTCTGTGATGGATCGAGATCATTGGAGGAAGAGGGTTGTAGAGACGACTCTGGTGTCCACAAAGTGATGTCTAATAGAGATCAGTGGAGGAAGAGGGTTGAAGAGACTACTCTAGTGTCCACAAAGTGATGTCTAATAGAGATCATTGGAGGAAGAGGGCTGTAGAGACTACTCTAGTGTCCACAAAGTGATGTCTAATAGAGATCATTGGAGGAAGAGGGCTGTAGAGACTACTCTAGTGTCCACAAAGTGATGTCTAATAGAGATCATTGGAGGAAGAGGGTTGAAGAGACTACTCTAGTGTCCACAAAGTGATGTCTAATAGAGATCAGTGGAGGAAGAGGGTTGTAGAGACTACTCTAGTGTCCACAAAGTGATGTCTAATAGAGATCAGTGGAGGAAGAGGGTTGAAGAGACTACTCTAGTGTCCACACAGTGATGTCTAATAGAGATCAGTGGAGGAGGAGGGTTGAAGAGATTACTCTAGTGTCCACAAAGGACGTCTATTAGAGATCAGTGTAGGAACAGGGTTAAAGAGATTACTCTCTTTATCATATCAGTGACTTCATATTCATGTCAATTATTAAAAGTAAAGTAAAAGCCAAGCTAAAGCTAGCGTTAACGTTAGCTTCCTCAATCGAAAGCTGTATCAATGACTGGCGAGCTCAGGATCTGAACCCCGCACATACTCATCCGCGGTCGAATATCTTACCGACATCGCCACTGGCTCTAGCCAAATACGTCGATGAGGACGTTAACAAATAGTAGGCTTTATTATATTGGTTCCTTGCCTTATGGCGAGGAACCGGATGTTAAATTCCTATTGATTGATTGATTATTCCACGCACCTTTCACCCATCTCCACAGGGACTCGGGATACCCTATCCAGTTATCCGGATCCTCCAGTCTACCGCCTATCCAGAGATCACCCGTGTAGTTCTCCGCCTGGAGCTTGGATTCGAGGGCCTGTTGTGCGGATTCGTTATATACAGCCATTAGTCTACCGCCTCTCTCTGTGCAGTAATTCTGAGCGTCATCCCAGCCCATTGGACTCCGCACCAGATCATAACAGAAGCCCATGGAGTTGTAGTCAGAACACTGCCCCGCTTCATGAGAGAGTTATAAGAATTTTGCGTTAGTTTTTATATAATAATAGTTGATAAAGATGTAGAATGTATACTGCTAATTTTGTAATCTATACTGCTTATGTTGTAATGTATACTGCTTATGTTGTAATGTATACTGCTAATGTTGTAATGTATACTGCTATTAGTGGAATGCATGCATACTGATAGTAGTAAAATGTATACGGCTAATATTAAAAGCTAGTAAAGCTAATGTTAACGTCAGTTTCCTCACTTAAAAGCGATGTCAGCGACGGGCGAGTCCCAGATTTGAACCCTGTACATACTGATCTACGGTCGAATATCTTACCGATGAAGATGATAATAACATTTCTTAATAAAGATAAAAAGTACTAAACTATACAAAGAGGTAAAAATGTTCCTACCGCATAATCCCAACAGATATAGGAATAGAAATCCAAGTACTTGAAGAGTTCTCATCTTGTTGTGTAAATAATTAAATTTCATTAGATATGATACTTTTAGGTTTCTTTCTCTGCTTCTTATGATTCTCACACAATTCTTGCCGCTTTTAAACATGGTAGTATTCCGTTTAAATGTTGCAGACTTTTCTCAATTTACTCTTCTGCATGCAGTTTGTTTCTATTCTTCGCTGTTATAGTAATCTATATATTATAGTAATCTGATTAATTATTAATCCTTTTAAGTTCTTAATGTTTCAACTCTGAAAGAAGTATAAAATAACCCGTTATATATATATATATATATATATATATATATATATATATATATATATATATATATATATATATATATATATATATACTGTGTTTATTTAACTGATACCCCACATTATTTTTAAAAGAACGTCGTCAGGAGTTGACTGCTGTTCTTGAAAATTACAGTACTGGACCAGCAGCCAATTCTACCACGCACAGAGAAATTGTTTTGAATGTCTGTAATAACGTGAAAGTTATAGTTTTATGAACAGGAGTGAGGTCATATAAGAAATTTCCAATACAGGATTACGTGTGAGTTACATGCAGCTTAAAATTATCTGTATAAAAATAATAGCGAACGTATAACACATTAGGCCTAGCACACGTAGGCCTAATGGTCTAATGCATGCATTAAAAGTTCAATAACTTTCCAGATATGCCAGTGGAAAGAGAAGTGGGATGAAGCAATGCCCTTTGTGTTTTATATTTGATCAATTAATTTGTATTTTACATTTGATGACTTGTTTTGTGAATACATTTATTTGTGTTTTAATTCAGATCAATTGATCGCTCGTATTCCATACTTGAAGAGATCTAATTGTCTAATTGCTAAGTCGACTGTGGCCTTTATCATCAAGCTACCTGAGTTTCTATATGTCCCCTTTGCGCTTCTGTGGCATTTTGTGGATCTATTTATGGAGTGGCGCTTCGTAGTTTGATAACTTATTGATTGATTATGACTTGTTTACTTATTCATTGATTGATGCCATAATGGCAGCCCTTGGTAGGATTGCTTACAGTTTAAATATACAAGATGCAGATATAATGGTGATCATCTACCATGCGATATTTCACATTAAAATCACAATAAAATATACCTTCTACTTTATAATCATATTATAAAGTAACCTATAAACTTGCTATGATATATTTAACGTTAAACGCAGTAAATTACACCATATAGGATGTATTTTAAGCTACATCTTATAAACGACATTTCATGCAGCCATGATTCATCTGGCACTTCTGCAGTAAGCTAGAGGCATTATGGTCTCAGAACATTACAGCTTATAGAAATCAAATTATCGAGCAAAGAAACTTTACTGTATGCTAAATATTTACTCTATTATTTATACAGATTATCGAAATTGGAACTTTCCACGACTCAGTTTAGTAGCGATGTATGCACTACGTAACTGGTTTCTCGAATAATTTTACTTGTTCCTGTTGGCTTGACTGTCGGATTGGATTTTCTCAGATTCGCCAAACGACTCAAAGCACTAAGTTATTGACAAATGAAGGAGTAAACAATTAGCCTAACTATCTAACAATGATGAAGTTTTGTTGACTTATAGAACAATTAGTTTGTCGTGACGCATTTGCCAGCACTAGGCAATAATGCATTATTAATCCGGCTAAATCAATGCATTATATTAGAACCAGGCTAAATCAATGAATTAAATTAGAGTCTTTATTAGCTATATTTATTAAGATATTGGAAGAAGAGTTCGATAGGACACATCCTAAGGGGGAAGGTCTATTAATAGAGGTCATAGGAAGTAGAATGGAAGGTAAAAGAGGCAGAGGCAGGCCGAGATTAGGTATGTTAGATGATTTAAAGACCCACACATGTGTGAAAATGAAGAGGAAGGCGGAAGACAGAGAAGAGTGGAGGCGTCATATACCATGGACCTGCTAGTAAGTAGTGCATTAAGAGAGATATTAGAATCAGCTATATCAATGCTTTATATAAGAATTTATGCAATATCGTTTCTCTGCATTTGCTTCATTGTTTCGTTAGAATGAACCAATAGGTAATTCATCGGCACTGCTTGGTATCTAGTTGTGTTTTGCTCGTCGGCGTGGATTTAGTTCAACAAAGCTCGATATTGTCAGGGACGACAGTAGCGCTTTTATTGCCACTGTTGTGGTTTTTGTAATTACAGAATTTGCTAATTTGTATAGCCTAGTTGCTTAGTGAAATAACTTAGTTTCTAATTGGGATAGTCTAGCTAGTTGCTTATGGGAAAATAGGATAGTTTTCTCAGGAAATGACACCCCTGCCCCGTAATTGTTAGTCGAAGCTGGGGAAGGCATAGGGGGCCCACCTCGTCATAAGCAGAATCCCCCAAGAATAATGGTATATCATGTTAGATGATTGAAACATAAACTCGTATGTGGACATGAAGAGAAAAACGGAAGACAGAGAAGAGTAGAGGCGTTATATACCATGGACCTGCCAGTGCACTAAGAGAGAGAGAGAGTGAGAGAGAGAGAGTTGCTTATTGGGATAACTTAGTTGTTTAGTTGAATAGCCTAGTTGCTAATTGGGATAGCCTAGTGGCTAATTGAAAAACGAATGACACAGTGACAGATCATTTTTATTACGTATCTTCCTGCTTTTTAATTACGAACACTATTGAAATTATGTAGTAGAATCAGTATAGATGTGTGCTTGCCATAATTTTCAGATGCTGAATTGACGTAAAACTGTATTGTATTGTATTAATTTACACAGTAGTATACTGTATGGCATTTTATATTCATTATTAGACTTTGAATTATAGTTTACTGAATGTAGGTCTCCTACATACATTCTAATGTACTGTATTGCATTGCTAATTCATCTCTATACTTTTAGATGGAAACATTTATCGTGACACTAGTTGAAACTCAGATACTAATATCTACCTCTTCCACTGCTGATGGTGCCTTCAGGAACAAAACTGACGCTACATACAACCTAACACCAAATGCTGTCTGCAAAACGGCGACCATTATACAGTATATCACAAAATAAACAATATATTATTACAATTTTTGTAAATTATAAATTAAAAAATACAATATTTCATCATATATCATAAATATATAATGGAAGGTAGAATGGAAGGATAAAGAGGCAGGGGCAGGCCGAGATTAAGTTTGTTAGATGATTTAAAGACCCACGCATATTTGGAAATGAAGAGGAAAGCGGAAGACAGAGAAGAGTGGAGGCGTTATATACCAAGGACCTGCCTGTAGGCAGTGCACTAAGAGAGAGAGAGAGAGAGAGAATATATCATTATATACTATTAATATACATCATAAATGACGCCTCCAATGTTTCATGACCACATTGTACTCACAGATCATCGAAGCTCTGATGGGATCAGATATCACTGGGGGTGTGGTGTGCGTGATGATCAATGCTCTACTCCGGCACTGGTTTCCAGGGAGTAGGCACGTTTCTATATTGTATTGTTATGCAAGCTGATAAACATTGCCAGGCTATGCATGTTTAGCGGCTGACATTGAAAAGAGTTTACTCGGAATTTCAATATGCAGTGAAGCATGAAAATGCGCCCAAATTATCAAGGTTTTAGGTATTTCTTGAATTAATGCTTAATTTGTAAACATCTTAAAACTGCTTTTATATTTTGATACTATTTCGTCGTATATATCTGACAATGGCGCGTGTAAATGTTGCTATTTTCTTAGTTATTTGGCTTAACTAAAGGAGATTAACTGAATTAAATTCAATTAAGCTACTTCAAGATTTCAAGATAGATTTCGTCCGAGATTAATTGCAAGAGTAGGTATAACAGTTCTTGATAATTATTTGAAAATAGTTATCAGATTAGATAATCTTACTCAAAGAAAAAGCATAAATGCGAGTCTCTGGCTTGATATACACGACTACCAGGTAACATCCATCAGACAGCAGTTATGAGCAGTATTACGCTCTCTCTCTCTCTCTCTCTCTCTCTCTCTTTCTCTCTCTTTCAAGTGCTCTGTCAAGCGGCAGGTCCAAGGTACATATTCCTACTCAATAGCTATCAAGCTCCATGAAGAGCACACCATCGCTTAAAGAGTTAATCTATTCACAACGTTTTTGCTTAATTCAAACCTTAATATAGCCCATGGCTTGGTAATAATATGGCTTCTGGGGTGGTTTCCCGTTGCTTTTTTCTGTTTTATAATGGATTAACTATTCATCATGGGGAAATATTTCGTGATGAGGTGGGTCCCCTCTACCTTCTTCAGCTCCTGCCTTAGTCGCCTCTTACGTACACGCAGCAGATTGTTTGCTGTTGCCCTATTCTGCAGTGGTCCAACCACACCCCAGCACAACAGGCAGCCATGCTTATATTTTATTGACCTGACCTGACTTTTAATTATTCTAATTTATTAGAATAATTAAAAAGCATTGTAAAAGTGTTTGTTGTCTAATTTTTCAAATAAAGCGTGCGAGGAGTAGCGTCATTTAACATGCAATATTTGACCTGAATTGTTAAAAAAAGTAAAGTAAACGCGCATTATAGTGAATAATCAACTATGTTGATATCTATCACTTTTAAAATCACATGTTTAATCCGTTAGGCAATTTAGACCATTTTCCGTATAACCACTCCAGTGAATGTCCGAGATTTTACTCCCAGATCAGCGCGGCCGGGATTCGAACCCACGATGATTCAAATCACCTCAGGATTTGTTATTTAAAACTTCATGACGTTACCCCTACGCTATTTACATTCTAAATTAAATTAAACTAAATTAAATTGTTCCACAATGTTCTTCATACATATAGCTCTAATTCGCTCTTGTCTCTTTGTTCAACCTACACTCTACAACACACTCTAGTATTTGCGCTGAAGAGCCAAAAACAACTTTAATTGCATAATAATTACATAACTGAAGCGCTAAACGGTGCTAGAAATCGTGTTTTTATAACTCTTCAATTGTTGACCGCTATTCAAATGACATCTGTAGTATACAGGTAGCCTACTCTGTATTTACCATACTTTACTTGTATACTTCTGCATAAATTAAGGATTTATCTTCAAGAGCTTTGTCCACCTTCCGTTCAGCGGTTGTAGAATTCAGAATTCGCTCACCGGTTGTGTCTTAAAAGTCGACTAATCCAGGAATTCGGTAACACCACTTGGGTCATACAGCGCCATCAAGATGTCACCTCTACTTTTGGTCTGATCTATCCCTGTACTGTAAGTAAACATATGCACCGAGGACCTGCCGCTCGTAACCTTTCATTCAGTGTGGCCGACTTTTATCAAATACTGTCTCATTCCTTAGCAGACTTAAAAGTAATACGCAGAACACAAATATTCACTTATATCCTTATTTTTAACAACATTTAAAGGACCAAATGCTTAGAATTTCAAAGACCAACTCAAGCGATAAAATCTTGTAGCAAATACTTTGTCAATTTGAAACTGTAAGAAGCTCTATATCTCGAACTTTCCTTGCATCAATTCGAATAATATAATTTATTACCCGCAGTAAGTGAACCATGTCTATCTACTTGAAGCTCTTAGGACAAATTATTGAGCGTTAAAAGTTCTATAGGACACGTGATGAAATAATAAATACGACTGAAGCAGTATATGATTGGTGGTGTGGGGTACTGGTTTCAGACTCTCCTTGAAATAGGCGCCCTATATGATTAAGCTTCCAGAGGCCATTCTACGATAAACTTTATTAAAAGTTATATGTATACGGGTAGAGTAGTATGATTACTCTTAAGAGGTCATTATAAGAACTATATGTAGAGGTCATTCACAAATATAAATTTATTAAGATCAAATATTTTAAAAATATGCAAAACATTTGTTGCAAAATTGACTGTGTGAATAAGTGTGTAGAGGTCATTCAAAGATATATTGTAATTAATTAAGGATTGATCATGTGAAACTTGGTTAAGAGCACTGGGCATAGTAATATATATATGTGTATATATATATATATATATATATATATATACATGTATATATATACATGTATATATATATATATATGTATATATATACATGTATATATATACATGTATATATATATATATATATATATATATATATATATATACATATATAGCTCTGCCAAGCGGTTGGTCCAAGGTACAAATGGCTTCATCAGCCGCCAATTCTACGAAGTATAGAAAAATTTAGTTTAAATATCTAAATAACTGTGAAGTTGTAGATTTGCGAATATGATGGGGATCAGTGATACGTTTCCAGTATACGAATACAGTCATACTACTTGTAGCGTCTGTGTAACATCTATAACATGCATGTAGCTAACATTAACTTAAGGTGAGATAGCATACAATTTTTATTTTGTTGTTGCCTCTCTAAAGAGTCTTTTGATTTAGCCTATGATGAGGACAAGCATGGATAGGGTGTGCCTTAAAATATTTGTTCAAACTGACCACTAGTAGATAAAAGCTAATGTTAAAGTCAGTTTCCTCACTCGAAAGCGATGTCAATAAAGGGAGAGCCCAGGATTTGAAGCCCGCACATACTGATCCGCGGTCAGATATCTTACCGACATCGCCACTGGCTCCAGCCAATGTCGATGCTACGCACGCAGGCTTTAGCGCCACTGTTTAATCTAGCCATCAATCTGGAAAATTTATTCCGCTTCTCTATGAGGCGCTTTTATAGGGGAGCCGCATCATAAATTAATAATTATTAGTTTTAGTAAATCTACTGATAATAATAATTATAATTAATTAATAATTAATAATCATCATTATTAAAGTCAATGTAGGAAGCTGTGCATGTATGTTGTAAATGTTACTAGGAGGCTGTTTATGGCATACCTGTATTTATACATGAATACTGAATTTTTTATTTGACCCTACTCATATTCAAGAATCTATAACTTTCCTGTTATTAGGCCTAAATATAGTCAAACGAAATTTCTCCGTGTTTGTAGGATTGACCGCTAGTAGTCAAATCTTGTAAATTTCAAGAGCATCGATGAGCTCGATAAACCCTCATTGTAATAAAAAATGTGTAGGCCTGTCGGTTGTAAAACAAAGTCTTAAACCCGAGTAGGTATAATAAATATTAGTCTTAAACCAGTATAGGTATATTAAATATGGGTTTTAAACCAGTATAGGTATATTAAATATGGGTTTTAAACCAGTATAGGTATATTAAATATGAGTTTTAAACCAGTATAGGTATATTAAATATGACCAAATTTTGTAGCTAAGTGTTAGATAAAAAGCAAGAAGCAAGTTCTTAAATGACTTATCCTGAATTGAATTGAATTCTCCGAGGCTCAAATCCTGGGCTCTCCCGTCACTGATATCGCTTTCGATTGAGGGAAGAGAGAGTTTAAGTTTATTTCAGAATCACACGCCACTACAATATTACATACAAGTTATAAAAAGTCCAAAGTAATATACAGCATGAATTCATATCAGAATAAATATTTCAGTCAAAATCATAACCAGAGAACTGGCACAGGGAACTGACACTAAAATCAGCTTTACTAGCTTTTAATTAAATCTCCCTCATGCACTTCTTTTATAAATGCCTAGTGGTCCGAACCTGTCAAATGGTTCATGTAGATTAAAAGTGTTAGATATTACCATGGATGATCATTTCACTCTAATACTGTGTAACTTCTCCAAACAATTCGTATTTCGAAAGGACAAGATCACAATACGTATTTGTATCCCATTCTTGGTCTCATGTCTGGAACAAGATCTTTTTCAAGTGCAGTTTACAGAAGTTATTAATAAGATTTGTAAATATTTGTTTAAAAACCTTTTCAGTTTGTAATTTTTAAGTTTGCTGTTATTGATTTAACATTTCATCAAGGTGTTAAGTTTACGTAACGTGCCGTCATCATTGCTGAAAGCTTAGAGTTAGCTACGAAAAAACATTATCACCAATTCTGACACAGTCATGCGTTAATTAGATAAGAAGTTGAGTAAATATGAACTATCGTTCACTGATGGTTCTATCATTATCTTTTGATTTAAGTTAAATTTAACACACCTATGATTTGCCGAAAGCCTATTCAATGACAGCTCGGTAAGAAACTGATTTAAAGAAATCGAATAGTTCAGATGAGATCTAAACCTACGGATGATCAATCAATCAATCAATAAGAATTTAACGTCCGGTTCCTCGCCATAAGGCAATGTCAGGGACGTCTCTTGCAGACACTACACAAACAGTCGCCAAAGCACCACACGATGACGGCTGAGTACACAGAGACCACAAGAGAAAGCGAGATCAAAACATTGCTAGTCCAAGATCCAAGGCAAGCGGGTCATAATTTAGACCTATGGCGGAAAGAGATAGGTTTTTAGCTTGCCAAGGAAAGTACCAATACATTCTGGAAGTCGATGGACCAATCCCAATCTCTGACGAAGTTCTTGAGGTACAAGGACCAGCAAATTTTAAACTTTGTACTAATATTTTCTTACAATGGCAATGTAATACATTACTGATGCTGACAACAATGCCGATGATGATGATCATGATAATGATGTAAATTTAACTTCATTGAGAATGACAAAGAATTCAGTTTTTTTAATCTGTCTTATAAGAGAGCATCGACTTGAATTGAAGACTTTATGCCTAAGCCATCAACAGATGTCAACTTTTCTAATATTATTCTTTGTGCTCATTCAAGTCAGCCACTTTAAATTGTTCGACATAGATTAAAGCAAAGATAATGTTAATTATTTACGCAAAGATTTAGCAGATTAACTGTCACAGATTAAATATTTCTGCCTTGGTCGTCTAAGCACGATTCCGCATGATACATTTCTCAATTTTTAAAGTGCTCTGCCCGACGAATGATCGAAAATTCTCATTTGTAGCGTCTCAATAACATTATCCTGAACTAGGAGTTTTTTCTTTAAAGTTTAATTCCAATATCACTCATGAATATAATCTACACGTTTGACTTTAGCTAATAAATACTACAACCTCATAAGTAAATTTCTTAAATATTTTCAATAATGCGAATTAAATCATCGCTGGTGCATAATGTTACATTCAAATTCCATCTATTCTTCTGTTATTAAGATTCAGCAATCTATGCACCTGTCTTAATTGTTTGCC
This sequence comes from Enchytraeus crypticus, assembly GCA_905160935.1. Lineage (NCBI taxonomy): Eukaryota > Metazoa > Annelida > Clitellata > Enchytraeida > Enchytraeidae > Enchytraeus > Enchytraeus crypticus. The sequence continues at coordinate 1,619,196 of CAJHZI010000528.1, forward strand.
AATAAAACCAGATGAATGATTAAATTTGTAAGGGACTTATATGTACTGTTCTATTATTATTGAAAATGGTAGTAGGCCTACATATGCCTAATTTTAAAGCTACATTTTATATGACTTGACTCGTATCTGGGTCAGAAAAATTAATGATGATGAAGCTAATCTTAAACAATGAATGAAAACTATTTTACTGATATGTAAACCAAAATAAGACACCATTGTCTGTTACCACTTGACAGATTTAAGAAAGCTTTTAAACAAATATTACGTGCACGGGAGTAAATCTTCACATTGTGAAAAATCGTTTGAAAACATTGACTTCTACATGTAGGCCTACGTTAATTAAGCGTAGAGGAGACAAAGAACATTTGTTGACACAATTTATTAGAAACTAGAAAATGAAGTACTGAAGACCTTAATAAAACATAACGATTGGAATGCAAACGTTTGTGGAATTATTCTGAAAATTTTTACCAAATGAACTCGGCTATACGTGTAGACAAGTGTATAAAATGATCTTTCACCTTAGACAAACTTAAACTATTTGCTATGAAAACTTATACTGGATATTCTGCTTAGTTGGTATATAGCATATATTATACAAATATATACACATAATAAAATATATATTGCGTATGCTTATTGTAGTATAATATTTCTATCAGAACAAAGCCTATTGACCGGTCCATGGCACAAAACTCCTTCACATATACATGCATCCATCAGGGTCAGCAGAGTCAAGGTCATCAAGGTCAAGGTTTTTCATTAGACAAACCACTTTTAATTATTCGACTCTAAAGGCATTTACCACGTGGTGCTTAACAGCAGCAACAACAACTACAAGAGTGCCTCTGTCGACGATGACAACACCGAGCACTACTCCGCCTGTCAGGTCGCTGCATCTCCTCCAGGAGCAACCAGAGGTCTTTCCATTTATGAAGTAACACATCATCAGGATCACACAACTTCTGTGCCTGGATCTAGAGAATTGTAAACGCTATTTTGTTTTTAAGGATGATGATGATGATGACATAAAGGTTGTAAATATTCACGTGATGATTAAAAGCAACTGTGAACGATATATAATTTCATAGTATATTTACCCGTCCGGATTGCTGAAGAATAGACCAACCGTGGACTGAATATATCGTGAAAGATGACAAAGCACTAAGATACAAGCCAACGTCAGAAAGGGTCATTCGTTTGGTGGGCGCCTAGGCTCCAGAAATTGCTATAAACTTTTCTCATACCGACTCTAGTTAAACTGAGATTCAAGGCAAGAGGATGATGATGATTTACGTCTATTAACTAAGATGCATCAGGGTGTGATATTATGGTATATTATGATATTATATTGTGTGCTGTTTTTCTGATGTAATCGGTTGCACATTTGCACATGTTTTCAGCCGTATTTAACCGATTTAGTTTAACATACATGTAGTTGTTCTGGAATTCTCTTTGTATAGCAGACGATCTTATAGACAGAGTTCAGTGTATGCTGCATAGCATTTACATATACTTGTATTTATAATTGTAGACCTATACATATAATAATCATCTACATGTATATACATGTATAAATCATATGCATAAACACAAAAATATACAAAAATGAACACTATAAAAAATAATAATAATATACATAATAACGTACATATTATATATAATCAAATACATAATGATATGCATAATAATCTAGATCCCTATAATAATATACATAATAATATACATATGGATATATTATTATATATATAATAATGCATATACATACTAATATATATATGGATTGTAAAGAGCAACGTCAGGAAGGGCATTGGATTGGTGAGCGCCTAGGATCCAGAAATTGCTACAAAAAGGTAAACTAATGAATCGAAAATTTCTACTCGTATCTCGACCTTAGTTAAACTAGATTTTAAGAATGATGATGAGGACATAAATATTGTAAATAGTCACGTTATGATTAAAAACAACTGTGAACGACATTTAGAGTTACGAACTGAGATAGTATACTACCAAAAAGAGATAGTATACTATCTGACTCACTATACAGTATAACTATGGCTAATAACTAACGACATTTACGACTAACTGAGGAACCTTTCGACAAGCGAATAGAGTAGCTACTGCTCTATGTATATCAATACAAATGTATTGTGGAATGAAATAAATGGCGAATGTCTACATGAGACAAATATGCGGACGTTAAATTAACACTTGACGAAGATAAATCAGTATAATCAATATTAGAGGTATATTTTTAAAAATTTGACGATAAATTCGTATATTAATTGAAAGTATTGAAAATCATAAAATAGAGAAATAGCGGAAGAGTTTAATGCCATTAACCTGCAGATATAGAGTACACTGGGAAGCAGAGAGAGTGCGAGAGAGAGAGAGAGAGAGAGACAGAGAGAAAGAGAGAGATAGAGAAAGTGACAGAAAGAAAGAAAGAAAGAAAGATAAAAGAAAATGAAGAAGAAAGAAAGTGAGAAAGAGGAAAGGAGTAAAGAAGAGAGAGAGTGAGAAAGAGAGAGAGAGAGAGAGAGAGAGAGAGAGAGCTAATCAAGAAGTTCACAGTTTCAAGTGTTTTTTACAAGAATTGCCGCTAATCTTGTTTGTAGCATTCATAACAAAGAACAGACGAGGCTGTCCAGTACAGACTTAGCTTACTATCACGACCGGTATGTAAATCAGAGCTTCTGTAGCTGTAGGCATGATTCCCGGGTGTAGTCCTTATAAATTACCCCCACTAGTGTGTCATTAAGCAGTTTTCTTCTACCGGAAGAACTTATGTTGACTTATCAACTTTTTTCTCCTCAGAACATTTCTTTTGCAGATAGGTCTGGGTGAATTGATCTGTAGTGATGCGTGCTGTGGGGATGTCCCTGACATCATCCCTGGATGAGGAAACGGACGTTAAACCTTTATTATTATTATTATTATTATTATTTAGTTTGCATTTTACAAGTTTTTATGACAATTTTTTTGTATTTGAATTATTATTATTATTATTATTATTATTATTATCGCTAAGATCGTTGTTTTTTCAAGTAAACTGGCAGAGCCGGAGACTGGATCGGTTAGGTGGCAAACGACGGAATAGGGCGAATCAACAAGTGCATGTTGACAGCAGTCAAAGAGAAGACCTCTATGCTCTCCTGATTTAAAACCTTTAGATGATCGTATTTGGAGAAAAAGAGAATTTACTGAAGTCTGTACAGGAAACCACTAGATGCCGACCAATTAATAGAAGAATTTAGAATTTATCTTTAATTAACGCTCTAAGCTTTTATCAATAAGACGCTCCAGAAGATGTTGTAGTCATGCATTCAGATTGAAGGTACCTTTTGAACAGTTAATTCGCTAATAATTATTTGGTAATATTAAAAAACGGCCCTTTTCAGGGTCAACAAAACAAAATAACATAATAATTTTTTTTCAGAAGTTTAGTATTTAAAAGCAGGGTTTGTACACCGATAGATTTAAACCTATTTGTAGAGTATGTGTTACAATGATCTCAGCATATGTGTAGAATTGGACTAGGAATGAACGTTGAAATTTATATAACAAACAAACGTTAGGAATGAAAGTTAGGGAAAATTATCCATTGGTGGCCAGTTTTTACCCAGTCTCCATAGCCACTTTTCAATTTAGAATTTAATATAGAATTAGAATAGAAATTTATCATAGCCGTTGTTCAAGTTTAGACATAGGGGTCTTTGGCGAAAATGGAATTGGAGAAAGGAGAAGGGATAACGGAAGGTCCCAGATTGAGGAGAAATACAGGGACGGAAGAGAATGATGCAAAAGGATTTGATGAAATACGTCATCAATCAGTTCTAAATCTCAACATTGATCGATCTGCAAATAACAGGAGACCACCGGCCAGGTAATTTATACTTATATAATTCTGTTGATTATATTATCTTAATGGTATCTTACTCATTAGAAAGCTAATGCTAACGTCAGGTACCTCTAGCCAGTGGCGATGTCAATAGTTAGTAATTATATGTGGATAATTTCCAGAGAAGAAACTGACGCTAACTTCGACCACAGTCTTTTTATGCTTTTTATTTTGGCTGAAGCCAGTGGCGAAGTCGGTAAGATATTCGACCGCGGATCAGTAGGTGCGGGTTCAAATCCTGGGCTCGCCCGTCACTGACATCGCTTTCGAGTAACGAAACTGACGTTAACCTTAGCGTATTATGCATTGAAGGCACATAACGGCACATTGGATCAGGAAGCACTGATGCCTGTTTAACACCCACTTTAAAGACTTACATTCATAAAATTAAAATATGTGAATTATTTTAGAATTTATGAATTATTATACGAATTATTAAATATTTTTAACGATGCGAATTAATTAAACTTTTAACTATAGGCCCACGAATTATTAAACATTTTAACAAAACGAATTATTATTACTTGCCTTTTCAGCAGAAAATTTATAATATTCCCTAAATTATTTTGCTGATTGTTTTATCGATTAATCTAGGAATTGAATAGTCCTAAGTTACATGATATGAAATGACTGTTTTAATTGATTGATTGGTTAATTAATTGATTGCTGACAGACGGTCTGTCTCAAAGCTGTTAGGGCTGCTCTATGCTATTGCTGTGACACTGATGGGCTTCATGCTTCCATTAACTGAGGCTCTGAGAAACAGATGGCATGAATCTGTCTATCACCTGGTACGAATGTAATAATAATAATAATAATAATAATTATTATTATTATTATTATTGTTATTGTTATTGTTATTATTATTATTATAGTTATATGATGATAATAATAATAATAATACTAATAATATTAAGAAGAAGAAGAAAGAAGAAAAATAATAAATTACCGAAAGTGTAGATGATTTATTTTAACCGCTTCATTTTTTAACTTTTAATTAACTAAGGTAGCAAGCAAGAGCTATTAGCTCATTTTTACAATAGCTATTGGCTCATTGCAAGTAGCTATTAGCTCATTGCAGTAGCTATTAGTTCATAGCAAGTAGCCCACTATTGGCTTCATGCGAGCACTACAGCCTATTGTAAAAGTACTCTATAGAGTACTGTACGTACGTTAGCATATTGTATGCTAAGTACTATTGTCGTTCTGCAAGTTCTTAAATATCCTATTGTTCAAGTACTCTAGGAGATAATTAATTGCAAACTGTAAGAGTGTGATATTCATTATCTTGTATGACATGTAATTCTCTTGAAGTCTTATCTTTATTTCTCACGCAATCTGAGAAATAAATGCTATTAAGGTTAGAACGTAAAGTGGTACACTGGTCTAATGGTATTACACAGCTACATATATGACGGAGGTTAATTGTTAATAGTGACATCTCAACATGATCGGTTTCAGTTAGTTCACTGAGAAATTACTGAATTAATATATCGGGCGTCCTTTGACAAAACTTTGCTTACATAGATTACATTAACATAAGGTACATTAACACGTAATCTTTCCTTACATAAGCACATAAGCTATATAGACAAATACACTTTTTTACATAAACACATAATGTATAAAAACTTAAGCTTTCCATAGATAGACACATAAACTTTCCTTACATTAACACGTAAACTATGTGACAAATAAACATTTTTTACATAAACACATAAAGTACATAAAACATACATGTAACTTTCCTTACATAAACTATGTGACACATCAACGTTTCTTACATAAGCACAAAGTCAACCAAGCAAATAGCATACTGAACAATAAAGAAGTAAGTTAATAATAGTAATAATAACCTCCGACAATTTCTATAGCGGTGTCATAGCCAGGGCCCGGTCTTCGAGACTGCTTTACAGGTTCCTGACAGGTTATTGTTAATTCTTTTCATGGTTAATCATTCTTTCTATTGATAGCGCCAATCGGCAGCATGCTCCGATACAAGTTACTGTCCCTGTCGTGTTTGAGTCTAACAACGCAAGTATATACTGATCATGTGATAAACGCCTGCTAAGATAACGATAGAAAGCAATAAGAAATCATCTCAGAGAGCAAATATTCATTAAATTAAGCAAAGCATTTCTTGGCGTTAACGTGCTTAACAACGAATTGCTCATTAGTGAGAGAGAGAGATAGAGAGAGATATATAGAGAGACAGAGAGAGAGAGAGAGTAGACTAAGGGAGGATGACTTCAGTCATTCATTTCAATTTAATCGTCTTTAGACACAACGTTCACCACGTATCGCTCGTGTTTTGTATATCAGTTGTTTCAGATCTATCTCTTCTCTATCGCTGTGGCCTTCCTACTCTACCTGCAACTACGACTTCTTCCTCTATCACTGAAGAAACAAGGAGAAGAAGATGAAGAGAAGAGCAAATCTCGAGCTAGAGCCAGCGTCATGGGCCGAAGCGCAACTGAAATCACTCTATGCTACACCGCAAACTCCCCACAAGTCTCTAACGGACCTGGATATTCGGGAGGTAGTCGAAAATTATCCAGCGATACCGCATCATTTGTTGAAGATAGCAAGATCAATAGAACTCAGACGGTAAATGGGATATATTATTCAGAGAGTTCCGGAAGTCCATATAGACGTGTGGCTTCATTTACTGGAGACAACAGCAGCATGAAAGAAGCGTCCTACCAACAAGCGAAAGAGTTAAATTACTCTGAACACAATGGGAAACTTCCCAATAATGCGAGATTACGTGTTGTTGGTGACATTTCTAGCTTCAGAAATGGTGGTAACAGAAGGCGACGCTTTTCAGGTAGTGTAGCGAATGGATCATCAGCAACTGGATCAGAAGAAATTCCTCATAGCGTGTCAACGCCTAATTTTATCACTTACAACTACACACGTAGAAACGGACTAGCAAATATGACGTCAACGCGCGAAAGCAAAGAAGATTCTACGTCATCGCAGCGTAATAGCGGCAAACTATTTACGCTTCCGACACATGATGGCGATGACGTTTCTATAGTACGCAATAATGACGAAGTGTTGACGTCATCGCAAAATGTCCATGACGCATCTGTTACGTCATCGTCACGTGAAGTAGAACACTTGAACGAATATGAGGACGGATTTGATTATGCGGAGTCGATTGGAAGTAACGAGAGGGAAGGATCAGAGATTGGGATTGACGATGAGGATGTCTTCATTGATCTCTCGATGCTGGGCAACGCCTTCTCACATCACGGGTCCAACCTTTACCTACGCCTCGGCGCTCTGAGTAAGTCTTGCTTTTACCGTATTTAGTTATAGCATAGCCAACCACGTGTTGTGTTCGGGCTGCTTAAAGAATAAACCAACCGTGTAAATATGCACGTGTCGTAAAAGGCGACAAAAAAGACTAGATCCAAACCAACGTCAGAAATGGCATTCGGTTGGTGAGCGCCTAGGCTCTAGAAATTGCTACAAAATTTAAACGAATGGAAAAACTTAAAAAGTCTTTAGGATTGGAGAAGGTCTATTCGTATCCCGACCATAGTTAAACTGGGATTTAAAGAAATGATGATGAACTTATATTATATTATTATGTAATTTATATTATTTCTTGAAAGCATGTACATTGTACACTATAATTTTCCGTTTATGTATGTACCTATTTCTATCGGTAACCTGATAGGCTAATAGTAAGATTATAGGACGAGGAATCCTGCTCTTATCTAAGAGATAGCACTTCACACGTTGTCAGATATCTACTGTCAGAATGTGCGATACAGTTGCTAAAATTATTTTGAAACAAAGAATTTAATTACTTAATTGGTTAATTAATTACGCTTTGCTATCACGAACACGACTTTTCTTTATTCTCGTATTATGCTAATTTATGTGTATGTGTTGCTATTTATTTTCATGCAGTCATTGACAGTGCTTGACACTTAGTAGAGATAAATGGAAGTTATTTGTGTCTCATTAACCTACTGTACTGTGGTTGATTTGACTCTGACATAGTCCTTTCTCTATTTATAGAATTGTAAATTAAATATTAGATAAGATTTCTAGGGAGTATTCATTTGTATCTGAATTCTAAATGTAGCGGTGCTTTTTATTCACATTTTTATTATATTATAGATAGTTAAATTCAATTAATGCAATCAATCAACAATCACATTTTTATTTTTAACGCTCTTTTAATTAATCACTCACTCACTCTCTCATTCGATCAATCACTCAATCAATTAATTAATCAATCAATCAATTAATCAATCAATCAATTTATTTATTAATTAATCAATCAATCAATCAATCATACAAAGAAGCAAGAAATACATCAATCAATCAATCAAGAAGATTTTACGTCTAATTGCTGACTATGCATAAGGCATTGTGAAGGTTAGTCAGCTATAACTAGCAAGCAGCAGAGGTATTTGTAATACTAAGCAAAATTAAACGATATATAAAGAAAAAACTACAACTAGTTATTACACCCCAAAGAATAATAAATCAGAATATGATGAGCCCCCATATACAAACATTATAGAATACACTCATGCATAGCACTGTCTTTCTCACTAGTGCTCTTTAAATGGTCTAAGGTACAAATTATAACTTTTAGCCTGCATTCGCACTCACAAATGTTATATTACGAAGTCTATTACATCACATTTGTTATTGCACCGCACTGAGTCTAAAACAAAATATCATAAATTTGATTAGTGTTAAATGTGGGTTATTATGGACACTCTGTAAATTAGTAGCAGCTAGGAAATCAATTAGGCCAAGAGAGTATGTTACTCTGAGTATGTCAAGGCCCACATTTACATTGTCAGTTTTCAAACAATATTCAAGCGGCTTGATTTATTAGTAGACACCTACTTACTCGATGAGAGAAAAAGTGTGCATGAGAGAAAGAGATTCAGAGAGCGAGCGAGAGAGAGAGACAGAGAGAGACTACAGAGAGAGAGAGAGAGAGAGAGAGAGAGAGAGAGAGGGTACGAGAGGGAGAAAGAGGGAGAGCGAGAGAGAGAGACAGAAAGAAATGACTTAGTTTTAAATCCAAGATAATTCATAATAGTAACTCAAACATTCTTGCTGGTTGTTTATTTTGTGCTAGAAAGGTTAATCGTATATATTCTTGAGATGCCATAGTTGCCGCTTTAACAATCTGTAATTTTACAGAGAGTAGATTTTCAAAAGAAAATGCAAATGTGTGCGTATGCCAGTAGATAATTAAAATGTCTGCTAATCAAGTGTAATTTGTATAAGCTAGTCTCTGTAGATACTTTGTTTAAATTTAAAATAACCAACTTTTGTCATGCGTGCTCTGCCATGTATTTCCCCTTAAGTTTTCTGTGTATGCTACATAACAGTGTTAAACAAAGCATAACATCAATTAGAGTGCTACTGTCGTCCATGACAACATATACAACACTTCATTTCTTCACTGGAACCGTTTGTATAGTTTTCAGCTTGTGCAACATCGTTTACGTGGGACTGGAGTTGGAGAATGGAATAAGGAAGTGGCTGGAAAAGGAATGTGAGGGAGAAGGATACTGGTGGATTTTCCTCTTCCGTCTTGCCTTTCTCTTCGCTCAATCCTTTCTGATCTTCAAGAACATTTCGGTAAGCATACTGCTGCCTGTCTGCCTCTCATGCTGAATGTCTGCCTCTCATGCTGCCTCTCCGCCTGTATGATGCTACTGTTGGATGTTGTTTTAGACGACAGTTGTTATTCTCTAATTGTTGTTATTGTTATTAATTGTTATTCTCTAATTGTTGTTATATTAGCAGTGCAGTCAAATGTGCACCATAGCTTATTGTAGTCGTAAGTACATGCGTGATATATTATGTGAGAGTGTTTGTATGCCTGTGTACGCGTGCATATGCTTATTGGTACGCAGATAGAGGTACAACAACCATTCTCTCGTTTGTACTCAGATAGAGGTACAACAACTTCTCGCTTGTTTGTAAGCAGATAGAGGTACTGGTACAGCAACCTCTCGCTTGTTTATACGCAGATAGAGGTACAACAGCCCCTCGCTTGTTTGTACGCAGATAGAGGTACAACAGCCCCTCTCTTGTTTGTACGCAGATAGAGGTACAACAACTCCTCTCTTGTTTGTACACAGATAGAGGTACGGGTACAACAACCACTCTCTTGTTTGTACGCAGATAGAGGTACGGGTACAGCAACCACTCGCCAGGTTTGGCTTCATGCACCTCATCGCCACTAACATGTGTGTGTGGCTGCACACGATCATGAACGAGATCATGGAAGAGTACCACCTGGAGATGATCCATGAGTCCGCTCAGGGTGGAAATCATAGCACCAGCGTCAGCTCCGTAGAGTCCGAAGTCCATTCTGCTCCCGTCCATCAGGTCATCCACTCGACTTCCTCTCAATCCCATCCCGGATTCGAAGCTCTGCTCTATGGAACCACAACGGCTTCCGGTTATTCTACTAATTAATGTCTTAATAGCGTAGGGGTAACGTGATGAAGTTTTAAGTGATAAATCCTGAGGTGAAGGGTTCGAATCCCAGCCGCGCTGATCTGAGAGTAAAATTTCGGACATTCACAGGATTGGTTATATGGAAAATGGAGTAAATTGCTTAAAGGATTTAACATGTCGTATTAAAAGTGATAGATATCAACGCAGTTAATCGTTTCACTATAATGCGTGTTATTATTATTACTAAAATGTAAAATATGCAACCTAACTCAAATATATTGTACAACAATACTCGAAATTGGCTGAAGCCAGTAGCTATGTCGTTAAGATTTTGGACCACGGATCAGTATGTGCGGGGTTCAAATCCTGGGATCTCCCGTCACTGATATCGCTGTCGAGTGAGGAAACTGGCGTTAACATTAGCTTTACGTACATTTTAAAACATAAATATTTAAAAATTAAGTAGCAATCAACTAATAATATTAATTTTTTATTGAACGTTCACGGTAATTGCTTAATAAACGACTTCAGTCAACTCCCAACCTGAAAGCTTTTGGCAGGATATAATTGTTCAATTTCTATTATTTGCACAGCTGTAATTATTAATTAATCTAAATAATTCAATAGTTTTAATTCTTAATATATATTTACATACTGTTACAATTATCCTGATTTATTTTTAACGCAGCAGCCCCCAACGACGACTGTCAATATTTTTCCGGTATTCTGGAGAAGGCGGCGCCCTATCTCTTTCCATTCGTCCTGGAATACAGCCTAATAGCCATAGGAACCATGGCATTCATGCTAAGCTCTGTGTGCGAGACTGACAGCAACAACAACATGCTCCGAGGTCTTCACAACTGGATTCAAGTCCAGGACGTCGAGTGGTTTCCTTCTTCGACTTCTACCCACGAGACTGCGGATTCGAATTCCCATCCGGTCGGTCACGGAGGTGTGGAATTGAAGAAATCTCACAGTGGGATGTTCGTGGGAATTCTTCTTCTGGCTGGAAACCTGATAACAGTGTTCTTGTTCTACTTCATGCGCGACGAGAAGAACTTGATTTACTATTCTACCGAACTGATCACGCATTCGTCGCTTCTTACAGCCACTCTTATTGGTATATGCTTTATTATGAATATTCTTACAGCCACTCTCATTGGTAGCTGCTTTATTGTGAATATTCTTACAGCCACTCTCATTGGTAGCTGCTTTATTGTGAATATTCTTACAGCCACTCTCATTGGTAGCTGCTTTATTGTGAATATTCTTACAGCCACTCTCATTGGTAGCTGCTTTATTTTGAATATTCTTACAGCCACTCTCATTGGTAGCTGCTTTAGTGTGAATATTCTTACAGCCACTCTCATTGGTAGCTGCTTTATTGTGAATATTAGTACAGCCATTTTCATTGGTAGCTGTTTTATTAGGAATATTCTTACTGCAACTCTCATAGGGAGCTGTTTAGTTACCATAATTCCTAAGACCATTGATAGCTTCTTTTTTAGGAATATTCTTATAGCCGTTCTCATTGGTAGTTGCTTTATTGAAAAGCTAATGCTAACGTCAGTTTCCTCACTCGAAAGCGATGGCAGTGACTGGCGAGCCCAGTATTTGAACCCCGTACAAAATGATTCGAGGTCGAATACTTAGCGACATAGACATTGGCTCCAGCCAATTATGAATGTTCTTGTAGCCACCCTCATTGGTAGCTGCTTCTTTATGAATATTTATAGCCACTTTTACTGGTAGCTGCTTTATTATGAACATTTATAGCCAATTTAATTGGTAGCTTCTTTATTATGAATATTCTTATGACTTTCTTTTAATTTTCTCTCACTTACGTGGGTGAATGGGCAGTGTTCCACAGCGAGAGAGAAAGAGAAGAAAGAGAGGGAGAGAGGGAGAGAGAAAGAAAGAGGTGGGAGAGAGAAAGAGAGAACGAGAGAGAGAGAGAAAGAGGTAGGGGTGGAAGGTTTTATCCACGTCATGACAAAATTGGATTCATTAGATCGAGTGCGCATTAGTGAGCGAGATGCACTAATGGCCGAGTAAAAGCTAATCTGCACCTTGGACCCGGCTTTTGATACAAAGCTCGAGAGATAGGCGCCAATAATGTAATATGTAATTGTGTACGACATGCAGCCTTGTACAAGCTGAATGATCTATCGTTCATTGAGAAATCTCTGTCGATAGATGATGTGTTCCTGACCATAGCCATGTGCGGCTCATTCCTCTTTGAGACCACTCTCATCCTGTCCTCATTCTCGTATCTGGATGATAATCGAGAGCTGTCAGGCAGTCAGCCCTATAGTGCGGAGGCTATCAAGCTTTCCTCGTCCCTCGTGGCTGCGGTTCAAACCCTGGCGCAGACCGTGCTCGTGGTCAGTGGGTTGAGAAGGTACCCGAACAAAGAGAGACATGTTAGAGAGATGCCTGGTCGTGGCACCATCACCTTCCTTATTATAGGTGAGTGGTTGATCTACGTTCAGCAACTTTCAATCAATCAATTAATCAATCAACCAATTAATCTGTCAAGAAATCAATTAATCAATTAATCAAAGTGACATGTTAGAGAGATGCCTGGCCGTGGTACCATCACCTTCCTTATTGTAGGTGAGTGACTACTTTACAGAAAGAGTTCAATAGTAATAATAAGCTAAATATCAATAACATTTAAATTAATATCTAAACTAGTAAAAAATGTCTACAAAAATGTTATTAAAACTATTGAAAATGTTAATCGATGTGTTATCAGGTAACGTGGTGGTGTGGATATCTAGGACACTCCAGTCGAAGCAGGTCAACTACTCCACTGAGAGGGACTTCTATGGACTGCTCGCCTCCCTGTTGCTGCTCGATACCAACCTACCCTTACTCCTCTACTTCAGGTTCTACCACTAGATATCAACTTACTTAACCTTTTCTATTTGTAGTTTTTGATGCTCTATTTGCAGCTAGAGCACATGTAAAATTTCTATTTTTGATGCTACATGGTTAGCTAGAGTAATGAATGTCTAAGTGGTAATTGAGGGAAGAATGGAAGGAATAAATTAGAGGAAGACCGAGACCTTGAATAACTGGTTATCTAATGAACTTCTTCCACATCTCAGGTTCCACTCGAGTGTCTGCCTGGCCGACATTTGGGCCAGTGCCTACACGGCGGTCCACAAGAAGGTTCAGCGGAACAAGCAGCCTCCCACGGAGAAGATATCAAAGCCGGCAGTCCAGCAGTTGGACAGGACTTCCACTAGCGGCGTCAAGAGGAAGTTGTCTCGCATAGACAGCGGCGTCAGCACAACCTCAGACACCGTCTACATAGACACGAATGGAAACTGGGTATCTATTTTATTTTACTAAATAAATTAGGCATCTCTCTCTTAGTGCATTGCCTACTGGAAGGTCCATGGTATATGCGGAGATAAATTATATTCATTTTTACTATTTACAGTATATTCATGCTCCAATTTTGAAGCCATTGCTTTAAACTTAAAGTACAATCTGTACTTAAAAGTACAGAGTCTGTCTGGCTGGAGCCAGTGGCGATGTGGTAAGATATTCGACAGCGGATCAGAATGTGCGGAGTTCAAATCTTAGTCTCGCCCGTCACTGACTTCGCTTTCGATTGAGGAAACTGACGTTAACATTAGCTTTACCAGTTTTTAATTGTTGTTAATGTAATTGTTATAATAATCAAACACTATAATAAATATTGAAATTACGGCAACTTCACAATAGGTTTCGAGTAACATAGGTCAGCTATTTTGTATCTGCTCATCTTGTAGCTGCTCATCTTGTATCTGCTCATCTTGTATCTGCTCATCTATTCTGCAGGGAGTGGCTCGAAGCTCACGACAAACTTCATCATCATCCTCAAAGCCGAGGGCTTTTCGTTCAATATCCTGGGGGAGCCAACAGTCCCTCGACAATCCGATTGGGACCAGACATCCTCCGCTCTTCCATACACTCAGCGATCCTGATGGATGCGCGTCCCACAGGACCCGACTGAGGTCCCTATCCGTTGATAACAAGACTTCCGGTGTGTCCTCCATGTTCTCAGACATCATCCATGAAGTGGACGAGACTACCTGTGCTGCTGTAGTTGATGTTAAGCTGAGTTTAGAGAACATTGCTGCCACTGATTTATAGAGGAGTCAATCCGCCATAAAATCAGATTAGGCATTTTCAATTTATGTGAGATTCTGAGCTTGATATAGATCGACACGGTTTGGTCTTGTGTGAAATGAGTAAAGACCTTCAACTAGCTATCATTTTCTACTTTTCACAGATCATAACTACTTAGCCAATCATTTAAGGTCACATTTCGTTAAGTCGGTTCTTAAAACAAGTACAGCTCTCCTTTGGTCAATCCTCTGGTTTCTGAAGACAACGCGAGAAAGATTACAGATTGTTCGTTTAAAAGCCAAATTACTTATAGTTAGCGAGTACAAATTAGTCGCGCTGTTAGCCTGCCACACTGCAAAAAATATTCTATTTATCGACTGCTTGTGAAGAACAGTTTACCTATAGAACTATTCCTCTTATATAGTTAATCTACGGAACTGTTCCTTTTACAGAGTTAATATGAGGAACTATTATAATTAAGTCCTCCAAACTTACAAGAAACCCGAGACAAGAATAAATTAAAATACACAACGTCGTGCTTGAGTACGCCTCATTCCATTTTCTTCTAGACTCTGCGCCTTCGATGAAATAGTAACTCTGAACTATACCACGTTTGATCGTTTCTCAACCTGTGTGTGGTTTTCACAGTGATTGAATGGATTAGATGTGTATTAGATGTGACATTTGGGTGTTTTCAATGTCACACGATGAAACTGACGTTAAACTACCATTGTATTGTCTACAACAGGATATACTCCATGGAAGCACTATGCTCAGGTGTAACACAAGAGATCCTCAGAGACACAGACTCTCAATTGCTAAATGTATATAAGACTTGCACTTATTGTGGCTTTGGTACCACAATGCTCAATGTTGTCATGGACGACAGTAGCACTCTAATTCTGTTGTTGTTGCTGCATATTTATTAGTCATTTGTATATACTACCACATTTCGTTTTAAGACAATCATTTTTTTGTAAAATATATTTTATATTATTTCTGTGATACAAGAAGACATGTTCGTAAATAAACAGATGCGTTTGCGAGGTATTCAAATGTTTATTCACATTCCATTGTTTTTTAAATGTCTTTAATAACAATAATAATTATAATAATAATAATAGTAATAATAATAACAGAAGCTTAACGTACCTTTATCTAATAACTGCGCAGCACGCATCTATCACAGTAACCCATATAGCAAGATATAGTGTAACAAGGGTATAAACCAAACAGTTTGTAAATGTGAAGATATGAAATCGTTTGAGCAATAACTAAATGATATGAAGTTGTAACATATTATAACTTATATAAAATGGCAAAACAAACAGTGACAAATATCTACTCTCTTAATCAGTGAAATGATAAAATGAGATAAATAATAATAATATTAAAGGTTTAACTTCCGTTTCCTCATCCAGGGATGATGTCAGGGACTTCCCCAACAGCACACATCACTACAGATCAATTTGCCCAGACCAATCTGCAAAAGAAATGTGAGCAAATAGGAGCACAATGGCAGTCTTTACCTTAATGAATCACTACAAATAGGAAATTTTTGCTAATAATATAGAGGTCCAAACAAAATAAGCAAATCAAAGTATACTTATAATTTCATCATACTTGTAATCAACAAAATAATTCTCTAACATAAAAAACAAACAAGAGTTTCTAATTGTAGTAAATGCCACTTTAAGGTTTTGTTTGCAATAAAATCCTACTAACAAAGATGAATCAAATTACAGAAATATAGAGTAATCAATGAAGAAGATGACTTAATTAATGTTATTTCTTAGTTCCAACTTTAGTTTCTTCTTTAAGGAAGATATTAGGAAACTGGAGGCATTGGAAATGTGGTTTTGGAGAAGAATGGAGAGGATCAGCTGGACGCAAAAGGTTACAAATGAGGAAGTCCTGGAGAGAGTTGGTACATATAGACAGTTGATAAATGTATTAAAGAAATAAAATAGGAATATGAGTTGGATAGGACATATTCTAAGGAGGGAAGGTACACTAAAAGAGGTCATAGAAGGTAGAATGAAAGGAAACGGAGGCAGGCCGAGATTAGATATGTTAGATAATTTTTAAGACCCACTCATCGGTTTTTTCCAACACAGAGCATATTGAAAATATATTAAAATCCGACATGATAATAATATTTAAGAAGAAATGAACATTTTCAGCTCCACCATACAGCTTACAGAAGGAGACATATTGAAGACTGACACCATATTACTGCTGATATGATTACATTATCATCCCACTATGATATTTAAGTAATGCACTGTATCGAGCTAAAAACATTTTTCTAAAATCTCTTTGAGATAAAATTAATAAATTAACAACAGATAACGATACTCACAATATAGCACCAGACTGCTTTAATCCATTAATTAATTAATTAATTAATTAACTAATTAATTACTATAAACTCAATCTTGCTAGTTCATAGTTCATAAACATAGTTCATAGTTAACAGTGCTACAATTGATAAAATATTTTTAAAAGCAGCTGAAACAGAGAAGATATAAACAGGACAGAAAGAATCAGAATATAATGTAGTCTTAAAATTTCTCATCAGCATAAAATAATAATAAACATAAAAATGAAAAAAATGTTTATATAGACATCGATAAACTTATATATCACACCATGAATAGTATATAATAAATTTACGGTTAAATTATTTTATTTAATGATATATTATATCCGGGTCCTAGCTAAACTCGATTCAAGGGAAGAGGATGATTTAAAGATAAATTATTGAGGACGATGATGATTTAAATATATACTTTTGAGACTTTTCTAAACTCATACGAGTAGCATCACCTGAGAAAATGTAGAGAATAGATGCAGCCAAGTAATGCGAGATTCAACAATGGCGGCAGTTCAGTGATAAACCTTCAAACATCGTGACAAATGAGAGATGATGCTTAGAAGTTGGCAAGATATTCGGAATTAAGTGAGAAGCCTGTTTAATACTCAACATACCTTATCTATTCTATATTCAAATTGTTACATTTATTGAACTATTATTCAATTAATAGTTTCATCAATTATTTGCTATTTACTCAGATATATAATGAAGTACAATCTACGTTACAACAGTTTAGGTCATCTTTATTTATTGAAAACTCTTCAGTGGACTGTAAAGAATGTTTATTAATGCTTACACCGTCTGATTCTAACAAACAAAATATAACAGAATATACAATTATCTAAATGGAATAAAAACAAATTAAAAAGCATCACATTAACTGAAACATTACAATTCAATATACCTATTATGCATCAGATTTACCCCAAATAACCTAGCATCACGCACCCGTCACAAATGCACTATTTTCCATCATGAACCCTCTGCATCGATGGCAAATGGCGTAGCCTAGCGTATCTAACCAGCGCTCGACTTGCCACTGCTCGTGATGTGTCGCAGTATGGCGTTAGGAACGTCCATCGTCTGGTCGTTGACGAGAACGACGTCAAACTCGTTCATATACTCGTCCAGTCGCTCGTCGATCTTGTCGTTGAGGAAGCCCACTCGCAGGATGTGACGAGGATTCACTGCGCCCTCCGTGATCCTCAGGTCTCCAAGAGAGTCTCCGAGCAGGATGATGCAGTCCCGTCTCTCCAGGTCCTTGAAGTAGTCGCTGCTGTGGACACAGTGCTCGTTCTTGTTGAACACGTGCAGCAGATCTCCCTTAAATCCAGATATGACCCCCTGCGCAGTACGATGCAACATGAAATATGAAATGTATTCCCAAATTATAATTGAAGCAATGCAATCCTTCACATCATCACACATGAAATGCCAATAGAACATAGAAAATAGATAGAAATGATAAGTGCTACTACCTTTAATTGAATTTCTGATTTTATTTTACTAATTAATTATTTCACTTGTTTCATTTAACAGTCTAAATTTAATATCTAATTTCATTTCCTTTAAGCTAATCCTTGGCACCCTTTTATATAAGTAAGTGACGTTATCGTTTCGAAGATAAAAGTAGAAAGGTACAAGAAAATAGAAAGACAGAGTCACATCAAAAGATTTTAAGGTTTGCTACCTCTTCGTCAAATTCCATAAAGTTGGAGACTATCTTGATGTTGTCATGGTAGACGTCTTCCTCTATCAGAGCGGCCAGGATGATGTCCCCGATACCAGCAGAAAATATCAGCAGTGGTACGCACTGCTCGTCGAGTCGTGTGAACATCCAATTACAGCCTTGTCTGCTCAACCAATCAATCCATTCATCAATCAATCAATAAATCAATCAATCAATAAGAATTTAACGTCCGGTTCCTCGCCATAAGGCTGTGTCACGGAC
Organism: Enchytraeus crypticus; assembly: GCA_905160935.1. Classification (NCBI taxonomy): domain Eukaryota; kingdom Metazoa; phylum Annelida; class Clitellata; order Enchytraeida; family Enchytraeidae; genus Enchytraeus; species Enchytraeus crypticus. Next base: position 1,638,006 of record CAJHZI010000528.1, read on the forward strand.
GTCTATTGCAAACTCTGCACCAACAGGCGCCAGAGCAACACACAAAGACGACTTAGCACACAGAGACCACAAGAGAAAGCGAGATCAAAACAGTGCAAGTCCAAGATCCAACTCAAGCGGGTCAATCAATTAATCCATCAACTAATAAAAAATGTAGTTAACATGACACTCAATCGATCGATCAATTGCTCTAATACATTTAACAAATAATAACTAAATGATATTTAATTAGAGAAAATTGGAATGAACATTTCATTTAGCTGAATAAAGTCAAATAATGGCTGTGTCTTAATAGTCAATTACATATTACCCTAAGCAGCTAAATGGCAATAGCAGAGGTTATTGTATACTAAAGTGAATTTATACTTTTCTCTTTTATCAGATACAATAGAACGATTGAGAGCCAACCTGTCCTAAGATATCATTAGTCAAATGATCATGGGCAACAGGTTTGATTGATAGTAGAATTGATTACGTTTTAGGGATAGAATATTATTAATTTAATTATTATTAAATCTAATTAATATTAAATCTCCAGCGATTCAATGCTGTCTGTTTCAGTGGCACTTTGGCTAATGCGGCCTCCCAGAGTGTGGAGGAATTATTTTACTCGCTTCATTTTTGAACTTTAATTGAATAAAGTCCTTTTTATCTAATTTTTTAGACCAGGGCCCTATATAGCCCGATGCATTTAAAAATAAAATAATTAAATCTAATTATTTTTTAAATAGTATTAATGCAGATGAGACCTAAACTTCATGCTTGATTCTCTAAGAATCGTTCTTATATCGTCCCGCCTTATCCTACAGTCAATCAACAGCTGAAAAGATTTCTTCCACCTGCAAAAGAACAATCATTCAAGCAATTAATCAATCAACCAATTCCTCAATCAGTCAGACATTCCATCAATCACTAGGAAAATCAGCCAGCTCTAAGCAAGCTGCAGGTTATAAGACAGCTATTAGCCACTATATCAATAAACAACACAATATACTGAGGATCAATGAGATCTCTCTATATATCATACAGAACTCGTTGCTCTAAAACGCTACAAGAAAAAACTGATAAATTCCAGACCGGTTCTTCTCAGATGTCTATCTTGATTTCCGAACTAGGAAAAATTGTAACAAGTTAAAGAACGAGTTCAATGTTCAAAGCAAACGAATCAATCAACCAATCAATCAAGAACCACTTAATCGATTTTACACTCTTGAAGCAACCGAAACACTATCACAACATTCGATTTAAGCTCTCGAAGCTGATGATGATGAAGAAAATGATGATGAAAGAATGTTGCTTTATCATCGAAAATGATAATGAAGCAACCGTAACACTATTACAACATTGTTTTATACTTATACAAGTTTCCGCTGATGTTAAGTTTGATTTTAGAAGTCTCACCATTCAACCATGTATGGTATCTTCTCCTCTATCGTACGGTAAGGATCTACTTCTATAGGGTAGTAGTAGTTGAAGAGCTTCTTAGCTTCCTCTCTGTACCGAGGTGGCAGCACCGAACTCTGCTCAAACGCTCCTGTTACATTACATCATGTTTATACAATCATCATTCAAACAACGCTATTTATATGTCTCTGAAATCATCTCTGGACGAAGAAACTCATGGTAAATTTTTATATTACTGCTGTTATTACGATTACTATTATTTAAGAAATTATTATCCCAATATAATAAAATATATTACTATTGTTTTACTATAACATGGACCTGCCAGTAGGCAATGCACTATGAGAGAGAGATTACTATATTGATTATATTATTATATGGACATTATTCATTTCTTATGATTACTATCTCAACTCCAATTAAATAGGAAGATGAAAAGTTAAAATGGAAGATGATTATGATTACACGCTTATTATATAATTATCATTTTATATATATATACATCGATACATGCTAAATTATCATTATAATACACATCACATTATTATTATATACACGCTTATTATATAATTATCACATTATTATTATATACACGCTTATTATATAATTATCACATTATTATTATATACACGCTTATTATATAATTATCACATTATTATTATATACACGCTTATTATATAATTATCACATTATTATTATATACATGCTTATTATATAATTATCACATTATTATTATATACACGCTTATTATATAATTATCACATTATTATTATATACACGCTTATATATAATTATCACGCTTATATCATATTAATATATACACATTAATTATTATTCTATACACGCTTATTATATAATTATCACATTATTATTATATACATGCTTATTATATAATTATCACATTATTATTATATACATGCTTATTATATAATTATCACATTATTATTATATACATGCTTATTATATAATTATCACATTATTATTATATACACGCTTATTATATAATTATCACATTATTATTATATACACGCTTATTATATAATTATCACATTATTATTATATACACGCTTATTATATAATTATCACATTATTATTATATACACGCTTATTATATAATTATCACATTATTATTATATACATGCTTATTATATAATTATCACATTATTATTATATACACGCTTATTATATAATTATCACATTATTATTATATACACGCTTATTATATAATTATCACATTATTATTATATACACGCTTATTATATAATTATCACATTATTATTATATACACGCTTATTATATAATTATCACATCAAGACAGGAACACAATACACTAGCTAACAACAACAACAACATAATAGGAGTATGCCTATAGTCATCTCTGACATAATTAGGCTCATGGTAAATCTCATAAGCCTGAATACAGAAAATTCACATTATATAGTCACTAAAGGTCCAATACAAGTCACAATAATTATAACACTTTTAATAAATCCTTTTAACCTTCCTATACACCAGAGGTTAAATATTGATCACTAATTCAGTTTTACTAGAGACCCCGAATCTCTTTTAGACATAACATAAATTAAACTTGTATGGATTCAGATAATAAATAGAGCTGACCAATTCTGCATTTAGTCAAAACTTCATCTATAATAGTTCAACCATATTAGGTTTTAGAAAATTAAGATTATCTACTGCAAATTGGTTAGACTTTGCCTAAGATCAGCAGTGATTCAATTTCACAGCACTTACTGTATGATTGTTATTGTCAAAAATTGAATGACAGAAAATTTGGACTAGGGGACATCAGGCTCAAATATGTCTCGTTCAGCAAACTCTACCTACCTGAGGCAAATTCCAAACCATGATTAAGCTTTGGGAATTAGTTGAAGTTTTTAGAGGAGAGGAAAGTCAAATAGAGAACACCTACTGTACGAGCTATCACAGATATTTCCTTTCTCATCCTTGAAGCGGCTCAATGTATAGTCGAAGTCCGCTGCAACCTGCAAGAGTAGGACAGATACTTTGGAAGATTTGCTAGCAAACTTGTATATTTAAAAAATGAAACTTAGAAACATAGAGAAATGGAGAAAATTAAAATCCCAGGCCAGTCTCACTATAGTTCACAGAGAGAGAGAGGGAGAGAGAGAGAGAGGAGAGAGAGAGAGCGACAAACAGAGGTCTATATACGTTTAAAGATGTATATATATATATATACATATATACATGTATAAACAAACTATAATGGTTAAACTGGGATTCAAGGGAGGATGATGATGATAATATACATACACATGTATATATGTATATATTATATATATAAATATATATACAAGTTATGATACAGTACGGCTCATATATACACAAAGTTTTGCTAATAGACAACGATGTCTATTACTTTGCCCTAATTTGATAGTTTCTTTTTCTATAAACCAGATCTCCATAGAATACTGACAGGGTTAAGTTTGGTTAAACAAATTCAAATTTAGTATTGTTACACAATCTGCTTCATTAAGCTTCACTTATTCCAACTAACTCAATTTAGTATTGTTAGACAATCTGCTTCATTAAGCTTCACTTATTCCAAACTAACTCAATTTAGTATTGTTACACAATCTGCTTCATTAAGCTTCACTTATTCAAAACTAACTCAATTTAGTATTGTTAGACAATCTGCTTCATTAAGCTTCACTTATTCAAAACTAACTCAATTTAGTATTGTTAGACAATCTGCTTCATTAAGCTTCACGTATTTCAAACTAACTCAATTTGAACCTGGCGAGTCCACCAGATTGGCATCGGGACAGGTCTAGAAATATGATGCAAACATGATTCATCTAACTTTACAGTGTGCTGCTGCAGGTCTGTGGTCATATTTCTAATCTCACGAAAAACATCACTCGTGGATCTAGAAAAACTGAAGGTTATGCAAACGCAAATATATATCAAGCAAACAGATCAAAATAAAAATGCCAATCAAATTCATGCAGGAATCTTTTAGAAATAATAATTCTTGTTGAAAATGTATAGAATAGACAATAAAGAGAAGGTACAGAACAGACAATAGAACTTCTTGTATAAATCAACTAACTTCTAAAAAAAACTTCTAACTCTCTTCCAACTCTCTTTCTCTCTCTCTCTTCTCTCTCTCTCTCTCTCTCTCTCCCTCTCTCTCTCTCTCTCTCTCTCTCTCAGATAAACCAACTAACTTCTAAGAAAAATTCTAGTACCAGATACTCTCTATCACAGAAGATCACTAGTAAATCTAACATGTTCCGTTCACTGAAATACTTCATAAGTATAATATAGCTATTTCAGGTTACCTGCAGCCTCTTGGGTCCAGCTTCTGCCATCTGTTGAATGATCTGAGAAATCAGATCAGGATTCTTCATCCTAACAGAGCTCTTATTCAGCTCTGTCAACATCTGCAGTAAATAACATTTTTAATGTTATTAACAATTTATCATATATTATACCATGTAGTTAATGTTTTTATTTTACATCATCATCATCCTCCCTTGAATCCCAGTTTAACCAGGGTCGGGTTATGAATAGACTGTCTCAAATCCTCTCTGTCCTACACCACACCATCAGCCAATCCCCTATTTGAGAATTCCATTCGTTTAAATTTTGTAGCAAATTCTGGAGCCTAGGCGCTCACCAACCGAATGCCCCTTCTGACGTTGTTATGGATCTTTTTTATTGCTTTTATTTTGCATTTTACATAAAAGGATTAAAAGTTTAGATTAGTTAAATTTAATCAAATTTGGATCAGTAAGTACAGGGTTCAAATTCTGCGCTCATCCGTCAGTGATATCGCTTTCGAGAAACGAAATGTTAACAACAGCTTTATTAAAATCTATTTTCCTTCTACAAGAAGTTTCATTAAAATGTGGGTTTAATGTCAAAGTCAGAAGCTTGAAGAGCTTCTCTTAAAGATTGTTTTAAAATAGTATAAATCTTTGATTCGACCTCATGAGAAATATTGCATGTCAGTTTGGAGACCACACTGCAGGAAGGATATAGAAAATTATTGAAGCAGTGCAAAGAATTTTGAGTTAGAACAATAATAGTAAACATATAGCTCCAAAAGAGCTTTAAGAACTATTAGGAGATTCAAAGCACTAAGGTATAAGGAGTGGCCAAGGGCAGTTCAACTGACAACCCTAGAAACCAGGTGAATTAGAGGTGTTCAGATATTTACAGGGTCATTCCATGTCAACTGGTCTAATGCTTCCCAGGTGACCATCTCAGATTTAAAAGATATTTTAACAGTGTTAAGTAAAATATGTCTCTAGGCTAGATTTAAAATTTCAAATCAATCGGTTGATCAGTTGGGAAGTTATGGCAGTCATTTCGACCCCACCGTAGATCCATTTCGGTGCAAAAAATAAAACCCGTGTAATTTTTTCTGTATTTTGAACTGCTACAAAATTGGCTATTTATGATCCTATCCATATGAAACTTCCCAACAATACTATACTTGATGCGTAGATTCAGAAAAAGCACTCAGAATTCATGTGGCATGTACATCTTGGCTGCTACAGCAGCTCAAACTTGATGTTTTGCAAAAGTAGAAATTTTTGAAAAGCCAACTTCGAGTCCTGATAATTCTCAAAACAGACCAACCACATTATTGCAAGCCATTTAGTTTAACTATATGAACATATCTCAATAATATAAAGCACTTGTCACCCTCAGAAGCAGCTTGGATTTAGAAAAAAACTAGCTCAAACTTTAAAAAAATTCAAGCATCACCCAATTTTTGGACAACTTCAAGGCCATGGTTAGGCATGCAGGCAGTTGATCACAACCTTCAAACTACTGCTATTTACAGGTCGGTATGTTTCTAACTTACTGTAAAAATATTTATTTCTCAACTCTATCAGAACATATAGCAATAGCCATGTAAAATTACCCATCGAAGGACATTTTTACACAAAAAATTAAAATGCTTATAATTTTTCGCTACTTTAAAGCGCTGTATCTCGTCTGTTTATGGTCCTATCAATATGAAACTAATCCAAAATACTATAAATAATAATAATAATAACAACAATTAGAGTGCTACTGTCGTCAATGACAACATTGAGCACTATTGAGACAAAATCAAGTCGGCGAGCAAAAAGAAGGTCCAAAACGGTGCAAATTCCTAAATCTAGATAATCAGTCCAAAGTGAAGGGAATTAAAGAAAAGAAGGTTTAGGCGCAGGTTGCTGCTCATGGACACTGGATGGAAAAAGAGAGATGGAAAAGATAGGTCTTCAACTGCCTATGGAACTGATCATAAGAAAGCAAAGGCCGATGTGCTTCAAATGAAGAATTACGAAGATTAGATGGAAGAGAATTCCAGATCTGCGGTGCAGCATGCTGGAAGGAACGATTAGATAGCTTAGAGCACGAAGGTAAACTAGGTCTCACAAGAGTAATTAATTTAGAAGACTGATTAACAGCACGCTGCATCACTTTAAGCAAGTGAGACATACAAGTTTGTCCAGGGATGGTGATGGACTTATAGGTTAACAAAGCAGTTTTATAAATGATTCGCTCTTTAATCTTTAGCCAGTGCAAAGACTTTAAAATGGGCGTAACATGTGAGTACTTGGAACTACAAAAAATTGCTCACGCAAGAGAATTCTGAACAAACCGCAATCGATCAATCTCACATCCAGAGAGATTTAAAAACAGGGAATTGCAGTAGGCTAATTTCGATTGCACAATGGCAGCACCAATTGTAGCAGCTGTCTCACATGACAAATATGGACGTATTCGACGAAGATCTCGAATATGAAAGAAACATGCTTGTGAAGTTTTGGTAATGTGCTCCTGGAAGGTTAGGCGTTTATCAAGGATAACACCGGAGATTTCTCACAGAAGAAACAGGTGTTATTGTAATATCCGAAGATAACGAAAGAGTTTTCCCATTCAGCTTCAGAAGCTGTTGAGGTGTCCCAACCAACAAGAATTCAGTCTTAGATGGATTAATTGCCAAAAAATTAGCAGACTAATTAAAATTATAACTAATTAATTAAAATATATTGCATAGATTCAGCATATGAACTCATAATTCATGTGGCATGTATATCTTGGCAATTGCACCAGCTCAAACTTTATGTTTCCTTAAGTTTCGATAAGATTGAAATTTACGAAAGCTAACTTTGAAACTCAATCATTCTGAAAATTTACAAAGCAGATCCAAGAAATCCATTTAGTTTACAAACCCTTATATCGCTCACAATTGAGAACTTTCCAGTTCCTCTGTAGGTGAAATGAAGGGCCGATTTCGAAACCTTTAAGGTTAATCGACCCACCGATAGAAAGAATATAATTTTGTTCGCCCGTGATGGAATTACAAAATTAAGAAATAATGTAAATTAAAAGGTACATAAACTTTTCATGCTTCATTGCACAACAAAAGCGTTGCCAAGGCTCCGCATTTCATCACAAGCTTGACCATTAAAAAGCAACACAAATTTAACCTACTTAGAATTTTTTAAATCTATTAATGACATCACAATTTTACTCTTTGTAAGGAGGATATTAATAAATGAACCTGTATCTGTACCTACGAAAAAACTGAAGTTATTTTTAAGAAGGATCGAATTAACTTAGAGTGTCTACTTTTAATACAAAATGTATGTCCAAAAGACTAAAGGAAAATTACGGAACTGAATAAATAGATACATAAGTTATTTCTAATACACTATTACACTTTAGAGTAATGATTGACTCTAGTCTCTATATATACTCTAAATATACTATATATACCCTATATATACTTTAAGTAATAGACCTTTTATAAAAGGAGTTTACATTGAAAAATCAACCTTAATGTTTCCATACGTTTCCAATTTTACTCTTTGTAAGGAGGATATTAATAAATGAACTTTACTAATTAATAAAATTACTTTGGACTGAATTTCTGGATTTTGGAATTTGCACCGTTTTTGGCCCTTCTTTTTGGCTCGCCGGCTTGATTTTGTCTCAATAGTGCTCGATGTTGTCATTGATGACTGTAGCACTCTAATTGTTGTTGTTGTTGTTACGTTGGAGGCGCCATCGTGCAAAATCTTGATTATTTTGCGGAAGGCAACTGCGTGTAATATATCCTAAAATGTAATATATCCTCTCTAGATATTCTATCTAGACATATAAATATTAAATGTAAATTAAGACATGTTTATCATCATTTGATAAGTAATTGAAAAATATTTGTCTGTAATTTTAAACACCATCCTGTTAATAAATGAAGAAATACATAATAAATATAAGCGAATATACTGACCATTGCCAGCCGTCAATGTAAGCACACACCCCTCTCCACTCTCCCATCACTCCCCCACTAGGCTTTGTTTATTATGTGAGCAGAGCTACCACTACACATTATAAAAGTCTATAATTATTTAACATAACAACAATTAGAGTACTATTGTTGCCCATGACAACTTGCAGCATTATTGAGACTAATCCAAACCGGTGAGCAAAATGAGGCCCCAAAACAGTGCAAATTTCAAAATTCAGAAGACCCGCACAATGATATATTAAGGGAATTAAAGAAAATATTCGCAACATTAACATACTTGTTAAACATAAATTCTTGTATGCTGTCTAAAGATGTTATTAGAAGCTATTGATTTTGAGTGCTACTGTTAATCATCTCAGTGCCTTTATAAGACTATTCATGTCTTCTATGCTAATTAAACCATATCAGCCAACTGTGTCATTCACACCGCATAATATCATCTTTGGACTGGTTTTCTAATTTTAGACTGTGCACCGTTTTGGACTTTACTTTTGCTTACCGGCTTAGATTTGTCTCAATAGTAATCGGTGTTGTCTTGTAGGACAGTAGCACTTTAATTATTGCTATGTTATAAAAGTAGCAGAAATTCATGTTACCAGTTGGTTTGGCATTAGAAGTCATAGTTATCCTAAGTTGTCACTGATGACAGTAGCGACGTCGCCTATGCCTCCAGTCGGTAAGATATTCGACCGCGGATCAGTATGTGCAGGTTCAAATCTTGGGCTCGCCCGTCACTGACATCGCTTTTGAGTGAGGAAACTGACGTTAACTTTAGCATTACCTTAGCTCTTTACTTTAGCTGTTATTAAATATGATAGTAAATGTTTCAGTTACAACAACCTTGTTGTTTGGAGAGCTTGAGAGCTCACAAAGTTTTTGTATATAGAGTAACATGAAACCAGTGGTCCAGAGATCTAGCACAAATAACTTCACTGACTTTAGACCTGCTGATAGAACGAGAACGAGAGAGAGAGAGAGAGAGACACTTGTATGTCGACATGAAGAGGAAAACTGCAAGAGAAGAGTGAAGGCGTTATATACCATGGATCTGCCAGTATGTTCTGTGCTAAGAGAGAGAGAGAGAGAGAGACAGACAGACAGACAGACAGACAGAGTTAGACAGAGTGAGTACTACACAAAGCAGTATATATAAATGTAATAGCACTAATATGTATCCCCTTTACTATAACAAGGTATTTTCTTCTTGCCTTTTATTCGTTTTAAAAAAGGGACATTCAAAAACAAAAAATAAAAATATGAACAATTACGATTCTTGAGAACATGACAAACCTGCCCCGCCCAACAATGAGAAAAGAGTAGTACACTTAACAAGAGAAAAGAGAAGAATTCTAGATAGAATAATAGCAAAGGTAACAGTATTCAAAAGGGATGGTAAGCATATGAACACATCAATTAAGTGCATCAGACACCATTTTAAGTCAGAAAAATCAAAATCAAACAGTACATCCAGGAGATAGTGCAATAAAACTATAATAATAATTATGGTGCATAATGTTGCATGAAATTATAAAAAACACAATTTTACATAGTTACACGTTGAATGAAGCAAGTCAAAAAAGTTTTCAAAGACTTTTAAAATTTCTACATGAAAATTCACACTTAAATCGACGTCCCTGACACTGCCTTACGGCGAGGAGCTGAACGTTAAATTCTTATTGATTGATGGATATCAGTACTGACAATTGTTTAAGTCAGATGTAAGTGTTTTGTTAATTTATTACACACTGATAGGTTTCCAGAATCAAACAACACAAGCTTCGCTTGTGCATCAAAGATAATTGATTTCTCTTGGCAGAAACTATGTCTTTCCCTCAGGCAATGGCACAAGTAATATAATGTTCACCCGCTCTCTAGTGAGCTGTCAAGCGGCAGGTTCAATGCACATATTCCTACAGTCTGCAGTCACACTACATAGATCAACAAGTTAATCCTTTCACAAAACGCTATGCCTTTTTCACACCTTATGTAGCCTATAACTTGAGAAAATATGGTTTCTAAGGTGGTTTATCATAGCTTTCCTTAATTCTTGCTTAATCGCATCTCACAACATGTGCAGTTAATGGTCGGTGTATTCTTCAACGTCCCGGACACAACACTGGATTTAATTACTGTCAAGGACTAAATTAATGTTAGCAGATACTAAATGTTAGCAGCTTAGTATCGAACTGTTATGAGAACATCAGTTAGCAACATTAACCATTAACAATATCAACACGGAGAAAAAATCTGACATGATTTCGAAACATATGATCACACTGAAAAGCAAAACAAGTAGATCGAGAGAAAAACTTCAATTGATATGCACGATACACAGAATCATGCATATGATTCTGTGTATCTTCACTGATGGCTACTTGCACTCGTAATATGTACCCTTACTTTTTCTATTGATGTGCATGCTTATTAATGTTTGCTCGGATGTTTGCTTTCATTTGATTTTTGTACGATTTCTTTTGCTAATATCTAACAATTTTTACACGTATGTTGTTTCTCAGTGATTTGGTGTTGATGCTGAAAAAATATACGCATATCTCTCTCTCCAGAAGAATATCTGTCAATAGGCAACAACATGGGACTAGATAAATCTTTTGGAGTTAGTCGTAGTTAAATCTAAAGTACAACCAGCTAAAACACGTTAAAAGTTGTACCACAGCATAAATATGGCTGCACAAAATCAATAGTTTACATGCTGAGTAGACATTTATAAACAGCAAGATAAGTATATCTGCAAAAATACGACACAACTGAATACTTCAAGACCAAAATGATAAAAAAACTATTGATTTAAAATTATCGCTTTAACTAGTTTAAAAAAAATACTTTGATTACGAATTAATGCAATAAACTAAAGCCTAAACTATTCATTCCAGAAATATCTAAATGAAATGACAACTGAACTAACATGAATCGTTATTCTAATTAAAATGCAATAAATAAAACTGTCTACAGCAGAACAAATATTTTCTCACAAACTAACAACAACAACAACAACGGTGCAATGTAAATCTTGTACAGTAAGTGACAGAGTAGAGCCTGAGCAGAAAGTCAGACTAAAACAATCAAACAAACAATTAGCAAATATCATAGAATTAAAATGGTCACAATATCAAAACCTACTCGAGACTTCATAGCAGCTAAACTCACATCTAATTGTGCAGTATATGACTGTACACGTGTATGTGCGTATGTGTGTGTATATATATAAATATATACACACACACACACACATATACATATGTATATATATATATATATATATATATATATATATATATATATATATATATATATATATAAAAAATAATAATATATATATATATCTATATATATATAATTATACTATTATCCTATTATAAATTCTATATATACATATATATATATATATATACATATATATATATATATACATACATATATATATACATATTATATTATATATACATATTATATATATATATATATATATATCTATATATATATATATAATATATATATACATATATATCTATATATACGTATATATAAATTATATATATATACATATATATATATATATATATATATATATATATATATATATGTATATGTGCATACACTAACCAGTATAAAGCAGGCTAAATAATCTTTATGTTTGATTCATATCAACTACTAGATCATTTGAACTGAACACTGACTACGGCTGACTAGTAAATCCAGTATAAATCAGGATCTGGATCACTGGGACTTCTTGTCCCTAGGACTGCCGGCTGACCTCCCAGAACCCCTCTGATCGCCTGGTACTACTCTACCTCCGGTCACCTCAGTGTACTGACCTCCTCCGGTCACCTCCGAGTACTTACCTCCGTTCTTCCCCACCGCTGCTGCTGCCTTTTCATATTCCTGCTTCTCTTTTTTCTCACGAGCCTGGTAACAACCAATCACAAAACAAATGAGCAAGTAATCATCGATTTGTGGTGACAAGTGATAGGGGGACGTCCCTGACATCATGCTTGTATGAGGAAACGGACGTTAAACCTTTACTGTTATTTGTAGTAGTATGTAAATGATGAATGAATGATTGAAGAAATGAAAATCAGAGATAGGACACTAAATAACTAATTGATCCTACAAATGGGCTGAGCCAGTCATAATATACGAGTCAATTCACTTGACTCTGTTATACGCAAGTATCAGCTAGATTTAGCATCTACTTACTTTAACCTTTTAGATGAAAGTTAAAATTATGCACCTAAACCTTGTGACTATAACTATTTGAACCTGTTAGTGGAAATCTAGGGAGTAATTATTTGAACCGGTTCGATGAAAGTATACATTACGCAGCTAAGCCTAGCGACTAATTAATTGAAACTGTTAGTTGAAATCTAACAATACGCAGCTACGGCTAGCGACTAATTAGTGGACCTGTTAGATGAAATCTAACACTACACTCCTAAACCTAGCGACTAATTACTCGAACCAGTCAGATGAAATCTAACAAACCACAGCTAAACCTAGCGACTAATTATTCAAACCAGTTAGATGAAGCTATAATAAATAAATATAAAACTGTGTAATGACGCAGCTAAACATAGCAGACTACCCACCTGAACCTGAATTCGAACGATGAAGCGACAGAGCAGCAGAAGACTAAAAACGAGAGAGGACGTCATTTTCTCCAGTGCATCGCCGCACATATAGTGAGAGTACAGAGCTCCAGCAAGAACCAGCAGCAGCACTACGTTAGCTAGCTGCTTCAGCCGACCTGAGAAGTGTTAACAAACATCTTCTAATATTAGTATCAAATCAATCAGTCAATCAATCAATCAATTAATAAAAATTTAACATCCAATTCCTCGCCATAAGGCAGTGTCAGGAACGTCTCTTGCAGACTCTACACGAACAGGCACCAAAGACTGAGTACACTGGGACCACAAGAGAAAGAAAGATCAAAACAGTGCAAGTCCAAGATCCAAGGCAAGCGGGCCAAAATTTAGACCTAAGGGTTTTTAGTTTGCCAAGGAAAGTACCAATACAATTCAAGATCGAAGATCTTGTGGCAGAGTTCCATATTGTCAGAGCAGAAAATATGAAGGAGCGTCTGACTATGGCTGATTTAACGTTTGGTACAGTGAGAAGGTTTTTACTAAAAAGCTAAAGCTAAGGTTAACGTCAGTTTCCTCACTCCAAAGCGATGTCAGTGACGGGCGAGCCCAGGATTTGAACCCACATCAACTGATCCACGTTCGAGTATCTTACCGACTTCGCCACTGGCTCCAGCCAGCAAAGTCGGTAAGATACTAGTTAAGTTATTATCATTATTATTATTTCTGTTATTGTTATTATTATTATTATTATTATAAAGGAAGCAATACCTGGAATAAAAGCAAGAATAAGACCACAAATGATTTCTGTAACTCCAATAACCTTCCTGTAGACGTGAGGCGATGGCTTCCATCCAGTGATGGATATCAGTGGAAAAACTTTAGCAAATTTGATAAAGCCCTTCCGCTGTGGCAAATCAAATAATACAGTTGCAATTCAGAAACAATTAATTACGTACCTTGATGTATTTTTTCACTTAGGAATGAATCTGTGTTTAGAAAAGAAGGTATTATAAATTTAAAATTTAAGCCATTATAAATTTAAAACAATTTAAATTTACATATCTACACAAAAGTAAAGCCAAGCTACCAGCAGGCATCAGAACTAGTCTAACATTTTGTATGCCCTCCGACAGTCCAAAAGTATGCATATTCACAGGCTGCATACATAATAGATAACTAATGATAAACATAATAATAACTAATTGAGAAGATATTTTGAGTTTAAAATCTTAACAGAGTTACATCATAATCGTTCTTTAGTCAACATAATTTTGCTGTGTAACCTTGAAGTTAAATCTCTCTCTCCAGTGTTCAGCCGTGGCAGGTCCAAGGTACAAATTCCTATTGCATGCTGCTTTCAAGCTTCTCAAGGAGAATTCCATCAATAAACACGTTAATCCCTTTACAAAAGGCTATACCTTATCCTCACTATAACATTTCCCATTCCCTTCCTCAGTTCTTGCTCTGTCGCCTCTTAGGACACATGCAGTTTACGGTTGGTCTATTCTTCAGTTGCCAGGTCACAATAAGAGGCAAGCTAAATAACTACACCATATTTCTTAGTATATAGCAATTACATCTAACCTATAGCAGAGACCCAGGTAACCCGAAAGTTAAAACTTCGTTTGAAAAGGTTTGTAGAAATGGGTGTAAATCAAACAGTGCAGAGATACGCAAAATATTCTGCTTCACAATTCTGTATGCTAAAAAAGTGATAAATTATATGTTGGAGAGGTAATGTTTAACTGGATGTGGTTATTGATCGGCAAGTCCGCTAGACTCTTTGAAGTCTTACTACTCAAAAACTTCTGCGAATTTTTTTTTGAAGTGTGCTGGTAGTGTCTGGGAGAAACTGACATACATTTATTAAACATTTAAACAGAAAAACGCTTACCATTTCCTTGTAGACATCTTCACTGATGATGGGACTGAGTTTGATTGTGCCGACAAGAATGAAGAAAAGGCCAATAGTCACAGACAAAACGGTCACAACTAAACTGCTCATTCTGATACAAAATTCTGCACCAAAATCCGACAAATAATTCAATAATTACTATGCAAATCTATTTGATTAATAATTCATAAATTAATTAATTAATCGATAACTTTAACTTATACACAAATCGACGTGTGGAGAAACAGCTAGTGCGAGCATGAGCTCCTCATTCCTGATCCTCAAGAAAGAAGTCAAGTTATTTAATGTCTTGATATTTGCTTTATTGAAGTAGCTCACAGCGGTGTAGCCACTAGTCAGGATTCAATCTTGGGGCACTTTAATCATGGGGGCACTTTGGGGAAGGCATACACTTTGCTATTCACACCACTTAATTTAAGTATGCTTTTTGCTTTTTACCTTACAATTTTCTATGATAATGTATGAAAAAAAGTAAACACGCATTATAATGAATAATGAACTATGTTGATATCTATCACTTTTAAAACCACATGTTTAATCCGTTAGGTAATTTAGACCATTTTCCGTATAACCAGTCCAGTGAATGTCCGAAATTTTACTCTCAGATCAGCTCGACCGGGATTCGAACCCACGAGGATTCAAATCACCTTAGGATTTGTCATTTAAAACTTCATGACGTTACCCCTACGCTATTTAACCATTCTAACCTAGAACAATATGAAATTACGACTAGATTCAGTAGACTGGTTTTACAAGACCTAGACTTCCTGAACCAGTTTAATTAAGTTACTTTAACTTAACGGTCAAATGTGTGGCCTTGGTCATATTCATGAAAGTAGACTTTGAAATTGATTAATACAAATTTTACAGAAGAAATTTAAAAATCCAAAAAGAATCGAAATTCAAATTTCAAAAAGTTCTCTAAAAATTTCTCTAATCAAATTTCATTAAACATTTCTGAACTCAACCCAAAATCGTAACAAATATAGACGGGTAGGTAAAATCACCGATTCCTGGTACCGGGACATTTAATGTGTAAAGCTGAATTTTTGTGTAGTTATATGGAATATTAAGGACTACTCGTATGGAAAGTTCCACGTGTCTAGGACCTCGGGGAAAAAGTTACAGACATTTTAAAATGACTGATTTTGTTAAAGAGCACCGACATAAAAGACGAACAAAAACAACCTCTTGTTTGTTTATTTTTGAGCGATATAGTAAGATTTTTGCTATAAGTTTTGAAAACTAGACAATTAATTCTAATTGATTTCTCGCTACACGTTGGGTTTGACACACTGTTTGAAAGTACTCATTCACGCAAGGTACTGAACTCGTACATCGTCTAACTCTTATGATCAGCCAGTTGTAGTGCACAATAGTTGTAGAAAGCCATACTGTAATATAACATATCATAACAGTTTCTGAGTCAGAAAGCAAATTATTGCTTGTTTAAGACTCATTAAAACACAATAAAAACTAAAAACTAGAAGTACACAATTAACTAACAGAAAGCATAAAGTCCTATACATATGTACTTAACTAACACAATGTACATATTTAGGCTAGATATGACACTAAACAGCATTGACATAAAAGCAAGGTAAATAGCTATTTGAATGAAAAATAGCTTTATTTTTTGTTTTAGACCTAGCCTAATGACATATTTCTATACAACCTAAAATACCTAATTAGGGCCTAATGTCTAACAAGTAATTTTTACACATAGGGCAATATTACACCAACTTCTTATATTTATCGTACAAATTTTTAAATTGATTTATGGATTTTGCTTCTACAACTTCCTCTGGAAGCTCATTCCAGCTATTAATAATTCTCTGACTAAAAAGGTTTCTACGTATATCATATCTACTTCTAGGTTTAACAAGTTTGTATTTATGACCTCTAGTTCTGCAGCTATTAGTTAAATTAAACCAAGTGTTGTAATCAACCTTACTAAATCTCTTTATAATTTTGAACACTTCTATCAGATCTCCCCTAGCTCTTCTCTCTTTCAGAGTTACTAATCCTGTATATTTTAGTCAGTTTTCATAACTAAAATTCTTGCACTCCTTAATCAGTTTTGTCGCTCTAGCCTGTACTTTCTCTAATTTATCTATGTCTGTTTTTAGATAAGGACACCAAGCTTAAACACAATACTCCAGTTTAGGCCTAACCAATGATTTATATAATTTTACTATTATATCTTTTCTTTTGCTGGTCGTAGTTCTTTTAATCAAACCTAGAACAATATAAAAAACTTAGCGACTTCAGACTTCTACCTAACTACTGGTAATTATTGTATTAGCATAGATACTATTGTGATAGATATAGGTACATTTTAGAAACTACATTGCACTATCATTTTTATTAACTATTTAATACTGTTAATAATTGATGATTTTAGCTACTTTTATTAGTAACAATATGTTACTAATATGTATACTTTCAGCAGTTTAAAAAATTGTAGCAGTTTAAAAGTTATGTTTACGTTTAGTAGCAAAATATTAATTACTATTTAGTTGAATAGTTTAAAATATAATGTAATTTTTGGCATTAATTGAGCAACAAGCTTTATAAAAGTCTGTAAATTATTAACAGTATATGACTATATGCAACTACAATTCAGAAATTGTATTTTATTAATTAGCTACAGAATACTTTACAATCTTGTCTGCTGTATATTTATACTTCTTCTGAGAGTCTAGTAATGGATTTATTAAAATCTATGCTACTTTGCTTGCGTTAGAGTCTCAAATATCTATATTGTTTTCAATAATTGCAGTATATGCTTCCCGCCTTTATGAGGTTTTTATTTCAACAATTCTAATAGTATCTGACAAAGACTTACAAAGTCTACACTTACAATGTCTCAATAGCTTAGAGGTAACGACATGAGCTTTTAAATGACTGATCCTGAGGTGAATTGAACCCTCGTGGGTTCGAATCCCAGCCGCGCTGATCTGAGAGTAAAATCTCGGACATTCACTGGACTGGTTACACAGAATATGGAATAAATTGATTAACGGTTTAAACAAGTGGTATTAAAAGTGATAAATATTAACATAATTGATCATTTCACTATAATGCGTGTTTACTTTTTTTTACAAAGGCTTCTATGAACATCAGTGAGGCAGAAAATAATCATAGATCATAAACGACTTGTCAACACTCCACACGTGGATGAGACCATATATATATTTGTCATCTAGAAGTGCGTGTTAATCATCTCAGTGACTAGCTAGATAGAGCAGTGCTCTCACTAGGGACCGATTGAATGGTATTGGGCTTGTTTTGATTAATTGCATCGTTGATTATGTTTGTTGTAAGCTTGTACTTTTATTTCTCTTTTTGTACACTTTGTATGTATACGACTTTACACTGATGTTGTTGTCGAAATAAACATATATCTCTGTTAATACGTACCAACAGCTCTTAAAGCCGACATCAGCATAGTAAGCAGCTTTCTTGAATTGTGCAAATAAAGAGTAAAAGCTGCTGCATCTCGCTACAAAATTGAATTTGAAACAGGAGCAATGGCAGCCAAAAAATTACAACAGGAGCAAATGCAGCAGTTGCAAACCCAAGCAACTCTGGGCAACCGATTGGTTGTAGGTAACAATAGGACTGAGTCACAAAATGGTTCAAGTGTTCCAGCAAGAAAAACCATTGTTGTCTATCAAACTCCACTGAACAAGACTTCCTTGTTGAACACACAGAGTAGTTCAGAGAGGTTAAATTTGGATTCAGTCTGCAATAGTGGAAGAGCTCCTAAAAATGTTCAAGACCGCAAGAAAATTAGCTTTGATGAAGATTCCAGGGAATGTGAATTAAAGGTATTAAATTACTTGTCAATTTTATAAATTTGTTAATTCCTAAAAGTATTTCACAAAGTGTACTCTACTTTTACAAAGTAGATCTACTTTTTGTCACTCTTTTCTCTCTCTTTCTCTCTCTTTTTTCTCTCTCTCTAATGTTCTACATAGTGTCAGGTCCAAAGCACATATTCCTACTCAATTTCATCTTTTGCACTCTTGAGGAAACACTCCAGGTTGATCATCCCTTTCCAAATGGCTATGCCTTTTCCATAACTATATATCTACATATCTATTATAATATTTGTTCAATATAAATGACTTAGCTTACACTTTTTGTGTAGTTATTCTTCCTTCTTTTTCTACATTAATTTTTTTAAGCGAGTTTATGATATTGATTTTAATATTTCTTCAATAATAATGGACTAAATCGATGTTTATTTTGTATTGAAATGTTATTTAGACAGAGCCTGAGCTCTCCCCATTTGGAGTCTATGATTCGCTGGAAAGTTTACTGGCTCAGCCAATCAGATGCCAGGATTGTTGTCCGCCCAATGGCAGTTTTTATCACTGCCCATTGTGCCCGCCCGCTAAATATAAACCAGCGAGGATGAAGAAGATTCAGCAGCATCTAGAATCTCACTGGAAGACGCGTGTGACTGCACATAACGGTAAGGCTGCTGTATGGTTTAATGCAAGTTTTGCTAATTACTGAGGGAGCCAGTGGCGATGTAGGTAAGGTATCCAACTACAGATCGGTGTGTGCGAGTTCAAATCCTGGTTCGCCAGTCACTGATATCGCTTTCGAGCGATGAAACTGACATTAAGATTGGCTTTACAGATTTTATATTACCTCTAATTGAGATATCAAGCGGTAAATATTTATCGATTGGTTTGATTGGATTCTATGAAATATTTGAGTGGTATTTCAATGTATTTAAGTGCAGGTGAGCTTGTAAAGCTTGTGAGGTTGAGCTGGTAGCATGCTTGTATGTTTAGCTGAAAGTGCTGTATCAAATAACCGCGGGAATAGCAATTTATACTAATTTATTAATTGAAACTTTTTAATTTTTAAAGAATGACGAACTTAGCTTTAGATTTAAATGTTTATGTTTTAAACATCGTCTAGTACTCTACGTTATAAATTTTAACTACCATTGTCATTGTCCTCTGTGCAGTGGATAATTAATTTTATGATTGATTCATTTATCTATTGATTACATTTGATTTATATTATAAGATTTTCATTTATTGCCTTCAGTGACTGATTGATTTTCTGATTGATTTATTGATTGATTATTCTAGGTTAATGTTGTTTAACTTTAACTATCCCCCTCATGGTCCTCTATTTTTCAACGAATAACTGATTTGGTGATTGATTTATTGATTGATAATTCAAGGTTTACGTTGTTTAACTTTAACTATCCCCCGTCATTGTCCTCTTCTTCAACGAATAACTGATTTGGTGAATGATTGATATATTGATTGATTATTCAAGGTTAATGTTGTTTAACTTTAAGTATCTGCTGTCATTGTTCTCAATTTTTCAAAGAATAACTGATTTGGTGAAATGTTGATTTATTGATTGAGATAGGTTTGTCGGCAGTAAGGTGCCACCTTCCACACTGCAGTGGAAGATACTTTGCACACTTTCACTGTCCTCTTTGCAGTGTCGTTGTGGAGCAGAAACAAAGACTGTACATCCACTTACACAACAACTGTAGAACTGCCTCATTGACAACCGTGGCCGTCTTGTCCCAATTTTACGAGTCAGATCACACGAGTGAAGGTTTAACAGAAGTCGAGGAGAATCGTGAGGAATTTTCTTATGTTGCACTGGACAACTCTACAGCCTCAGATACTCGAGCTTCTTCCAGTTCTTCTAATTATAGGATTATTAAATTATTTAATTCATCGCCTGGAGTATCACTGATTCCTTCGTCTGTTGGAAAGGATTCCGGCAATAATTCTACATCTGAGAAATTATTAGGAAAAAGTAAAGTTGAAGATTCTTTAAAAGATTCTGGATTGGTACACTCAAAGACTTCAGCTATAGGATGCAGTGTGGAGAGAACGGATGTTTCGTCTATTATTGCTCAAGTTGTAGCACCCAAACAGGACCTCACGTCTTTAGCCAGTCCAGCAGTTAACGTAGTAGCAATTACCGCAGTGTCTACAGCGTTTGCTTCCACTGTATCACATTCCTCTTCAAATCTATCTAGTGGGACTAGTAAGTGTAGTTCAAAAAATGTAGATTTTAGCCCGATGACGGCGAGTGCTTTTGATTCCAACTGTAGCCGTAAATTTTCTACCACTGGGGTAACCGTAATCGATCTTGCTTCTTCATCTGTCAAGAAATCTTTGCTTTTGAGTAATTCTCCTCATGTAACTGAATCCGCTACTAAGACTCGTTCCATACTGTTAGCGTCGAAAAATCCGAGTGAAAACTCTAAATCATTGTTAAATAGGGATTCCACCAATATCTGTAGAAAATCAAAATGCGTAGAAACGAATATTCTAAAGTGTGAAGATTCCAATTGTCCTTCTGAAGTGCAAAAAGATGGTCATCAGATTAAACCGAGAGCCAATACAAAATCCAATGCTATAGCAATGAAAGAGACGAGTCCTGCTGCTGCTGGCTTGATGGAAGTGGAAGAACCTCGAAGTCCTGCTGATTCTCTGGAAAGTCTGTGGCAAGATGACGCTGATGAGGACCTACAACAACAACAACAGAATGACTCGCAAGTAGCTGTATCTGTTAGAACAACTAGACCGAAACAGAGATGTCCTGTTTGTAGACTTATGATTAATCATCGCTGGCTTAAAACTCACATGAAGCGACATTCTCGTGTAGCCGCTAACTCTCAGGATGATTGTGCCGCGGATGTGTCCCTCTCGCGTCATCACCACACTGTAGCGGTGGACATTTCTCGTGGAATCTACGCCTGTGACGTTCTGGTGGGCCTCTCGTCTCGAAGAATTCCTGTCCACGTGAGAAAATTAACGAGAAAAAGCAGTTTACCTGCAGGTACTTACTGCGAGTACTTGCCCTGTGCCCGCTCGCAGCATGCGGCAATGCGTAGGGAAGAGGTTTCGTACGAGTGCTCGCATGCTCAGAGCGTCTGCTACGCTAGGGCTGGTGTTGAGCCAGTACTGATGCTCACAGAGCTCGACAGGGCTGAAGAGTCTGCGGTAGTTAACGATATTCAAGCGGAAAAAGCTAAAACTCTTTTCTGTCTGGCAGCATCAAACTCAGTCCCTCTTTTGATCTATCTACCTGCTAAAAAGAAAACTGGAGTTCAAGCTAACAATGTAGAGAGGTTGATGTATATGTCAGTATATGCCGGCGATGTTATACGCTGTGCTAATACTGCCAACGTAATAGACCGAACTTTTGTTTCGTACGACCGAAAGCGAGATATTCTTAGGTGTCGCTACTGCGATGGTTCTGGAAGTAAACGGTGGGTGGGACGAAAGATTTCTGGTGGAGGATTTGATGGTGGTAATGGTGGAAGGTTTTCTGGGTTTGGTGGTTGTTCTCACAGAGCCGTGGTAAAATGGTTTCTATTTCAAGATGCTTCGGATATTCTGCCGGCACCTGCATTTCAACATAGTAGCAGTTTATCTGCTCAGAATGTTAGTGATTTAGTGGATGACAATGGGGCGAGCGATGGATCATTTGATGAAAAAGAATTTCTGAGTGTTAAACAACGGGCGATTAAAAGAGAAACTTTGAAGAAGCCAAATATTAGTGCGAAAGTAAAGGTTGGTGCTGCATTAGAATGAAATTCTTGATTATTAATTATTTCAGGATATAACATAATACAACAACGATTAAAGTAACTTAATAATTACTTAATAGTTACTTCAGTATATACCTGAGCGCAGTAAGTTAAACCTACAATATATATATATATATATATATATATATATATATATATATATATATATATATATAAGAAATAGCGATCAGGGATGTTATCACCTGAAAGATAAAACTTAATGTTTGGTTTATTTAAATTCTAATGTTGGTTACATAACTAAATCCAATTTTGGATTATTGTAAATGACTTGTGAAATAAAAAAATTATTATTTCAATGATATACACTTAATTTTATAATTAAAATGAAAAGATAAAAATTAAAGTATTGAATGATGAACTTTTGATTTTGATGTTAGCTATAGTATTAAATTTGTTCAATTTAGCGTAATTGTATTTCTCTATTTATTTATTTTTTCGTATGTCTATATTGGCAGGCCGGTAGTAAGGGGAACGTAATAAAACAAGCTAATTACCTGATGACAGTTAAGTCCTATCATCCAGATGTTATCTCTACTGTGATTGATCCAAAGTTTAGCGGTGATCAGCCAATCGAAATTTATCCTGTTGAACTACTTTGCTACTATTGCAAGGAAAGTCTAAGTGAACCTCAGTTGGTTACTGCTAAATCAACCATATTTCACTTCAATGGCGTTGTTACTGGTTGGTGAATAAAAAAAATAATACAATAAAGGTTTAACGTCTGTTTCCTCATATAAGGATGATGTCAGGGACGTCCCTCATCACATGCCACTATAAATCTATTCATTCCAAATGATCTGAAAAAAACATGTGCTGAAGAGACAATTTGTATGATAATTATCGTATTGTAGCTGGGAGGTTTTTCTAAGAATCATCTAATTTTCATGATTATTATCTGCTCAGGCAGGCGTAGTTGATGCCGAATATTTACTACTTATTTTATTTGTAGTAAAATTCCACGACATAATAACGGAGTGATCAGCAGATAAAATGCGCAATAGATCACAATGTCAATGTGCAGAAAATGCAAATCTGAAAAATATATTTATAGATAAATTAATAATTATATAAATTATATAAATAAAAAAATAGAAAAAACGTCTCGATGACTAAAGCGTCATGACGTTGTTGTGAATTGCTTGCTTGTGTTATATGAGGCAATGCTGCATGAGAAAAATAACATCAATAATTGATAGTAACATCTTGTTGAACACGAGCACATCTACCTGCATGCTTAGACAACCAACCTATTGATTGAATGACTATGGAGGCATGTAAATGTACATGTGTTCAACAAGGTATGTATGCGATGTGGTATGACATATCAATTGATTGATTGATTATGTACGTAGATGTGCATGTGTTCAACAAGGTATGTATGCGATGTGGTATGACATATCAATTGATTGATTGATTATGTACGTAGATGTTCGTGTGTTCAACAAGGTATATATGCGATGTGGTATGACATATCGATTAATTGATTGACTATGTACGTAGATGTACGTGTGTTCAACAAGGTATGTATGCGATGTGGTATGGTGTACCGCTATCAAGAACATGAGGATGGTCTACACAACTACAATGATCTCATCTTCATCAGCTTTCAGTTCTGTCTCTTCTTCAGGCAAGCCCTCTTGGTTTGTATAAGATATCTTGTTTACGTGTTTAAATTTTAAAAGTGTTTGAACTCTAATGGTTGAGATTTTCAACGTTTTTTCGATGACGCATTGTTTGAGGGTTCGGCTGGTATTCGAAGCCTTATTTTTCTGATCCAACAGGAATGGTAAAGATAAATCAGTTTATGTCAGTGACAGTGTTGTCTCAGTGTTTTTACAGTGAAATAAAATTTAAGAAGGTTTGAGTGTTAAGGAAAATGAAAGCTAGCAATGTTAGGCATATACAACAACGTAGTAGTGTTTAATATTACACATATTGAATCACTAAATTTTATTATTATGATTTAAATTGTTACCTTAATTCTAGCCGCATACGTCCCTGACAGCATCTTGTATAAGGAAATAAATGGACGTTAAAACTATATTGTTATTATTATTACTATTAATATTATTATTGCTATTATTATTATTATTATTATTATTATTATTATTATTTTTTACCCCGGTGTAAAGAACCTGGGTTTGATAAAAACGATTCTAGCGATATGTGCTGAATCGTAGCCCGGCTACTCGAGGTCATCAATCGGTTTAAAAGAATTGTTGAAGCAGACTGCATTAAATCTTTGCAAAGTCATGGAAAGCCTTTGCCAAAGAAAAGATGTCTCTCGCTTATCGCCGGTTTGCTCTGCAATAAGTCTACCTATGCCATTATTAAAGTCAACTCCTTCGGAATTCATCGGGCCCATGGTTTTAATGGCCACCGGAACAACTTCATATCCTAAGGACAGATCACGGTATTTATCCAACTTCCTAGAGGCGGCATGAACAGCAGCTGCACCGGCTGTGACTGAAGTCGTATTCAGGTAGGAGTTTATTATTATTGTTATTATTATTAATATTATTGCTATTATTATTATTGTTATTATTATTATTATTGCTTTATTATTATTATTATTTGCAGAATCATACTTCTCTCATATCGCTAGCTACAACTTTAATTGAATCACAAGATGTCACTGGTTTGCCTGTCACTGCGGAAGATCTACTGATGGCCTATATAACATTCGAGTGTCTATTGCAGCACAGTGATAATAGCCTGTGCGGTGTTTGTGGTCTCCAACCCAGCTTTCTTACTGTGGACTGTATAGCCAGTGCCTGCTGCAAGCTCAGGGGTAGTTCTTGAATTCTTTATTATATTTTAGCACTAGGTTTGAAAATGAATTGCTACTAATGGTGCGGGTAAACAGGATAGTCAGGGGCGGATCCAGATAAACCAGAATTAAACCAGATTTGATGTTACTAGAAAATTCTCGGACTCGTCTGCACAGAGAAATTGCTTATTAGAGGTTTATAGGGATTGAAGCTGCAACAATTGCCGACACAGCGCTTAAATGCAATATAATGACCACTTTGAGATCGTTACATAGTCGAGAAGGCCTTGATCTAGAGATCTCAGCAGCCGCCGGTTAGCCGAATAAACCGTAAATAATTCTTAGCCGAACATTCGCCAAATTTTTTTGCAGCTAGCCAAATTTACCGTCAATTGCTCTAGGCGAACATCCGTTGGAAAACTTAGAGGCTGGTCAAATTCTCATATCCGGGGCTGGGTATCCGGGGCTGGGGGGCCGGGGGTACCCGAGGTACCCGAGGCTAAAGGTTATCCGGGGCTGGGGGTTTGAAATACATGGGAGGTGTCCCCGGGTACCCCCGGCTCGGGGGACACCTCCCATGTATTTCTCTAATTAGAGAGCCAAAGCTCGCACCGCCGACCAGGGACGAGACTCCTAGAGGTCAGCAGTCAAGCAGAGGAGGGATTGACCGAGGTCAGTCCCGCCTCTACCGTAAGAGAAACTGGCTGTCACTTCAATGATGAAGTGGGTTTAACGTCAAGGCCAGAACCACGATGGGTTTCTCTTCAAAACGGGAGCTAGAAGCTGCCTACTGCACCTCGGATAACCTCATTGGCGCAAGCACAAGCGGCGACCACTTGTTAACGTCTCAGTGAACTGATGACGAATGTTACACGCCTGCTAGGAACTGGGCCCTTTTATACTGCCTCGGAGACAGGTTGTTAAACTGGTTATGAACCGGTTACGATAATTAGCCGCTCATTTAATCTAACTGGTTATCAGAATAAACCTGTTCTGTGTGATTATAGTAGTCGTGGAAATTTACAAAAAATCTATAATTTACTGATTTATTAAATCTTCTAGTAATAGGTGCCTACTAGTATACAAGTTTATAATATAAATGCAATAATACTGTAGTAAACACTCTCTCTTAGTGCACTACCTACTGACAGGTCCATGGTACATAACGCCTCCACTCTTCTCTGTCTTCCGCCTTCCTCTTCATTTCTACATATGAGTGGGTTTTTAAATCATCTAACATACTTAATCTCGGCCTGCCTCTGCCTCTTTTTCCTTCCATTCTACCTTCTATGACCTCTTTTAATAGACCTTTCCCCCTTAGAATGTGTCCTATCCAACTCGTCTTCCTATTTCTTAATACATTTATTAATTTCATATTAGTAAACACTAAACAAGATAAAAAAAAGATATTAAAAAAGATATTTTAAAAAATATCATTATTTTTCAATTCTCTCTCTTTCTCTTTCTCTCTCTCTCTCTCTTTCGCTGTCTCTCTGAGTACACTGCTTAGTGGCATGTTCATGATATATAACGCCCGCCCAACCAATTCTGATGTTAGTGTGGATCTTATTTTATTGTCGTCACTTGCGACACGTGCAATCTACGGTTGGTCTATTGTTCAGCAACCCGGACGCAACGCGGCAATACATTGCGATTACCATTAGTAGTAAATGACCCGACAGCTAAGGCTGTGGTTGAAAAAGCTAAAATGATAAAAAAGGAATGTCTGACTTAAAATTAGATAGGGCTGGTTAGGAGGCAACAAGTTATCTGAAGCATTCATTTTTAAATGTATTATTTAAGATATCATTGTTTTCAGATTCCACTGATAATTTATACTAGTTCATATTTGTGTTCAGAAGGTGATGTGTGCACTCGGCAGGTGGAGGCAGATGTATCCTCAGAGAGCCTGTTCATAGTTAGGAGTCTGGACGAGCAAAGTAGGTGCCGATTAGTCGTTCAGAATTTAGTATTTAGAGATTTTTGGAATTTAGTAGTTAAAGATTTTGGCATTTAGTACCTAAAGATTTTGGCATTTAGTACCTAAAGATTTTGGCATTTAGTACCTAAAGATTTTGGCATTTAGTACCTAAAGATTTTGGCATTTAGTACCTAAAGATTTTGGTATTTAGTACCTAAAGATTTTGGCATTTAGTACCTAAAGATTTTGGCCTTTAGTAATTAGAGATATTTGGCATTTAGTACGGTAGTACCTAAAAATTTTGACCTTTAATATTTAGAGATTTTTGGCATTTAGTACCTAAAGATTTTTGCCTCTAGTTTTTGGAGATTTTGGCATTTAGTACTTAGAGATTTTTGGAATTTAGTATTTAGAGATTTTGGCATTTAGTAGCTAAAGATTTTGGCCTTTAGTTTTTAGAGATTTTGGCTTTTAGTACCCAACGATTATAAAACTCCACTTTACAAAGAGACTGACTGTCTAATTGTTAAAGGGCTTTAGAGTTAGTATAACATTGCTCTTAATCCTTGCAACACTGTAACGTATTCTTAATACTATAATTATTTATTTTAGCATTTCGTTTGCTTCGCGAACAACAACAGCAGCAGCAACAACAACAACAACACCCACAAAGTCAGCCCCTATCAGAAGAATCTCTAGCAAATCTTTTAATGGAACCGGTAATTTGACTTGATTTGATTTATTTTACGCATTCATTCTAAAAAAAGCTGGTAGAGCTAAGGTTAACGTCAATTTCCTCACTCGAAAGCGATGTCAGTGACGGGCGAGCCCAGGATTTGAACCCCGCACATGCTGATCCGCGGTCGAGTGTCTTACCGACATCGACACTGGCTCCAGCAGAATGATATATTATAATTATCAAACTTCCTTCAACATTGGCAGGTGGTTGCAAAAAATATAACGGGATTGAGGAGGCACAGTTGACTAAAATTTGTATGATGACGTTAATGATAACGTTGAGGATGACGTTGAAGATGACGTTGATGATGACGTTAACGATGACGTTAATGATGTTGAAATCTGTAGTACTTTAAGCTTTTAATTACGCCCAGTGAGGTAGTTAATTATTTTTTACAATACTATTTAATAAAATTTAAAAAAAGGAATTCTTGTACTAGTTTTTCTTCTTTTGAACTGGCTACATTTACCAGTCCTCAAAACTTTATCTCATGCGCCTAACTTTAACGTCCCTGTCATAGTAATAATAATAATAATAATAATAATAATAATAATAATAATAATAATAAAGGCTTAACGTCCTTTTCCTCATGCAAGGATGATATCAGGGACGTCATAGCTCGATGCTACCATGGACGCCTGTGACCCTGTAATTGCAGTGTTTGCCTGTTTGTTCGCAGGTAGAAATGTTGATTAAACTGTGCGAGGAACTCCGTTATTCACCAGATGACACTGGTGAAGCCACACCTAGCTCTGATCAGCTGATAGATATGCTACGCAGGTCGTCTGTCACTCAAGCCTCGTACAATGACGCCTACACAACCGTTTTCAGTAAATCCGGTCAGTTTATCCATAACAGCTGTATCAGTATCTTGAGAGGAACTGATCCTCGAGACTACTTTACCACCTGCTGATGAATTAATTGCTTGTTGTCCAGAAGGTTGATTGATTTATATGACTAGTTGGAGATGTATGGTTACTCTCTTCACTAATCTCTGTAGAAGTGTTGCTTTATTGATCTTGCTTATAACTGTGCTGGCATCACTGTGGCACGATGCATAGAGTGGCGCTTATATAAATACACTTTTCTATATTTTTATAACGTGTATAAATACACTTTTATATATTTAAATAAAGTAAACAAATACACTTTTTGATAGGCCTATTTATATAAAGTATATAAGTACGCTTTTTTATTCACTTTATTACGCAATTTACTGTAACTAACTTATAATTTTAATTATTTTACGTTTAGTATATTATGCGATTGTCATTCAGGAGGGTAACTAATTTATGTAACCAGCTGATAAACATTGCTTATTTGATTGATTTATTGATTGAATTGCTAATCAGATTGTGGGATGATTTACGTTACTAGTTTATATGGCATATTATATAGGCCATATATATATCTATATATATATATATATATATATATATATATATATATATATATATATATATATATATATATATATATATATATATATATATATATATATATATATATATCTATATATATATATATATATATATATATACAGATATAGATATATTGTATGTTATATATGTTATATATATATATATATGTGTATATGTTTCTATTTTTTGTTGATTATTTTATTTAGGAGGCTGGTTGATAGCATTATGCCCTCACTCCATTGTGTACGGCTCTGCTAGTATTACGTCGTCAAGTCCTATGACGTCGAATCTCTGTGACTTCATGAACAGCTTTAAATGTCAACCTTCAATTGTCATCAGCAACATTTCATGCAACATTGCCTCAAGTCCAGCTGCCTACCAATTAAGAGTAGATGGTTTTGATGCCACTATCTCTGATGCTACATCTACCCATGCTACAACTTCAGATGCTACAACTTCTATTGCTGCAACCTCTAATGCTGCAACCTCTAATGCTACACATCGTAATGCTGCAAACTCTTATGCTACAACTATTGATGCTACGGCCTCTAATGTTACAACTTCAGATGCTACTTTCTATGATTCTACACATTCTGATGCTATCATTGCTCAAGCTGCTATTAATAAGGCGAATACAGCTTATTCGCTTAACCAAACTGTTACCAGTATTCCAGCATCTACCAGTTTAACTGTCCAAAAGCTTGTCACAAGTAACGAAACGTCTTCAAAATCTGTCGAATATTTAAAATCAAATCCAAACCACGAGGGACATATTTTAACTAATATTAATTCGTCTACTTCATCACAGGCGGAATGTTTACAAACACAAGGACTTCCTGATCCGCCCAGGTGTTCCAGTGTAGCACACGTGACCACAGGGGACGGTCACGTGATGAAGGATGGACCAATGGAGTTAGACCGGAAGTCCTTGACGTGGGATCAGGGAGAAGATGATGGAAGTGATCTCCACAGGGGGGAAACCTGTGAGTCTAGGTCCAGCTATCTGGACACGTCTGCCTCTGACCAGTATTTGACCAGGCTGAAGAAAGAAGGGTGGTTCTTGTCAGAGTTGGGTCCAGCAGAAAATCAGTTTCTATGGCAACTGTTACTACGGTTACACAATGAAAGTTTCGCTAGGGACGGTTAGGTCTTCAAGCTTTGTCCCTGATTTATCTTGATTGATTTACCAGAATTTACCAATTTATCAGAACTGCTACCATCATTCGTTATGCAATTCTTTCTTCAAACTTAGGTAACAGGAAAAAGGAAGAAAGCCAAGGGCTTATTTCAATTCCCAATCATACATGATTGCAACATCCAGCTTGTTTTTTAAAACTATTCACCGACACCGCATTCTCAACATCCTCACTCAAAGAGTTCCACCTATCAATCACCCTGTGAGGATAGGAATATATATTTAAAGGAATATATAGAATTTAATAGGTTGATCAAAGAAGCTTGAATTCTATATTATGTTCTACAAAGTTATCAGTGATACTTAAAATACTTATAAGTAATGACACTTATTTATCAGTGATAGTTAAAATACTTATAAGTAATGACACTTATTTATCAGTGATAGTTAAAATACTTATAAGTAATGACACTTATTTATCAGTGATAGTTAAAATACTTATAAGTAATGGCACTTATTTATCAGTGATAGTTAAAAGAGAAATTATCTACAATATTATCAACTTCTGTCATTGCTTTGATGCAAATGAAAGCAATGTTGTGCTTATGCGTTTTGTTTTGAAACTACGTGGAGTGCCAATTATTATTTTAAATTCTTGTATAATTATCAACTTGATGTCTTCAATATACATGCATATCGAGCGATATACATGTATATCGATTAAATATACATGCAAGAGACGTCCCTGACATTGCCTTATGGCGAGGAACCGGACGTTAAATTCTTATTGATTGAGTGATTGATATCAACTTATTTTGAATAGCACGGATACAACACGGGCAGATTGTTATTGATGAGATATTAGAGGCTGAGAGAAGACTGCTCTGTATGCTCGGTCATGCAGACTGTATGCTGTGTGTGTATATGTGTGTGTGTGTGTGTGTGTGTGTGTGTGTGTATGTGCATATATATATATATATATATATATATATATATATATATATATATATATATATGTTAGATAATTTAAAGATGTGGACATGAAGAGGAAAGCGGAAGACAGAGAAGAGTGGAGGCGTTATATACCCTGGACCTGCCAGTAGGCAGTGCACTGAGAGAGAGAGAAGACTCTATGCTCGGTCATGCAGACTGTATGCTGCCTAGGTCACGTGGTGTCACGGGCTGTACGTGACCTTAATGAACTCACTGGTCCGGCAGTTCAACACGTCACGCTCGTTAATCAAGCAGCCGTGACCGTGCGGACCCCGCCACGGATTGTTCCTTCTTCTTTATATCTAGAGTGATTTCTTTACTTTTAAAGAGAAATTGTGTCTTGCAATAACTCTCTTATAATTTTTAATTATAAGTATTGTTGTAGCAAGCTCTTTAACATCAATAAATCAATAAGAATTTAACGTCCGGTTCCTCGCCGTAAGGCAATGTCAGGGACATCAAAGAGGGTACTCGTTGACTATCTTTGTTCACTAAGACGTCAAAGAGATTGTTCAGATGAGTACTAATTTTTCAAATAAGCAAATGAAAAGGTCGTAGAATAATAAGCGAACATAATTTACTTCGCTCTATCGTCTAAGCTGTAATAAATATATCTACTTAATGTTTTGATGAGAATTAAAAGCAATATATTGGTTGTCAAATGTTACGCATTTGTCTTTATTTATTCTCAGCCTTACGCAAGCACTATTGACTTTGCATACCTATTGACATTTAAACAATTCTCTGCCAGTTTTAAACTATTCAACAAAGACACGAGTGCCACAGTTGTCTATGATAACATTGAACAACTCAACGGTCATTAATTCCTCCCCACACTCTCTTGAAATGCTCGAACAATCAAATTGCACTGGTCAAACGATCGGATCTTTTAGTTGATCAAATCATGGAATCAGTGGACATTGTTCAGTTTACCGGTCAAGCGCTTCGGGTCATCATTGTCAGAAGTGTGCGCCTAGCTAATCGACGCCTGATGACCATTAATCAACCTATAGTGACCAATAGTGACCACAGAATGCGGTCAGCTAAAAGTCGTGCAGTAGACAAACAGCGCGAAGAATCTAGGCTGTGATTAACTCTCTCTTTCTCTCTCTCTCTCTCTCTCTCTCTCTCTCTCTATCTATCTATCTATCTATCTATCTATCTATCTATCTATCAACCTATCTACCTATCTACCTACCTACCCACCTATCTACCTATCTATTTTTCTTTCTTTCTTTGTTCACTGCCCACTGGAAGGTCCGTGGTATATTACGCCTCCACTCTTCTCTATCTTCCGTTTTATCTTCAGTTATATCTTAAATCATATAACATTCCTAATCGGTTTGTCTTTGTTTTCCTCTTCATCCATTCTACCTTGTACGACTTTCTTCTGTAAACTATCTCCCCATAGAATGCGTCCAATTCTTCCTATTTCTTATAGCATTTATCAACTCCATCTGAACCCACTCTCTTCAAGTTTTCATCAATTGACATCAAGTGTTTAGCAATAAACCGACGTCACCACTGGCTGCAGCCAGTGCAAGGGTGACGTCGGTAAGATACTCGACCGCGGATCAGTATGTGCGGGGTTCAAATCCTGGGCTGGCCTGTCACTGACATCGCTTTTGAGTGAGGAAACTGATGTTAACCTTAGCTTTACCAGCTTTAAGCAATTGGAAATTGTTCATTTGACCAATAACCACCCTGCAAATGATGAGGTGGTAGCGTAGTTACCATAGCGTAGCTACCTTTAAATGCATTGACAATTATTGAGTCATCATCATCATCTTTCCTTAAATCCCAGTTTAACCAGGGTCGGGATAAGAATAGATTTTATTTTATCCATTCGTTTAAGTTTGTGGCAATATCGGGAGCCCAACCGAATGCCCCTTCTGACGTTGGTATGGATCTTAGTGATTTAGTCGCCTTCTGCGACACGTACAGTTACCAGTTGGTCAAATTCTTCAAACGACCCGGACAACATTGAGTAGGAAAAATATAATTAGATTGTCTTCTTCACTCTCTAATTCTTATTTAGTACAGTCGCAATTCCCTCTTTCTCTCTATCCGCCTCTCTCGTTCTCCCTCTGTGCTTTTTTAGTGTCAGAGCGTAGGCCTATATGTTTTTCTGTTTGCATTTCAGTGTATGTGTGTAGGTGCTTGTGTGTATGTGCATGTACATGTATGTGTACATCTGAGTGTTTGTGAATCGGTGTTTGAGTATGTTTATGCTTGTGTGTGTTTGACTGAGTGTGTGTGTAAGTGTGTATGGGTGACTTTGCATATGTTTGTGGTTGACTGTGTGTGTGTGTTGAATGCATGTGTGTGTGTTTGTGTGTCAGCTGAAATAGGCCTACTAACGTGCACGCTTATGTGGATGTGTGTGTGTACGTGTGTGTGTGTATACATATATATACGTATATGTGGTGTAGGTGTGTGTCTGTATTTCTAGGTGCGTGTGTGTAGGTGTGTGGGTGTGTGTGTGTGTGAGGTGCCGATACACGGATCACGTGTAGGTGCGTGTATGTGTGCGTGTCTGTGTCTGTACGTGTGTATATGGGTGTGTGAGTGTGTGTGATGCTGATACACAAGCCAATGTTCACGACGTCGTCTGCCAGCCACTGATAAAAGTTGATCCGGTCCCCCCCCCCTTCCTAGCCCTTCTCCTCCTCCCCCCTGACTCTCCCCTCTCCACCTCGCATTACGTCTCAGTCATGTGAATCCTCAAAAGATTAAATCACTCTTATTTTTTCTGCTATTTCTTTCATATTTCGGTCAGCTATATCCTTCTGCATTTTTATTTTCTCGCTGTCTTTGTGTATTGCTCTTCTTATTACTGCCCACTTCTCCCTTTCTTTCTCTCTCTATCTCTGCTCTCTCTCTCTTTCTCTCTTTCTCTCTCTTTTTCTTTCTCTCTCTCTCTCTCTCTTTTCATATTAGGCGTCTCTCTCTCTTTCAATCTCTCTCTTTCCATCTATTCATCTATTTCCTTATGTAGACCTCTCTCTCTCTCGCTCTCTCTCTCTCTCTCTCTCTCTCTCTTTGAACGATATAGCCAATAGGAAATAAGTAAACAGGCACTAGAAGGTGAAGGCCGGACGATGTTTGTTGACAAACAAATGCTGTTTTTGTATTGTCGTTCCTAGCAGTTTGCTATTAAAAAGTACAAAATAATCTTTTTAAAAGTGTTCCTTTCTTATCAGAAACGGGGTAAATACTACTATAAATGTCAATTTATAGAACATTTTGCAATTTTCCTGTATTTATCATTGTGTTAAAAGCATTGTTTGTCAACAAATGACTATTAGCTGTAGCGTCGTCACGTGAACGATGACTTAATGACTTTTACGCAGGATCAAATCGCTTGAAATATTTAACCTACTCACAAACGTATAATTAATGCAGATATCAATCTATTGACCAGCGGCAAACTGAAATTAACTTTGACTTCATTTGTCAATCGTAGACTGTTAGAAACATTCTATTTTAATTGTTATATTTACACATTTATACAATCTGCGAACAAAAATATTATGCGACAAAAACAAAACGACGCAAAAGCCTATAATGCAGTAGGCCTATTTCACAATCCCAAAGGATCCGAGATTTTACGGCAGCTATACAAATAATTGCAAATAAATGAAAATCAGTCAAAACCCTACCCATACTGAGCCAAAATAGCGCTGAAATAAAGCTAATATAAATGAGATATAGTCTCTAACGTAGGCCAACTCTATATATTATTTATTTTTTATATTTTTTATTTGTTGATAAAATTTAAGAGATCCAGCTTTTGTTAGAATGAAATAAGTTACCCTACTTTATGCTGCCTATAGCTATCAAATAGTCGAGTGGTTTACAACGTTGACTAACTCACAGTCAGCAAGAGATCGTGGAAACCAATACCAATAGGAATACGTACCTTGGACCTGCCGCTTGGCAGAACACTAGAGAGATACATTTAAGCACATACCTATTCTTTTAATAAAGCATTTTCATCTATCGTTTTCGTTAAAGTCGTTTTCATCTATCGCTCACTACGCCACTGCGCCTATAAAACCAGAAGACGGCGAGGAAATATGATGACGCAGTCCTGATATATGCGCTTCAAAAGTCGAAGCGCCGAACCTGCTACCTGGAACACACTGCCCTAAAGCACCTCCAGGAGTCCCACTGCTGTCGCCGTACGCACCTGACCCATTGGCTGCTGCAGCCTCTCCGTATTGCACGAATGGGTTAGCAGCAGATGACGTCATGAATGACGTAGCAGCAGCTGCTAGCTGTTGCCTATGACAGTGCTGCAAAGCTGTCGAATTCGGAGATGAAAAATAGTGTTTTTCGTAGCCCCCCACTTGGGAGGATAGGCCCCCTACGCGGGAGCCTAGGGGAGAGGGGCTCATGCAGTTAAGGTCGTGAAGGGCCCCCAGACCTGAGGAGCCCCCCAGTAGGCAGGAACCCCCCACATTGGTTTTCTTGTGACGCTTACTTTTTGAAGACATCTTTCGGTTTCTTGTTTGAATTCCGTCTTTCTTCATCGTTAACGGCCGATTAATCTGTAAAATATAGAATTACTTAATTAATTAATTAATTAATATTTTATTTATTTCAAATCACTATATTTTACAAAATAACATAACAATATACTTAAACTGAGACAGTGAGCAAATGGTTTCTGGCTTCCTGAGGAGCCCTAAGGCTATCGAGTAGGACACCAGTTAACGTACAATAAATGTATTCATCGTCATCTTCCTGTTGAATCCCAGTTTTGGTAGGGTCGGGATAGTAAAATAAAATAAAATAAAGGAAAATAAATATATTGCACGTATAAGATAGCATTGCACTGCTTGACTCTGCATAGTACCTTATTATATAACGATGGCACACTATTCATATTTTTATGTTTATCTTTCATTGGTTTGGGCTGTAGAAACTAATATGTTAACATGTGCTTAAGGTCTGATTGATTGAATTAGACCGGAGGGTATTAGTACTTTATCTTTATTTGCGATTACAGTATTCTATTTGATTGAATTTCATGCTACTGTGGTATAAGACAAAATTAAAATTATATTTTTTGCAAAATTAGATTTTTCAAGATTTTATTTACGCTGAGTCCAGTAAAATATATTAATTCGTAGAATATCTTATGCCGTATGATGACTGAGGTATATTTTATTAATAATAACAACAATTAATAACAACAATTAGAGTGCTACAGTCATCAACGACAACAGCGAGCACTATTAACCGCAGGTTAATTATATAGACCTAGGGGAATTTTTGCGAGACATCTTTTGAAGGAATGAACATCAAAATCGGCGAATTCTATGTAATTCACGATACAGTCAAAAAGGTAAAATCAATGGTTTACATCGAACAGTCGGTTACGCTACTTTCACTGCTCTCTAGCTCTCCCTACTGTGTCAGGCTGTTAGGCACGGTTGATTGGATCACGATATCGTGAACGATTCAGCCATGCGACTAGAAGATGGCGATGTTAGAGAGGCTAGAGATAGAACATTGGCTGATCGTGGGTAATGGATAGCGACAGAAGTCTCTACGATTCGATGATGTCCAATCAGGCAGCAGAGGGTCAGTATGAGAGAGGAATGTTAAACACTGGAGGCAGCTCTGAGATCAATCAGTTATATCAATGAGTTAATGATGTCCCTGACATCATCCTTGGATGAGGAAACGGAAGTTAAACTATAATAATAATAATAATAATATTAATAATAATAATATTAATATTAATAATAATAATAATAATAATATTAATATTAATAATAATAATAATAATAATAATATTAATATTAATAATAATATTAATAATAATAATCAAAGGCTTTCCATGACTTTGCAAAGATTTAATGCAGTCTGCTTCAACAATTCTTTTAAGCCGATTGATGACCTCGAGTAGCCGGGCGGCGATTCTGTACGTATTGCTTGAATCGTTTTATCAAACCTCAGGTTCCTTATACCGGGGCAAAAAATAAAATAAAAATAATAAATATAATAATAATACTAATAATACTAATAACACTAATAATACTAATAATAATAATAATAATATCAATTATAATATTAATAATAATAGTAACAATAATAATAATAATAATAATAATATTGTTATTATTATATTATTATTAGTATTATGCTATTATTATAATAATATTATAGAATTATAATAATAATAATATAATAATAAAAATAATAATATTATTATTATTGTTATTATTATTATTGGGATGTCACCGTTACGAACACTTTCTCAGTAAGCAATCTGGGCCTATCTTGCGCTGCTGCTAGTGCTGCTGCAGAGGCTGCGGCTAATAGGAAAATTCTGAAGTATGCCGAAATCTCTAGCAACTATATCTTCATGCCTATTGCCTTGGAGATCCTGGGCCCCGTCAACTCTGTCGCATCAGACTTTATTGACGAAATAGGCAGGAGGACCAGCGCCATTACTGGTGATCAACGGGAAAAGCTTTTCTTTGGCAGCGACTGTCTTTTGCTCTCCAGCGTTTCAATCCAGTTTGTTTCAGTGGCACTTTGGCTAATGCGGCTTCCCAGAGTGTAGAGGAATTATTTTAATCGCTTCATTTTAAACTTTTGATTAAATAAAGTCTCTTTTATCTTATTTTTTAGCCCAGGGCCCTTTACAGCCCAGGGCATTAAAAATATAATAATAATAATAATAATATTATTAGTATTATTGAGTAAAGTTATTAAGAGCCGTTCTTTGAAATACGACACAGTAGCGCTAAGTGGACAGTTAAGTTAAAGCCGCTAATGGTATAAGACCACAGTCGGTGCAGCGACTAGAACTCTCTGGCAAGTCTAGAATGTGAACGACCAATTGGTGTAAAACGTAGAAATCTTGACAATATGGCTACAGATCTCTGCACTGTATACCTTCGTCAGTCGCCTCTTACGCATACGTGCAGTTATCAGTAGGTTCGTATATCAATTTTTCTGAATCTACTCGGAATAAAGTAAAGATTTTACGTGCGTTTCTTTTCCTCACGGGACATCGTAGTCAGTAGAATACTTGTCTCTCTCAGTGTATTTCCTATTGGCAGGTCCAAAGTATGTATATCCTAGTAGGCCTAATATTTCTGTCCTCTGTTTTTTAATAAGTTAGATGAAATCAATCGTCTCGCCGTATTAATCAATCGATCAAGCAATCGCTCAGAATTTTGATAAAATCTGCCTTCAGTGGAACAGCTGGCTTATCATTACTTGTTTTATATTAATCTATGTTATTCCTATTTATTTTAATTCATTTAAATTTTATTATGTGTCTTAAGCCTAAAATTAACTAATAAATACGAGAATCTATGTTTAAATTCCGTATAAATAGGCTACATTAGCCAAAAAGAAGCAGTTTCTACGCATGTGCATACATTTATAATTTAAAGTATCCTAAAAAAACATTAGCGTATGAATAGGATGGTGCTTTAATACTTACATTATGTAATTTGTAATAGAGGCCACATCTGAAATGAGAAAATAAGCAATAACAATGATTTAATAAATCATAAAATACAATATCTGCGAAACTAAATAAATCAATAAATTTCTCGAATACAAAGAGTTAGAAATGGATATTGAAAAAATATTGACCGCATGTCAAGCATTCTCGAAATAGTTTACAAATTGAATGCTCGCGGTTCAAAATTGTGGCAAACTTTATGTACAAACTTGAAGTACAATTAAGTGACTCCTAATAAAAAATATGCAATCTCTACCAGAATTAAGAACAATCCAATACCATATAGCTTGCCTAGACCTATTTATAAGTCTACTTACAGCCTCTACTAGATGCGTTCTTGCATTTCTGTCTAAAAATGGTTTATAGTTTTAGTGAGAGACAATTTATTCCATCACCATCATCTTCCCTTTAATCCCAGTTTAACTAGGGTCGGGATACGAATGGACCTTCTCCACTCCTCTTCATCCCATACGATATCAAAATCTCTTCCATTCGTTTTAAAAAAAATTATGGAAATATCTGGAGCCTAAGCGCTCACCAACCGAATGCAATTTCTGACGTGGGTTTGGATCTTAGTGCTTTAGTCACCTTCTACGACACGTGCAGTCACCGGTTGGTCTATTCTTCAAACCACGCATTATAGTGAAATGATAAACTATGTTGATATCTATCACTTTTAATACCACATGTTTTAACCGTTAGGCAATTTATACCATAGTCCGTATAACAGGTTCAGTGAATGTCCGAGATTTTACTCTCACATTAGCGCGGCTGGGATTTGCACCCACGAGGGTTCAATTCACTTCAAGATCTATTTATCTACATGCATATTTATTTATTTATATATAACTAGATAGGCAGCTGATAAATGTATTAAGAAATAGGAAGAAGAGATGGATAGGACACGTTCTAACGGGGAAGGTCTATTAATAGAGGTCATAGAAGGTAGAATGGAAGGAAAAAGAGTCAGGGGCAGGCCGAGATTAGGTATGCTAGATGATTTAAAGACCCACTTATATGCGGACATGAAGAGGAAAGCAGAAGACAAAGAAGAGCGAAGGCGTTATATACCATGGACCTGCCAGTAGGCAGTGCGCTAAGAGAGAGAGAGAAAGAGAGAGAGAGATACCACTAGATATACATGTAGATCTATACTCACGCATTGCACACAGGTTCGCCATTCTGATTTCTCCTCCACAGAGTCGTAGTGCTGGTGTTACAGTTAGCGCAGTTAGTACCGGCTCTTCTGGCTGAAGACTGCGCAGTCAATCAAATAAAGGCTTAAGTCTAATCAAGTCTAAAACAATCCAATAAAGTCTAATGAAGTCTAATCAGATCAAATAATGGATCAACCGTGGACTCTATGTGTCAGCGACAAAGCAATAAGATTCAAACCAACTTCAGAAAGGGCATTTGGTATAGATGAGCGCCTAGACTCAAGAAGTCGCTACAAAATTCTCTAATCCCGACCATAGTTTAAATGGGATTCAAGGGAAGATGATGACGATGGTGA
This sequence comes from Enchytraeus crypticus, assembly GCA_905160935.1. NCBI lineage: Eukaryota > Metazoa > Annelida > Clitellata > Enchytraeida > Enchytraeidae > Enchytraeus > Enchytraeus crypticus. The sequence continues at coordinate 1,678,834 of CAJHZI010000528.1, forward strand.
ATTCAAAAAGTAAAATACTAAATAATAAGTCGATAAATAAAATTAAATGACTGAAATAAAAAGTAAATAATGAATGGATGACTTACAAGGCGTCGCTTTGGTTTAATTAGAGGCCTGTTCTGACCGTTCATTTTGTGATAGAGGCCACAAGCGTTACACAAATAGTGGCCGGTGCCATCTCGTCGCCACAGTGGTGTGGAGGTAGCGCCACAGTTCACGCACTCACGACCCTCTGTCAATCAATCAATTAATTACTCAATCAATCAATCAATCGATCGACCAATGAATCGATCAAACAATCAATCAATCAATCAATCCATCCTTCCATCCATACAACCATCAATCAATCAATTAATCAACCAATCAATCAATCGATCAACCAATTAATCAATCGATCAATCAATCAAACAATCAATCCATCAATCAATATTGGTCCTTTGAATATCAATTAAATTAGTCAGTCAACTGAATTTATCAGCTAATCGATTCATCGGTCAAACGGTCATATATATTATACAGATAGGCAACGACAAAATTTATCAATTTATTATTCATTGATTGATTGCCGTGCTGCTTAATTAATAGATTACAAACAGATACCCTTAAAATGTTGATTAATTGGTTACCACCGGGTATAATAGGTTTTTACTTTGATAGTTTTCTGACAAACGTTGATGTTCTATTTATATATTTTTGCTGAATACACAAATTCCATGTTTCCATGGTGACATACAATTTCTACATAGATACATGGTGACATGCAGTATTTACGTAAATCTCATAAATGTAATTCGAAATATATGACACATTTGCACGTTATAATCGATAAACTATAATTAATTATTTATTATTTTCCCTTTAGCTTTTAATGTATAATTAACTGATTACCATTAAAATATCGATTAGTAATAATAATTATGTTTGCGTGTGTACATAATACGGTTAATCTGTGTGTGCCAGTATGTTTAAGCCTACGTGTTTATGGCACTCTGTCTGTGTGTATGTGTGTGCCAGTATGTTTGCACGTGTGCTTGTTTGTGTGCACACGTATGTACTTGAGTGTATGTGTGTGTCAGATAGGCTAAGGATGTTTGGGTTTAGGTAGGATTGCGGGTGTTTTGATAGAGATAAGCAGAAGCTGTGAGAGTTGATGAGAGTGGTTTACTGTTACACGTTTACATTAAATTAATACAGAAAACATGAGAGGACAAACAAGGGTGGAGGGCTATCCTTGTTAACTACTTTATTTAGTTAAATTATCTAGTAACAGATTTCTCAGCGGGTGGGATGGGGGGGGGGGTCCAGATATTTGTGACATTTGAGAAGGGGTGATACTCTGAGCATGCTTGTTCTTGGGGGGAGGAATATTAGGGTTAAAGCAAAGCTGATAAGATGTGATCTCTGAATTGAAGGTACGGGTTCAAATCTTTATTACTGAAAACAGATCAACTAAGAAATAATAGCGGGGTGTTTGCTTATAAACTCATATAGTAAAGTTCCTCACATATTTAATTTACCAATATTGAAATCAGATGCAAGCTATCGTAGAGAATCGATATTAATTTAACTCAATTATTGTCATTTATTCGCTAAATTATTGCATTCAGCAATATTAATATTGAGAAACGCAGACTTTAAGCATAGATTTACTAGCATCGTATAAAGTAAGTAGAATAGAGTTCATAGCATTTTATAATATAATTATTGTTGTAAATATATTTCATAGCATCCTATAATGTAATTATTGTATATACTGTAGATTTCATAGCATCTTATAATATAAATACTATATATAGATTTCATAGCACCATATAAGTTAATTACTAATTAGCATGGATTAAAGAACAGTTGTTTTTATTTAATCCTGGCTACTGAATTACAGACTGAATACAATCCTAGTGGAGATTGCGGACTAACGGGACATCAAGTGAGGACGATCATTCTGTCAGGAGTTAATGTCCATTTCTCCGGTGTAATATGATGTCAGGTTGATGATAGCATAGCGGGGTGTTAGGAGGTTAAGAAGCTCCCGGGTGTGGGTTCAAGACCACCCGTGGCTCGACACTAATAGCGCTCAGTGTAACCCGTGGAGAGAGAGAGAGAGAGAGAGAGAGAGAGAGAGAGAGATGAGTCAGAATATGATAGAGTTAATTAGAGTAAGAGAGATAGAAAGAGATAGAGAGATGAGCCCAGAGTATGATAGAGTTAATTAGAGTGAGAGAGAGAGAGAGAGAGAGAGAGAGAGATGAGCCCAGAGTATGATAGAGTTAATTAGAGTGAGTGAGAGAGAGAGAGAGAGAGAGAGAGACTAATATAGGTCAGAGATGAGCCCGTCCATCTGGGCTCGTCTCTGACCTATATTAGTCAGAGATGAGCCAAGAGATAATTAGAGAAGGAGAGAGAGAGACAGAGAGAGAGCTAATTGAAGAAAGATGGAGAAATATAGAGGAGTGAACTGGAGAAAGAAAAAGGCCGAAAAAGAGATAGAAATATGAATATAATTAGGGAAGAGAGAGAGAGAGAGAACGTATTAAAGAAAGAAAAAAATAGAGTGAGATATAGTTAATTAGAGAAAGAGAAAGAGAGAGAGAGAGAGAGAGAGAGAGAAAGAGAGAGTTAAATTATGAAAGAGAAAGAGTGAGATTTAATTAAGAAAGAGTTATAGCTGCGATACTATTAACTCTTTAGGATCCATCACATCCTGAAGCTTATTCATACACAACCATTCCGGTAGCTAATTACGCTGAGTATCACTGAAAGCCTATACATAAAACCATTGCAATCCTTACCAGAACTGGAATGAGATTTAGTTCTAATTCTGGACGCAGCTGCCGCAGCTTTGAACATACTCGCTGAATGAAACAATGAAGCCCCACCTCCGTAATCAAATTCCGCACCACCATTAACTCCGCCCAGATACGAGGAATAAGGTGAAAGGGGATGATGTGCGGAGCTAAATCCGTTACTCATTCCAAGCGCAGCGATGTTCGAATACGGATTGTGTAATCCACTTCCGCTTTCCATGAATCCTTCGTGGATGGAAGGCGCGATGTGAAGTGGAGGCGGCGATGATAATTTGGATTCAGAATAAATTGAACTTCTGGGGGGCACGTCCCCACCCTGACGCTCCGGCGGGGAGGTACTGGTGGCCCGGCCCATGTCGGGGCTAGAACAATGACCCCCAGCTCCGGGCATGGACCCTCTAGCGGAAAACGGAAATCCAAACAACCGATCCGGATTCGACAGTTGCTCGAGACTTTTGTGATACGCTCCGTCTAAGGAGGATTTTCCGGAGTAGGGATGTTGAGCAGACTGGAAGGGGTCCGCTCCCATGAAGGTCCGGTTCATCCAGGGTCCGGTTGAGTAGGCGGCCGCTGCCTTGGCGGAGTCGGCGCCGATCCAGGAGGGGTGGGAGGTTGGGTATAGTGGGGGGCTGCCCAAAGCTCGCTTTTGGGGGTCAGTTGAGTGAGCGGGTAGAAACCACGAGGGGGTGGAGGCGTGGGGAAAATAAGGGGAATATACCTGAGAGCCTCCGCCTTGTAGTGGCGTGTCGCCCACAGAGCACATTGAGGGTGGGACCGCCCCTATGGTAAAAATACAAAATATAATTATAAAATAATTAATATGATGATAGAGAATTAATATAGTGATATAAAATTAATATAATGATATAAAATTAATCTAATGATATATAATTAGGCCTATTATAATTATATATATATTTTTTATATAATTAAATAGAATTAATATAACGATAGAGAATTAGTATAGGCCTAGCGCTGTAGAAATTATATTATGATATAAAATAAATATAATGAAATATAATTAAAATAATGATATAGAACTGTAGTATAAGAAACAAAGTATAATCATAAGGAATACAATATGCATTGAACTCGTATATATATATATATATATATATACAGTATATATATATATATATATATATATATCTTAGCGCACTGCCCATTGGCAGGTCCATGATATATAACGTACGCCTTCACTCATCTCTATCTTCCGTTTTCTCTTCATGTCCACATACGAGTAGACCTTTAAAGCGTCTCACATAATATAACATTATTCTTGGGGGGTTTTGCTTATGACGAGATGGGCCCCCTATGCCTTCCTCAGCTTTTCGACTAACATATACTGGGCAGGGGCGTCATTCCGTGAGAGAACTATCCTGTTACTCGTTTATATAGGCTAATGATGGAATAAAATACCATATGAAATACACTCAAATACAAACACAAAACTCGGAAATAAAATAGTATTTTAAATCAACTCAAGTTAGTAATGACGTTTTCATTTAATGTATTTAACTATTTGACTATCCATACAGCACTGCGAATTAATTTCGATATTGAGTTCTGCAAAATGTGAAGTTTTTAACATAGTTTTAATTTAGTTCTAATGTAGTGCTTAGTGAAAATTAATGCACTCATGAATTTGTTGTGAAACGAGCATATAATTATCTTGAGCATTATTTGATAAAGAATGGAAAAGTGAATCTTTGCAAAATATCCTTTGATTAATTGTATGAGAGAATATTGTAATCTAGAGGAGAGCGTAAAACAAAGGTGTGCACTGATGATATATGACATGTGAGAATAATATCAATAAATTGCCCAGTCCTGCAGTTCAATCAAGTCCCGCACGTGGTCTCTATATGTGGCATTAGACTATATCTATACAGACTGGGTCAAAAAATATTGACCCCCTGCAGAAAATTTTCTATAACTTTGGAATCTGATGACTCTTTATCATGCAAATTTAAGAGATTTTACGTGTTCCAATTCTACACATATGCTGAAATTTCATGGAAATATATGCATCACAATTCGAGTTACAGATCCTTTTGCGTCATGCCCCTACCAACTTAGTTAACTATATAAGCTTATCAAATATATCAGTACAACAAGTTCTTGGGCTGGAGCCGGTAGCGAAGTCGGTAGGATACTCGACCGCGAATCAGAATGTGCGGGGTTCAAATCCTGGACTCGCCCGTCACTGACATCGCTTTCGAGTGTGCAAACGGTCGTTAACCTTAGCTTTACCAGCTGTTTAGTTTCCATACGGATGGTACATTTACCTGATAGAACGATCACTATCACTGATAGAAAGATATAATTTGTAGATTGAGCCAGTGCATGCTTTCACTCGCTTTTGATTGTACTAAATAATAATTGTTTAGTATGATTACGTCGTATCATAAAATTCTGTTCATCTTTTTTGACTTTCCATAGGAAATAGGCATTGTTAATCAATTCAATTTAAAGGTGAACTTTTATTTATCTATATATATATATATATATATATATATATATATATATATATATATATATATATATATATATATGAACGAGCAATACGGAAGATAGATATACGAAAGAAGGCGGCAAAATTATCATAGTTTATTGCGACATTTATAAAAACATGAATAAAATCAATACCATACTGCCTGCAGTAATAAATAATTGATATTAAATAGCATTAATGGGCAAATAACGCTAACAATGCAACAATAAAATCTGCAGGTAATAAAATAGGCCTACACTTTGTGAATGATAAATGGCTTCCCTTGAAATATTATATAAAATTTTTTATTGTTATTTATACATTAGAGAACCATTTCTCATTTGAGATATAAGAAGCTCGATTGCCTTTAATCGATTTACAACTTCTCGGTGTTGTTTACAATTGTTCCCATATTCAGATGTCATTTGAGTAAAGCCTTTGATAGTAGTAAACTACCGGTAAGGATATTCTTAAAGAGAAAGCAATTGTTTTCATGTCACCTGATCGCTTTTTGCTCATTTGTTACAATTATAGATACATTATTACATTTCATAATTAAAATATACAAATTAAATTATTCGATTACGATAAAAATTGTTACATTTATGCTTCTCGCCAATTGATTTTTTGGAACATAAAATTACAAATGACCCAAAGCCAAGTTAATTCTAGCCTGCACAGCAAGAAGCAAATAACGCACCATATAGAATATATCATTGATTTGTTGATTCATTTAAGTTCCTTGAGAGATTTTATATATCTTACAGCAGCTTTGTAGCAGGCAAAAGAGAGGTATATACTTGCTTTAAGACGATGTTTCGCTAAAAGTTGTATTTGATGGAATGATGTGGAAAGACTTGAAGCAGTTAATTAAAATATCGCTATGTTTGACTAACATTAAAGTGACGAAGAGGCAAATAGAGATTGCACACGCCGAAAATTATAAACAACGGACCTGCAAATTAGAAAGCACATGTAGCGAAATAGAGAAATAGAGAGATAGTGGGAAGTGAAAAAGAAATAACATCCTAGAGGCCTATCACTAATGGCCATATTAAACGTTGGGTGTAGAAAGTCAGTTTCCTGCTCGAGAGTGTGTCAATGACTGGAAGAGAACTGGATTTGAACCCTGAACCTACTGATCCGCTGTCAACAAATCACAGGCTCAGCCCATGAGAGGAACAAAAGAACAGGAGAAGAAGAGAAGAGCAAGTGATCAGCAGGAGAATTTTAATAGAATGAGATGATATACAGCAGATGAGCTCCTGGTGAAATCGATATAAGAGCTCAATATGTATTCCTCCACTTTTCTTTGCCCATGATAAGAAATCGAACGACACTATATCTTGGCTCCAACTCCAGCCAGTGGTGATGTCGGTAAAATATTCGACCGCGGATCAGTATGTGCGGGGTTCAAATCCTGGGCTCGCCAGTCACTGACATCGCTTTCGAGTGAGGAAACTGACGTTAACACTAGCTTTTTACTAGCTTTTACGAATCTATCGTATCACTCTGTTGGTCGAATCTCAATTCTTTTGACGGCGAGTGATGTTTGTCTAACTGATGGAAATAAATGGCGTAATAATATCTAACTAATAAGCTCATAAACTGCAGAGGAATGGATCATTGTCGTCTCTGTCAGATAATCAATAAGATTACTCTGTATGTGATATGATATGATGGTGATAAATCAAGCCTCATTGTGTGGTTTGCTGGGTGTCCAACGCTTCAACATGCACCTGCAACCGTGAAAAACTTTAACAAATCATCATGCTATCAATCATCATCGTCACCATCGTCATCATCGTCGTCTTCATCATCATCATCTTCATCATCATTATTATCATCAACTACATCATCATCATCATCATCATCAGCTTCCTCTTTTTCTCTGCTACGTGCTCTTTATGCTATCAACCAAATCAATCAATCGATTTAGCGATCAGTCGACAATTGAGAGACATTAAATTTAAATAGATATACCTTATTGTCTTTCTATCAATGAATCAATCAACCAATCAATCAGTCAATTAATCAATCAGTCAATGCAAGATCATGTAGTACAGATATATCTTGAGAAGATGCTATTAGGCGCACGTAGAATAAAGATACATACAGCCAGTTTACATTTATAGAATTCACACTGATTTGAAATGATCGAAAAGATGTAAGATCCAAAAGAGGCTAGCCCTTATGATGGTATATACCAGTTAAGACTCTCTTGACTCTAGAGAGGTCTAATTAAATGATATGCACGGATACATTGTCTTTCTTTGATCTTTTTGCATTTAGATTTATCTATATAAAATTAAAATAAATGTCATAGCAAATTTGCAACTGTTGCTCTTTTTCATATTAATTCGCCGACTTAAACTATCCCAACTTTTTGTCACTTAAGTTTTTAACAAAGCGAAGGTAGTTCAGTCATTAAAAAACAAACTTTTCAATTTGAATGAACGCGTTGACAATTTTATTATAATATTGCAAGCTTACGCATTCAACGATACTGTGCCAAAACCTATTTCAACGTCAAGCAGTAACGCAATAGTTAAGTAAGGAATCAAACATCGAGATTCTTAGGATTAGCTTTAATCCTTCAAACAATTGACCACTTTTGTGCCTCCGGCTTATATTTGCCAGGAGGGGAAGATGTACGGCTGAGAAAGTATAGAGGGGAGGGGGGGGGGGGTGGTATCAATAGCTCATTAATTGTTCTTATGCGCATGCGCTGATTGTTTTGTGGTGTCATCACTTTCTGCGCACGTGCCCTGCTCTGATAGGTCGATATATGTCACGTGACACTCCTGCAAAACTCATCGTCCTTAAATCCAGCAGAGCCTCAGCTACTGCTTCAATTCTTAGCCCCAGCAGTGACTCAGCTGTTTCTGAGGCCACAGCTACGACTTTTATCACCAGCAACTCATCAGTTGCCGCTTTGCTTCTTTTTTTGTAGTTTTCAGTTTTATGTATGTATAATGTAGTTTTCAGTTTTATATTGAACTATTTGTTATTAATACTAATTGGTTTTAGTTAAGAGCCTGATGAGTCTTAAACAATCATATAATTGATTCCTGACTCTGTAATGTTATGTTTATGTTTATGTTTAACCCCAGCAGCGTCCCAGCTGCTGCTTCATAACCTCAGCAGCGACTCAGCTGCTGTTACTTAACCCCAGCAGCGTCTCAGCTGCTGCAAACGACACAGCTGCAACTTTAATTCGACTTCAGCTTCCAGGATCGGAATGACGACTTCTACCGTATAAATTGGGAGTCGCCATGAGGTGCAAACTGATATTTCATGTAGGATTTATAAGATGTATCATGGGCGACGGCAAAACTCTATTTGTTTGCCCTTCGCAACTAAAGTTAATAATGGTAACTGCTAATATAACGAAATTAAAGATCTTTAAGGGCTGTATTAATAAGCATCGACTGTAATGTATAATCTCTTTTAAAATGAATATTATGAAAACTGAGCTACTGAGAATTCTAACGATTTGAAATTCGCATCTATTAAATACTTCGTAGAAGTTGTTTATAAACATTACAGAGGTGCCATAACTCGAAGACAAAAGAAAAACATCAACAATTAGAGTGTGCATAATGTTGTCAGGGACAACATCGAGCACTGATGAATGAAATTCAAGCTTACGAGCACAAAATAAAAGAGTGCAATACGGATCCCATATAGTTTGACATTAGATATTTGCATTACTAGAAGTCTACAATTATAACTTATGCCTAGAGGATATAGTCAGGTTGAATATGACTTTGCTTTAATAAAGTTAACTGTCGCAATGTCTGTATTGGTCAGCTTTTTGCGAATATGTTCAGCTTTCGATTAGTCTACAGCGGCCATTTTCTTATGCTCTGCTTCTCAGCAGTATTTCTATTGCTAACCCTTTGTATGCCTGGATTTTAGACAGTGTCAAATTCTTATAATTCAAAACGACAAGAACTAGCATATAGCCGTCAGGTAATACATGTAACTATCCAATAGATAACAACCCGAAAAGGTATGTGGTTCGCAGACACATGCCTTATGCATGAGTTTATTAGCAGAATACAAAATAAGAGCAATGTGCTTCATTACTATATTCGTTTCTTTGAAATTTGAGAAAGAAATAATATTTTGCTCATAACACCCCAGCCATTTGTATAGGCTATGCACATCTTTTCGGATACTTGAGGCCTAAAAGTCGCCGTACTGGACGGAAAAAGCTGATAAAGCTAATGCTAACGTCAGTTTCCTCACTCGAAAGCGACGTCAGTGACGGGAAAGCCCAGAATTTGAACCCCGCACATACTGATCCGCCATCGAATATCTTACCGACATCGCCACTGGCTCCAATCAGTGGCGATGTCGGATGTCCGGTGAAAAGAGCATTTCACTGGAGGAGAGGTGCAACTGAAAAATTGCAGTGGGAGGGGGGTAAGGCAAAAGTGTGGGGACAAGGGTAGGAGGGGCTGAAATCCGCAAAGCGATGGTGTCAAAATCTCATGAATGAAATCCATAGAAACCGTTTAAGAAAACTCCGGCGAAGTGTCGACGTCACTTCGGGTCATTAATTAACGTCCCTGTCGCAGTCAGCACCCTGCAGGACTCTACGTCACGTGACACACGTTGCATCACGTGACGCCGCATCAGCGAGACGCCATCTCGAGAGGGGAAAAGAGCAGAAGTCAAGTTTAGACTGCCTTGCAGCTGAAGATATTTTAAAATGAAAGTGTATAAACTACTGAGCATTATTTAACGTTTGTTTCATCGGCTAAAGACTCTTCAGTGACGGATAAACGGGAGGAATTCGAAGCGTACACCATGCGTGAAGAGGCGGAATATTAACCAGAATTGGAATTGGTTCAGTGGTGCATCAAGATGAGTTACAAAAATTAAAACGAAAGAAAAATAATAATTTTGAAGAGAAATCAGTGACGGGCGAGCCCAGGATTTGAACCCCGCACCTGTTGATCAATAAAACACTTAGAGATTAAGGATGAACTATAGAATATCCACTGGGCTCAGATATCACTGTTGCATCATGGATTAGAATAGCATCAGTTTTTGGCATAAATTTATAAAATGTGGCATTAAGATGTATGTTGTGATGTTATAGGCGTACATGATATATATATATATATATATATATATATATATATATATATATATATATATATATATATATAATTTGCTTGAGAGCTTAATGATGGTTTCCCTTTTTGTTTAATACTGTAACGTCACTGTTTGAAATACCTATTTTCACCAGGAGTATAAAGACTAAGTAGATTATAATGAACCTACCTTGCCCGTTTCTGTAAATTCCCGCATTTGTCCCACCACCGCTAATCAAACGACTGGAATAGTATCCGGCTATGTTTTGTCCCATCGCTAAATGATTCATATTGGCGTCCATAGATCCTGAAGCGAATAAATCCGTATTACCATCGTCAATTTTTCCATTTCCCCCGGAATTTCCTCTCCTGACCATATCTCCGGATATATCTCCATCAGATCCTAAGTGTCCGAGTCTTGGGTGGAAACTACCCCTTTGATCCGTTGAGTCCAGTATCCTATCTCCCTCTCGTGAGGCGGAAGGACTTTCATGAGATGACCAAGGATTCGATGACCTCTGAATCCGGCGCTGATCCCCTTCCTGACCCCGGGGTCCCATACCGTTTGTTGCCAATCCCTGGGAACAATGGAGACGTCCATCGTCCGAGGTTCCCATTCCTCTTGCTCCACTTGAGTCCATATCTTCTGCCACGGAGGATGCTTCGAGATCCGAGATTGGATGACTGAATGGACGTCCGGTGGGAGAGCAGCTGTCGCTCGCTGTCGAACCTCGTCCTTGAACTCTGACCTCTTCGTCTGAGCTCAAACTCTCTGCGGTAGACTCTACCTGCACCATGCACGTTAAACTGACATAAGATTCAAAAGATGAAGAAATAAAATTATGATCTAATTTTATTAGCTAAACGATCAGGATATGAGTCTGTCAAACACTTATGATAGAGAAGCTTAAAATAAGTTTCTTAATTATTTGATATTTTGTTTCGTCAGTTTCATTACATTTTATCTTTATTTTTATAGTAAACTGTACTTGCCGTTAGACTGTTTTCAACAGTTAAGGAAGGCAATAGTAAACTAACTCTGACACCATATTTTTCCCACATATACAGGATTTAGATGTGCATGTGTTAATACATGACCTTTCGTGAAGCGATTAACTAGTTCATAACTGCAGTGCTTTTTATAAAGTGTAAGGAAGAATGCTAGTGGAAAAAAGATAATGTTAGCGTCAGTTTCCTCATTCGAAGCGAAATCAGTGACGGGCGAGCCCAGGGTTTGAATTCCGGACATACTGATCCGCGATCGAATATCTTACCGATATTGCTACTGACTCCAGCCACGGTAGAAGTATGATATATAAATGTAGGCAAGTAAGTCTAAAGGAAGTCTGTTAAAATAGAGATGTGCAAACGTTAAATACAAAATCTCTTAGGAGTTCCGAGCAATATGGCCTAAGAAAGGTTGCTATTACATTAGTGATAATAGTCTGAGTTATAATTTTATAAAAATTAATAGTAGTAAGAAATAATTAGATATAAATTAATAGTAGATAAATTCCAAATAATCACATTAAATAATGCTAGAATGCTATGTTTTTTAGTATTATCGTTCTAGTATTAAAATTATAGTATTATGCAGGAGTTATTAACATTTAATTATGTTAAAGTTAAAAGTTAGATAATGATAAAAGAGCGAAAGTAAAACATTCTCATAATGTCTCTCAGATAGTTTCACCTTGAAGTTCACTATGTCGGTGCTACTCGCTTTCTGAGGTAACTCCATTTAGTATGTGAGGCAAACTCACATACTCATATAACAGCTAGGGATAGAAGATTTAACTCACTTTGGTTGTCTTGATTGTTAATTGTCTAATTCTAACTGAGGAAATGCATGTTAAAAAATAGTGATGCCTTTACTGTTCGTTGCGCTTTTTTATCCTATCAAATTTTTGCTTCACTATCTATGTTTGCTGCTGCTTGCAAACTTGAGAAGTTTTCGGTTAATTAGTGGACTTTATCCAGGAGAAAAAATATAAAGGATAATGGATTTTTCCTTAAAAATAAATTAATTTCAATAAGAAAATGTAGAATATATTATATTCATAGAACAGCGTACATGCCATGTCAGTAGTGATGAGTATTTCCATTCCTAGATCTCCAAGATTCTTTATGTAGAAATCATTTTAAAATAAATACCTTTTTAATGGCTAATATATACGCAAAATATCGATAAACTCTGCTAAAATCTTAATATTTCGAATGTACTGAATATTGCAACCTTATAATTAATAGCGCCAAGGCTCCAGAAATTGCTACGAAAATTTAAAGGAATGGAAAAGTCTCAAATAGGGAATTGACTGATGGATGATCTGATGTAGGATAGAGAGGATTTGAGATAGTCTATTCGTATCCCGACACTAGTTAAACTAGTATTCAAGGGTAGATGACGATGATGATGATGATGCCGATTGTAACATTATAACTAGTTGGTTTAATTATATGATTAGCTTTGCATGGGTTTTAAATCATCTTTAATGACATGTTTTCCGTAAATATGTAGAAAACTTCTCAAAGTGCACTATTGCATTGTTATTCTTTTTTTATACGCTATATATATTATATATACTATATATATATATATATATATATATATATATATATATATATATATATATATATATATATATATATATATACTACGAGAATGTCTTTTGTATACTATAGCCTATATATACTACTAAGTATTATACATAAATAGCGGTTGATACTCTACATATACATGTATTTTTGTTTTTCTCCATATTCAGAGTCGAGTTTGATTGATTAATTCATTGATTGATTGATTGAATAATCAACTAATATTTTATTTTATTAACTGACCGACTGACTAACTCATTGATTGATTAACTTAATCAATAATTATATAATTTAAAACCATTCAGGGAATGATTCTTCAGGAATCAGGACTTATATCGCATTATTCGACTTAATTTTTAAGAAATATCCAATAAAATGCGGAAAGCAGTTTCTTTTATGATTCCTTGTGAGCATGTTACATCTATATAAGTAACATGCTTTGACGGCGAAGTATAGCGCACTTGGTTTAGTTGAGCGCCAATAATCGAAGTTAAGCTATATCGGCCTCTGTTGGTACATTGTGGGTGACCACCTTGGAAGACCAAGTGTTGACAATTTTGAAGGAAAAAAATCCCAGGGTGCTGCAAGGTTATTCTTAAGTCCGCGCCGGCAGCAATTGATGCGCCATCAAAAGGCAAAAGATTACTAATAACCAATGAGAGGAAGGAGGAAATGGGCCTTAAACAAGCATCTGTGCTTCCTGACCTAGTGTGTGGTTATGTTCTCTTAAGTGTTGCTATGTCTTGGACAACCAATACCTCAAAGAAACACTTCCAGAGCTTAGGCCAGTTATCCCTTGCGATCTTTATTAACTTGGTTAATGAATTATACAGGCGACAACTGTATGATTGAGAGATTAATTGATTGATAGCAAAATTGATTGATAGCTTAATTAACCGCCCTATCTGCCTCTAAATCTGCAAAAACTTTCGACTTGGATTCGCCCTATAAACGTCAAGAGTTTAGGATTACGTAAACTTAGTCTTAAACTCTCAGTAAATATTCGTCATAAAGCCCGAAGTTAACTTATCACTGACTAAGAACTTGTTTATAGAAGGCTATTTCAATCACGAGTTATTACTTTACATATACGTCCATGAAGTTCCTATTCCACTACGACAAAGCATCGACTGGATAAGTCCACACGGGCTACGCTCACAAAGTCCCCTAATCAACCCGGAGCATCTTAATCGCTCCACTACACGACCACCAGGACTCCAGGACCCCTGGTATCTCGCAACATCCGGTGATAGCTGGATACACGTAGATAAGAGCATGGTGTATGTACGGAGAGATAGGATATACGGAGGTGAACATTTACCTACCTTATCTCCTTCTGGCAGACTCTGTCCGAGATGTCACTCGCTCGTTACGATGGATGACTCGATAGACAGATACACAGCGGTACAAACACGAGCGTGAAGACAGATAAGCAGACGAACTGGTGCATCGAAGAGAGATAAGGCGCAAGTCCTATTCTAGTCCATAGCCGAGTGGCGACTGCTATCAGAAAGCAATCAGCTCTATGTTTTATCCGACCACAGCGGATTGGGAGCGCCTATCTCGGGCTTGCAGGCACGGCTAGCGCGGGCCGGCGATCATTCAGAGATCCTGATTAGTTGATACGAGACAGGCTCGGCCCCTCCTCGCTCCCTGCTGCAGCAGCTAGAGCAGAAGCTGATGTAGCAGCAGCTGATATAGCAGCGGCATGTAAGTAAAGTAAACACGCATTATAGTGAAATGATCAACTGTGTTGATATCTATTACTTTTTAATATCACATGTTTAAATCGTTAGGCAATTTATTCTGTTTTCCGTGTAACCAGTCCAGTGAATGTCCGAGATTTTACACTCAGATCAGCGCGGCTGGGATTCGAACCCACAAGGGTTCCATTCACCTCAGGATCTGTCATTTAAAACTTCATGAAGTTACCCCTATGCTATTAAGACATTTTAGAGCAGCAGCTGATGTAACAAGGATAGAGCAGCAGCTGATGTAGCAGCGGCTGATGTAGAAGCGGCTAGAGCTGCAGCTGATGTAGCAGAATCACGTGTTGAATTAGCAGAGATATCAGCTGAAGTAAAAGTTGATGCAACAGAGATGCCAGCTGACGCAGCTGATGGATGCAGTAGCTGCAACAGCTGATGTAGATGATGCAGTTGATGCAACAGCTGATGTAGATGATGCAGTAGCTGCAACAGCTGATTTAGCAACTGATTTCGCAGTGACAGCAGCTGATATGCATAACTACACATGAGTTCAAATTCTGGGCTCGCTCATCACTGACATCGCTTTCGAGTTAGGAAACTGACGTTAACATTTGCTTTACCAGCTTTAACCGAAGAAGCAGCTGATTTAGTAGAAGCAACAGCTCTTGCTGAGGAGGCAATAGTTAATGTGGCTGATGAAGATTTTAGTACTGAATAGCCTTTCACCCCTATCTATCTGATCCGGGAAATTTGAGATAGCTGAAAACACAGTATTATTAGTAAAAACCCAGTATTATTTATTAAATATCTGGTATTATTAGGTAAAAAACCAGTATTGCTAGTTAAAACCCCTGTATTGTCAGCTCTAGATCCAGTATTATAAACTAAAAAACCAGGACTATTAGATAAAAACCCGGTACTATTAGATAAAAACCCAGTACTGTTTGTTAAAATCCCAGTAAGATTAGATAAAACCCGGTATTTTTAGTTAAAAAACCAGTATTACTTATTAAAACCCAGTGTTATTTATTAAAACCCAGTATTTTCTTATAAAATCTATTACAACAGTTTAACTAGGATTGTCCTGCATTATTTTAACTAAGATTATCCTGCACTGCAGTTGAAGTATCTGATACTGCAGCTGTTGTAATAGCTGTCGTAGCAGCTACATCTGTTATAGTAGCTACAGTAGCTGCTACAGCTGCTGTAACAGCTGCTTCAATAGCTGTAGCAGCTGCTACAGCTGTTAAAATACCCATAGTAGCTGCTACATATGTTGTAGTAACTCTAGCATCTACCACAGCTGTAGTAGCTGCTACAGCTGTTGTAATAGCTATAATAGCTGCTAGAGATGTTATAGTAACTCTAGCAGCTGCTACAGTTGTAGTAGCTGCTACAGATGTTGTAATGGCTATAGTAGCTGCTAAAGAAATCACAGTAACTCTAGCAGCTGCTACAGCTCTTCAGCTGTTGTAATAGCTATAGTAGCTGCTACAGCTGTTATAGTAACTCTAGCAGCTGCTACAGTTGTAATACCTGCTACATTTGTTGTATTAGCTATTGTTGCTGCTAAAGAAATTATAGTAACTCTAGCAGCTGCTATAGCTGCTACAGCTGATTCAGCTGTTGTAATAGCTATAGTAGCTGCTACATCTGTTGTTGTAGCTCTAGCAGCTGCTACAGCTGCTTCAGCTGCTGCAGCTGCTTCATGTAAATGTAACCATCGATGCATAGTTGCAGCTTATAGCAGCAGAAGTTGATTGATAGCGAACAGGTCGACCATCGCTACCCGACCAAATCGATTCCGCGGTCCCGAGTTCACTCCCTTCCCCTGCAATCCCATTCTAATTCCGCATCCCAATCCCATCCAGTCTTCTTCTTCTCCAGTTCCCAGGATTCACCGGATCATGATACCTTTCTCTGCGGTGCAGAGTTAGGATGAAACGTTCTGCCGTTTAAATTAGTTTTAGATCTTTTCGATGAGGTTTTAGTTAAATGCGTTGAGCTGATAGGATGTTAATAGTTGAGCTCTGTGGTTAAATTAAAACGATCCGGTGGTTATCACCGGACCGGCACCTTTTAGGGTCTTTTTCTTTATCTTTAGCACATCTTTTTTTCAGATCGTTTATGGACATTTCGATTTGTAGTGACATGTGATGGGGGGACGTCCGTGACCTTATCCTTGTATGAGAAAATGGACGTTAAACCTTTATTATTATTATTATTATTAAATAATAATAATAATAATAAATAATAATTATTTATTTATTTTAATGCCCTGGGCTAAAAAATAAGATAAAAGAGGCTTTATTATTGTTACTATTATTATTATTACTATTATTATTATTATTATTATTATTATTATTATTATTATTATTATTATTAAATTGGGAATTGATAACTAGTGGAACTTTCAAAAAAATCCTCCCTTCCTTTTACAGGGACCCTATTATCTAATGTCGCCCCCCTAGCAAAGGAACTCACTTCAGAAAATGAGAGCTGGGGTAACTAGTCCCCCTGAGCCCCCCCCCCACTGACCACTGACTGAATATCTTATTTAAAGCGTTTTAATTTCACATGCACTTTTTGTCATTTCATTCAAAACATTTTCATTTTGATCGCTATATTGACATGAACCTATAAATATTGTCTGGAATAGCGGTATCGGTAAATTTCTCTATTAGCTAGTCTGCGTTACCTGGATATGTGAAGTTGTATCATTGTTTCGTTGAAGACATTAAGACCAACGATTTAACAACAACAACAAAAACAACACAAATACGATTAGAGTGCTACTGTTGTTCATGACGGCGTTGAACACTGTGAAACCAAAAAAACCGATGAGCAGAGTGAGCGGTCCATAAACAAGCCATAATTTGGGTTGTCACTCCAAGGAAGGGTATTGGCGGAATAGAGGTTTACGTGTTGGTTTCAGATTATTTAAATTCTATTTAACACATATACATTAACTTGACTCAGAGGGGGGTATGTTTCACTCCACCCCTCTCTCTTTCCCCACACAACCCCCTGTGGCTGTAGCGCATCCTGAACGCTGTCCGGACGTCAACGGATCAGGAATTGGTTCGTCACGACTAAGTCCCGCTATGGCTGAGGAGATTTTATCTCAGTCCCCGCCTCCAGTATAAACCCGCCAGCCAATAACAACTCGCGCTTATCTTTGCCTCGCATCTCCGAAGAAAAACATCTCAGTGAAGTGGATTGACAGTGGACTGGCCGCCAGGTTCATAGGCCTGGAAATACACGAAGAATTGCCCTCAGATTTCTTGAACCGCTTTTAGAAATATTCTGAGATTATTTTATTCAATATGTTACGTGTTTTGTTCTTATTTAACTATCTCTCTTCATTTCTTCTATGCCTCTCTCTCTCTCTCTCTCTCTCTCTCTGCCTCCCTCTCTCTCTTTCTCTGTCTCTATCCCCCCTCTCTCTCACACAATAATTTCTCTAGTTGTTATTTAACTGAAAGCTCAAATACTTCCAGATAATTATGTTTTTACCATTATAATTAACTACCTTATATTTACAGTAGATTTTGTGTCATAGAATTTAATAAATGGCAAATAGCAGATAGACTTGTTCATATTAATTTGAAGGATCGTGATAAAGGATTTGCAGGATAGAAGAAGAGGGAGAAAGAAGGAAAGAGAAAATATGAAGGCATGATGAGAGGAAGAGAAGATAGTGAAAAGAGAGAGAGAGAGAGAGAGAGAGAGAGAAATAGAGACATGAAAGTGCAAATGAATAGTCAGACATAGAAGGAGAGAGAGAGAAAGAGAAAGAGAGACAGAGGGGTAGAGTTAGAAACAAATAGATAGACATAGAAGGAGAGAGAGAGAGAAACAGAGACAGAGGTGTAGAGTTAGAAACAAATAGATAGAAATATAAAGAGAGAGAGAGAGAGAGAAAGAGAAAGAGAGACAGAGGTGTAGAGTTAGAAACAAATAGATAGACATATAAGGAGAGAGAGAGAAAGAGAAAGAGAGACAGAGGTGTAGAGTTAGAAACAAATAGATAGACATATAAGGAGAGAGAGAGAAAGAGAAAGAGAGACAGAGGGGTAGAGTTAGAAACAAATAGATAGACATATAAGGAGAGAGAGAGAAAGAGAAAGAGAGACAGAGGTGTAGAGTTAGAAACAAATAGATAGACATAGAAGGACACTTGAAGAAGAAAATATACAAGAAGAGAGAAAGAGGAAGAAAGAGAAAATGAGAGAGGGGAAGAAAGATACAAACAAAAATAGAAGGACACATGAAGAGACAAATACCACTGATATGGAGGAAGGGAGAAGGAGGTAGAAAGACACACATACAAGGCAGACATAGGAGGACACATGAGGAGAGAGAGAGAGAGAGGGATGAAGAGGATACGGATTAGGAAGGACTAAGAGTCCACGGAGATGCCTCACTCGCCAAAGACTCCGCTGTAGATCTTAGAGTGAGATAGAAACCGCTCTCAGAATCCTGCCATAGTCTCGTTCCCGTTTCAACAGACCACTATTGCACTTAGTCAAATAAT
The DNA here is from genome assembly GCA_905160935.1 of Enchytraeus crypticus. Lineage (NCBI taxonomy): Eukaryota > Metazoa > Annelida > Clitellata > Enchytraeida > Enchytraeidae > Enchytraeus > Enchytraeus crypticus. Next base: position 1,698,081 of record CAJHZI010000528.1, read on the forward strand.
TAGACACAAATTCCTCCTAGTCATCTATCCAGCCAATGTCTCGTTGCCATTTCAACAGACCACTATTGCGCTATTGGCTGGAGCCAGTGGCGAAGTCGGTAAGATACTCGACCGCGGATCAGTTGATGCAGGTTCAGATCCTGGGCTCTCCCGTCACTGACATCGCTTTCGAGTGAGGAAACTGACGTTAACCTTAGCTTTACCAGCTTTACCAGCTCATTCAAGTAATTAGACACAAATTCCTCCTAGTCATCTCTCCAGCCATTGTCTCGTTGCCATTTCAACAGACCAATATTGCGCTCAGTCAAACGATTAGACACAAATTCTTCATTGTTAGCTATTAGGTCATCAATGGAAAAGCTCTCCTTCGATTCAACCGACTTTTTCACTTCACAGGGTTACCAATTATATCAAAGTAGCTTCCACTTTATGAAAGGGTAATGACTCCTAAGGTAGGTTATGGCTCAGTGTAGAGAACGGAGAACGGAGAGAAGTTTTAAGTGGATGCATATCTGAGACCTTGGGATCAATTCCCGGGAAAGCTGATCAGAGAATCAAATCTCGGACATTCATCTTTCAGGTTCACAGTTCGTTTTGACGAAACCATGTTAAACCTAAATTTAAAAAATAGACTACCAGTGTCTTCCTCACTAGAGTTTAGAGTACTGATAATTAGCTTAAACATTAACATTAAAGCCGTCACATTTTTAACATATATATATATATATATATATATATATATATATATATATATATATATATTGTATATATATATATGTAAATATTGTACAGGTTTATATACACAACATAAGCTTTTCTCCCTTCCCCTCTGCCGCTCCTCTCTCTCTCTCTCTCTCTCTCTCTCTCAAGCTCTACGTCTCTTATGTTTATACAAGTCTCATCAAAGTAATCTTAATCCAGGGATCATCTCAAGCCCCTCAGTGTCTTATGTAGCCCCTCAGTGTCCTATATAGCCTCTCTCTACCCGTATTATACTTCATCATGACCTCATCTAAATAGCCTCGGGGTCATAGTCGAGAAATCCAGAAATATAGCAGCCGACGATGAAAGGAAATCTTCATTTGTAAATGGTTGACACAGGCCAACACTAACAGCAAGCTCTCAAAATTTTTAAAAATGTGAGTTAATAAATCTATAAAACTAAATTTAACGTCCGTTTCCGTATCACAACAGGTACTGGTATTTTCAGAGACCCTCGAGTTGGGATTCGAACAGATTGCGGGTTGTTTGTCATGCAAGCTTGTTATCCAATTGATTATAGTACCGATATTCGCAATCTCTTTCTCTCTCTCTCTCTCTCTCTCTTTCTTATCCTCTTTTACTAATTCTTTCTATCTTTCTTTCTCTCTCTCTCCTTCTCTCTCTCTCTCTCTCTTTTTCCTTTCTCTTTCTCTCTTGCACACTACACACTTCTCTTTCCTCTCTCTCTCTCTCTCTCTCTCTCTCCCTGTATCTCCCTCTCTCTCTCTCTCTCTGTCTTTTCCTCTTTCTCTCTCTCTCTCTCTCTCTCTATCTCTCGACGCTTGACCCATATCTTGCCCAGAGGGCACAAGCACATCCTACAACCAGTAAACCCCTGTGGTTGTTGTCGTTAGCCCTCGTAAGATCAATGCCTCTGCTAAGTATGCTATAGAGAGCATTGACTGGTGTTGAGTTTCCTATTAACTCTCTGATCAGCGAAGATCTCAAACATAAACTCTGCTTCTTATACAACCTATTAGTTAGAGTGTGATACGGGTCCTGACTAAACATTTTCTTAATAGTCCAGTTATGGACTATTCAATATATATCCAAGATATATATGTAGATATGATATTCTTCATTACAGTTACATTATATATATATATATATATATATATATATATATATATATATGTATATATATATATATACTGTATGTATATATATATATTCTCACGTATTTGTACATTGTATATATATATATATATATATATAGATAATAATATATATAAATTATATATATATATATATATATATATATATATATATATATATGAACTTCGGCTGAAATGATTTTCTAAAATAACAAGAACTAGCAGGGACTTCGCGTACTTTTAACGGAAGTCCTTGGTCCGTGTTTGACTTAATGATATGATATGGAAACTCAGGATGTTTTCTAACTCGGATTGAGGATCGTGTTTTGATTAGGTGCCAATCATGGGGAACAGGAATCATATGGAATAGATGGAATAGAGTCCGTTCGGTGGAAACTCTTTTAAGTTGAACACCGAGAGAGGAGCAAACATCAAACCTGTCAACTAGACAAACAAACAGCCATACAGCCGAACGTTTAGAGCAACAACATACATGGCGGCAACATGCTGATGAAAATAAACTTACGATGACGTACTTACTGAAGTTTTAGCGGAAATAAAAGTTATTATTTTATTATAAAATTAATTTACATTTTATAGTTTATACAAATGTTAGTATAAGCTAAGCTAAAGTCAGTTTCCTCACTCAAAAACGATGTCAGTGACAGGCGAGCCCAGGATATGAACCCCGCACCTACTGATCCGCGATCGAGTATCTTACCGACAGCGCCACTGGATCCAGATTGAATTACATGTATATTCAATGAGATAGAATTACATGAATATTCAATGTGCCATATACTGCTCATTTTAAGCATTGTAAAATTTTCCTGATCTTCAGGGTTATGTTCAAGGTATTAAACTGATGGTCAAAATCCTATCTGCTTCTAAATTGATAAAACTATCAACCTAGTAATCTAACAAACCTTATCTGTGCTTGTCGGTCATCAACCTCTATATTGTCACTAAGATAGTTTTCCTAGACCTTCTGCAAGAACACTGAGGTACAGGAAATCTAGCTCAGTGGCTGCGTTCTTTGATTGATTCATAGTTTACTTTTCAAGTTGAAGAACTCAAAATTTGTAACGAAACAATAACCTAAGCAGCCGCTTGCGGCACTATATGATATTATACAAACTGTAGCTTTAGCAGCGTAAAGTGTCAGTTACTCATTTTATCGAAGTGTGTGTTTGTAACAGCAACTTAGAAAATTTGCGTGTCTGCCTGTATTGGTTTTTACAAAACAACGTTGTGTTAAAAGTCAGTGTGTATTCCCAGTCTGGGTTTGTCTAAAAATCTGTGAGTTTGTCCATGTGGATATGTCTAGAAATCTGTAAGTTTGTCTGTGTGGATATGTCTAGAAGTCTGTGAGTTTGTCTGCGTGGGTATGTTTAGAAGTCTGTGTTTAAAGGAAGTCCAATGAGTTGGGAATGGGTTGACTCGTGGGATTTGAAGCGGAGAGATAAGACTTAATGTCTCCCGGGCTCTTGAATCCGTACCGGAGCAGTGTCCACTCATTCACGTTATATTCCATGCCTCAGCTCTTGTTGCATTTCTCATTTATATCATTGCTTAGCTTAGTTCATTTACCTGTCTCTCTCAAACTTTGTTCTACCTAGTGGTAGGTCCAAGGTTTCTCATTTATATCATTGCTTAGCTTACTTCATTTACCTGTCTCTCTCGCGCTGTTGTTCTGCCTAGTGGCAGGTCCAAGGTACATATTCATACACTCAGAGATTCTTTCTCGTTCCATAAAGATCACTCGCGAGATCACCAGGTTAATCCTTTGCATAAGACTCTATGTGTCTCTTTCAATACCTGATGTAACCTTTTAAACCTTTCGTTGAGAAAAATACAGCTTCTGATATAGTTTTCCTTTGCCTTCCTCAATTGGCTGGGATTCGAACTTACGAGGGTTCAATTCACCTCATGATCTGTCATATGTGTGTGTGGGGGGAGATTCAAGAAATGAGGTGGAGGGAAGGGTGGGGGGTAAGTAGAGTTAGACGTTGCTATGGCAACTATCAGTAAATGTCTTCATTGGTGATGCGGTCACTCGCAGGAGGACATAAGTAGAGCCTAGAATCCTATAGAATGGTACAGCAACTGCGACAACAATATCTAAAACAACTATAAAACGTTTGCAGTAACTTACTGTTACCTTAATCTTTGTGACGGTAGCTCGAGTATGTCGAGTCGTCTTGAAGAGAAGCCTTGTGCCTCTGAACCCTGACGTTAAAAACACTACAACCTACAATACCTTCTAAATAAATTGGTGAATTTGCTATTTAACACTGTTCTAGAGATGTAGCTATAGATTCAAGAGTTCATTTCTGAGATGTGCACGTTTAATGTATCCATCAGATCATTTCTACAACAAGCTTTGGAAAAACAACAGCAATAATAAACGACTCCAGCAACAAAACTCAAGTAAAACATAGAGTGTTTTACACTGAGTGTTATTACCTTCAGAGTATTTTATGTATCTCTCTTTTCAGTGCATTGCCAAGTGGCAGGTTCAAGGTACATATTCATACTCAAAGTCTGATTTCTCGTTCCATAAGAGCACTCCTTAGATCAACAAGTTAATCCCTTCACATAGTCTATGCCTTATCCATACTTGAGAAAAGTATGGCTCCTGAGGTGGTTTCCCTTTGCCTTCCTTAGAGTATTATATATGTATATATATATATATATATATCATCATCATCATCATCATCATCTTCCCTTAAATCCCAGTTTAACTTTAACCAGGGTCGGGATACGAATAGACTATCTTTTATCCATTCGTTTAAGTTTTGTGGCAATTACTGGAGCCTAGGCGCTCACCAACCGAATGCCCTTTCTGACGTTGGAATGGACCTTATTGCTTTAGTCGCCTTCTACGACACGTGCAGTCACCGGTTGGTCAAATTCTTCAAACGACCCGGACACAACACGGGGATATATATAGTAATATATATACATATACATGTATATATATATATCTTAGTGCACTGCCCACTGGCAGGTCCATGGTATATAACGCCTCCACTCTTCTCTGTCTTCCGCCTTCCTCTTCATTTCCACATATGAGTGGGTCTTTAAATCATCTAACATACCTAATCTAATATTATACACACACACATGTATATATATATATATATATATATATATATATATATATATAATATATATATATATATATATATATATATATATATATATATATTCAAACATGTACAATGTACACAGACATGTACATGTATATATTTAGAAATCTTATCGATATCTTCATTGGCGATATTTTCTTCAAGGGCGATATCGATACGATAGCTGCCGGCCGATCAGTACGTGCGGAGTTCAAATCTTGGGCTCTCCCGCCACTGATATCACTTTAGAGAGCTGAACTAGATCTAGAGATGAACTAGTGTTTTATAGAAGAACTTCATATAAACTGCACTAGCATGATTCAGCGTGATCGTTGAGAGAGCATTGCTCTAGGAGCGTCTACAGAGAGAACTGCTGCGTGTAATTGAGTCTTGGAGCAAGATCTGCGACTAGACCGCTCTGCTGTATCTGAGGCTGAGAGATAACATAGAAATTATTTCTATAGGGGTCAGTGCGAGTGTAGGAGTTGGGGAGGCGTGAATGAGGGGGGGAGGAGGCTGATTGGATTGTGGGGTCATATGATCTGACTGCTATTAAGCTTCGTTTAAAGTCTATTTTCACACCGCAACTTGACGTTTCCAAAAGTTTCGGGGTTGCTTCGAACCTATGGACTCTTACTTCTAGAGCAAGCGTGCAAGTAACTCGGCCCGTAGATAAATTATATTTATTTAAGCTAATGATAAAGCTATGTTAACGTCAGTTTCCTCACTCAAAAGCGGTGTCAGTGACGGATGAGCCCAGGATTTTAACCCCGCACATACTCATCCGCTGTCGAATATCTTACAGACATCGCCATTGGCTCCAACCAGTTTAACGAGGTAGAAGTATCTGAGTAGTAATTAAATTAGTCGGATGACTTGTGATATTTAGTTTTGAAAGTCAACTACTAATAAATAAGATAAGCGTCGCTGATAAGACGGAGCTGATCTACTTTTAATAATACGTGTAGATTATACTTATACGTAGAAAATCAATTGATAGTACTCAAACTTTCGGCAGTTATTTAATTTAATAGCTGCTAAATTTTCATTAAGCTTACAATTAGGGAATCCTTACTTGATAAAATACATCCTGACAAATTATAATCTATATCCGTTATTATCTTATCAGTCAAACTAGTACACAAAGATGAGTCGAGCCGAAAGCCTAGATTTAATGGGTTTAAATTCAAACGATAGGAATTATATTATCTGAACAGTCAAGGATTTCCATATTTCTTGTCAGAAGTTTAAATTGCTTAAATTTCATAGAGAAGTTTAATTTGCTTATGGCCTGAGATTATAGAATAAGACTTTGAGGAGTTTTATGCTTCGTTACTGTTTTCACAGAATAGAAGTGCACTCCTAACTGCACTGTCTAAGAGAGAGAGAGAGGAGTGACAGAGAGAGCGAGAGAGAGAGAGAGAGAGAAGAGAGAAGGTAGGAGAGAAAGAGAAAGTGAGAGAAAACAAAGAAAGAAGAAATAGACACAGGGAGAAACACAGAGGGATGGAGTGACAGAGTTAGAGAGAGAGAGAGAGAGAGAGAGAGAGAGAGAGAGAAAACAAATAAAGAAGAAATAGACACAGGGAGAAACACAGAGAGAGGGATGGAGTGACCGAGTTAGAGAGAAAGAGAGAGAGAGAGAGAGAGAGAGAGAGAGAGAAAGGGATCAGAATCAGAAAAAGCTGAAATGTAGAAATCGTGGGAAGATGAGGGCGTTTCTTGCAATAATAAGAAATAAATGCGACATTTAGTCGACTGAGAGAGATTTACGTTAATTAAGAGCAGCACAGCACTTCATGCTGTCTACTCGGCCACGCCCATCTTTTGAAACGACGCTCGTGATTGGACGATAGAAAAGTCAAATGACAGGATCACGTGATGCTCGATTAAATCTCTCCAGATAATTACAATCCGATGGAATGATGGAGGGAAGAGGGATTTATAATTAAAGATCGGTGTCCGGAGATGGAAATAGGACTCAATGGCTGTACGTTTAGTGGGTTTAACGTCAAGGTATGAGGTCTTTAGCCCGCAAGGCTTCTCTTCAAGACCTCAGATGTACCGGTGTACCTTGAAAGGTGAATGTCCGAGATTTTAGTTTGTGATCATCTATACCGGGAATTGTACCCAGGATCTTAGGAAAGCCATTTAAATCTTCACGAACGCTGTAACCTAACATGCGTACACACTGAACCATGAAAAATTCAAATTAATAATAGAAACACTTAATTAAAATTTTGATTCTTGTGAGTTTAGCATCAAGGTCTGAAGCCTCAAAGGTTTCTCTTCAAGATATCAGGTGTACAAGTGAATCGTTGTGCCCTTGAACTCCGACGATCGACCTAGCTGATCTAAAGGACCGACTAACTAAAGCAGCAGTTAGACTAAACAGAGTGTTGATTAAAACATAAAAATGGTAAAATAAGACACAAAGTTTGGACTTATTTTGAAGGTATATTAACCTAATTAGATTATGGAAAGTCGATCCTAAGATAAACGGCGATTTTAGTTTATACTTTTCACCTTTCAGACTCTTTAATGGTGAATCCGAAATTTCTGTTTTTCTGATCGTTAGTTATTTTTTCATTTCTTGTTCTGTTCTTACTGCCATGTATTTTGGTGAATAAAAGATTATATTAAAATTGGTTGCAACTTGCTCCAAACAGTCCTGGGAATCCCTAGACCGGAGTGATCCGTGCTCCAAACAGTCCTGAGGCTTCCTAGACCAGAGTGATCCGTGCTCCAAACAGTCCTGGGACTTCCTAGATCAGAACGATCTGTGCTCCAAACAGTCCTGGGACTTCCTAGACCAGAGTGATCCTTGCTCCAAACAGTCCTGGGACTTCCTAGATCAGAGTGATCCTTGCTCCAAACAGTCCTGGGACTCCCTAGACCAGAGTGAACCGTGCTCCAAACAGTCCTGGGACTCCCTAGACCAGAGTGATCCGTGCTTCAAACAGTTGGGACTCCCTACTCCCTAGACCAGAGTGATCCGTGCTCCAAACAGTCTTGGGACTCTCTAGACCAGACTTATCCGTGCTCCAAACAGTCCTGGGACTTCCTGGACCAGACTCTAAGTGATTGTCCACAGCTCACGGTCAAGACAATGACAATGGGATTAGCACGAAGATTGCCTACCCATGATGAAATTGTATGCCTTTTAAAACTGTGATTATGTATTTAAGAGTTAATTTAAATAGTTAAACCGAATATATCGGAATAGTCCGATACGTTAGAAAGCATATTAAATATTATCGTTGGTAAAGGTTTCATTCCGTTTAAATAGATGTTAGATTTATCAGTTTTTCATTCACTTGGATTTAACCAGTGAAACTGTTTTGATACAACATTACTAAATTGATGATTATTTAAACGAAAATTTACTTAAATGCAAACTAAAGAACTATTAATATCACAACAGTTAAATCGACCACAAGCTTTAAATCACTGCGCCATCTTGTGAACATTGAAGCGTTTGTTTGCAGGATTTGACCGCTAGGCGGACACCGTTATGCCTGATTGGATTTGATGCGGAACGTCACATTTAAGGACATCCCAAAATCCTACCAGTCACATTTACTGACGTCCCAAGTCCTAGCTGTATCACCTTCATATCCGGAGAGTCCAAAGACAAGCCTTTACTACAACCAGCTATTGTAGTACTACACCAGCATTACGATTGAGCTTTACTAAAATTTCGCTAAGGATAAATCATTTCTGATGCGGATAAAAAATTCATCTGTAAAATGACACGATTGGCACCCCCGATCAGGCAAATCCCCGCACCAATCCTATACCAACTCATTCCCTGAATCATGGACCAATATCCCTAGCTTTCCATCCCGACCCCCTCCATTCCTCAATAGCCTACCAAACGGAGTGAGCTCTAATCGTGGGACTCACAGCAAAAATGAGCAATAATTGAGCTCTACTTTTCGGCATATTAATTAGATATATTTAAAGAAGTTGCCAACTTGACGGAGCTGACTACGGAGCCTACTTTGCTTGAATTATAAAATTTACTTTCTAATTATATGTAGACAATTTAATTCAATTTGTAGGAACCTAATGCAAAAATCAATTATTATTGACGTTATTTTACCCTCTCTCTCTCTCTCTCCCTCTCTATCCTTTTCTCTTTCTCACTGCCTATCTCTCTCTCTCTCTCTCTCTCTCTCTTTCTGTTTCTCTCTCTCTCTCTCTCTCTATGCACCTAACTCTCTTTCTCTCTCTCTCTCTCTCTCTCTCTCTCTCTCTCTCTCTCTCTCTCTCTCTATATATATATATCTAGATATATATCTATATCTATATATATATATATATATATATATATATATATATATATATATATATATATATATATATATATATCTGTCTCTCTCTCAATCTCTCTCTGGTAATTGATCAAGTAGCGGGCTTAAGATACATATTTCTACTCTTACTCTGTGTAATGTGCTCTTTAAGAGGCACATCAACAAGCTGGATAAGCCACGAATTTCATAATACATACCAAATGGTGTGAGCTCTAATTGTGGGACTAAAAAAAATTTTCAAGAAAAGTTTGCACCGAATGATCTTTTATTTTCGGCGTATATTTTTGATTTATTTGAAGAAGTTGCGAAGCCAACTTGACGGAGCTGATTTTTAAACTGTCTCGGAGGTCACGTGACAGAGAAACGAGTTATACCTGTTAAGTAACCGCGCGATCAAATGGGCAATTAATTTCAATAAATTCTCTCTCTCTCTCTCTCTCTCTCTCACACACACACACACACCTTATCTCTCTTTCTCTCCCTCTCTTTTTCTCAAACGAAAGTCGTTGTTTTTTAATGTTCGCTTGTAATTTGTTGTAAAGAGTCAAATGAAAAACGATCTTAAAATTGAATTAAATTGGAATTTGACTTTTGAAAAAGACAATTCGCGCAGTTCTCTTCGCTTAGCCTAAAGCGGCAATAATAACAACAAAATAGAGTTCTACAGTCATCAATGACAACATCGAGCACTATTGAGACAAAATCAAGTGGCATTTAACTTTAGGCCTAATAGAATTTTGACCATCTCGATGTCTAAAGGGTTTCCTGGTTTATTTAAAATATATTTCATAGGAGCTCAAAGCCTATTTTCTAATAATTCAAAGTAATTGATACTGATTATATCTTATGATCAGAAAAATTATTCCTCCTCGATGGGTCAGTATAGGCTAATGCGTATTCGATATTCTAACGTTATCAATTTATTAAAAGGGTTAATAACTTAATATTACTCAGGGAGGAGTTAATGGAAAGACTAAAATTTTGGCTTTATTACATCACAAAAAATCAATTATCACTTATAATGTCGTCAGAACGTTGAAAAATATTAGAAAACAAAACATAAAATAATATTATGCAAGCAATTTGCCTAACATTTCGTTGAGTAACAAATATTTCTAGTACCTGCAGACATCTAGAGAATGTGAGAAAATATGCGTAATTTATATTTTTAATTCGTAGCACTGCAATATTCAACAGATGGCGACCCTGTGCCATAATTATAACACAAACTCAGCACAGCTGATCGATTATCGTATAAGAGTAGCCTCTAGCGCCTTGTTCAACAGGAAGGTTTCGTGGTGTAATGGCTAGCACTTTGGACTCTGAATCCAACAATCCGAGTTCGAATCTCGGCGAGACCTGATTTTTTTCTTTCTTATTGCAATGTAACCGTGGAATTGTAGAAAGTTATAATTTGTTACGTTTTGTCACTTTTATTTTTTTCAGACATTTTGTAGTTACCGAATGGTTATTCGCCGTTAAGAATTAACTTTTACAATTAATACTAACAATAATAAAAACAATTAAGGTGCTACTGTCGCCATTGACAAGATCAAGCACTATTGAAATAAATCCAAGCCAGTAAGAAAAAAGAAGGTCCGAAAAGGTGCTACTTCCAAAATCCAAAAAATCAGTCCAAATAAAATAAAGATAATAGGATAGTCTAAAGAACCATTGAATGTTAATGAAATTTGCGCAGCTTGTAGTGAAAGGTCGCACTAGCTCTACATAGCCTCTTAACATAGGCCTACATGTAGAAGATGCATTGATTTCATCACCGGACTGGCACCGTTTTACCTTCTCTCTGGCACATGTTTTTTCAGTTCGTTTGGGGTGAACCGATTTGTGGTGACATGTGATGGGGTGACGTCCCTGACATAATCCTTGTATGAGGAAACAGACGTTAAACATTTATTATTATAATTATTATTCCAATTATTAGTTGTTAATAGGCCTTTATAATAATTATACATGTAGATACGTATAATTGCAGTCTTGATACAAAATACATGCAAATGTAGTATAACAATAAATAATTTGTGTAAGGAAATTACATTTATGAAATTGATCTGTTTTAAATTAATCACTTAGAACGCTAAGATATTTTAAAACTTTGTTTGAACTGGTCTGGTTAGATTGATCTTATAGTACGGTGTGTGTTTAGACCACTGCAGAATAAATTAGCCGTTTACTGTACATTGTCGTATGGGATAACTAAGTAATAGCTGATGAGCTTAATGGAGGGAAAATTATCTCAAAACAGCATTTTGCTAAACTATGATTAATTATTGGGTCAAGAAGATATTTAGAATTTAGGATAGAATCACTAGATGCCAAATGAAGTGATTCCAGTGGTTAAAGTAAGCGGAATCCCATGGCATCTTTGATTCTAGTGGTCAACTAGATAGATACTCTGTATCTTCCCTGAAGACCGAATTTTTTCACGCCTTATAGGCCAATAGGTATTGCTGTTGATGCATTTTGCGTTGCATACGCATTTGTTGTCCTAGCGGAATTAAACATATTATCTACCTATTTATCAATTTATAGGCCGGTCATTCCTGGACTGTCTGATGCTAGGCAATATAGAGACCCAACGAAAATGTTGATAAATTTTCTATACCGGGGATCTATTAATTATTTATTTAAAAGAGGATATCTGGTTAGATTGATATGTTCTCAAGTAATCGTACATAATCAGGCTTAATATAAGAGAGAGTAGATATTTCTATCTACCAACACTAAACACATTTTCCTATCGCAAATCATCCTGATTTTCTCCTTGTTTTTTCCATTGCCTTTAACAGCGCCAGATTGTTGTCCAATACGTTAATAAATGTATAACAGCAGCTTCCTCCAATATAGGCACCTGGAAATGGAGTAAAACGCTTCCAGATTCCTGTTTTATCCGAGAAATATACAACATCCGGTAGAGTTCACGTAAAAGATTGGTATAATAGAGTCAGTGCCGTGTTCAGTAGAGTGACCCATTGGTATCCTTCATCAGAAGAAACTGACGTTAAACTCGTCCGTTTCCTCTAGCTCTCTCTCTCTCTCTTAGTGCACTGCCTACTGGCAAGTCCAAGGTATATAACACCTCCACGTTTCTCTGTCTTCCGCTTACCTATAGCTATAGCAGAGTAAACTATGTAGGAAGCTTGCTAGTAGAGTAAGAGGTTTGATTATCGATCCCTTGACTCGAGCAATAGAGTTAAAGCTTGAAATGTCATTCAACAATGAAGCGTACGTATAGTTATTAATTTGACGACACCAATAAAACAATATTCCTTATCAGCATTTTCTTAACATCACACTCAGAGATAGAGATCAATATTTTGTCAAAATAACATCTTAAAACATGAATAATAACATTATATTGACTGTGCTCATATTTACAAATAATCTCACAAGATATTTGACTGACAAATTCCTAAATCTACTGTATAAGATATATCAGTCATAGCAAACGAATGAGATCAATCTATGGCTATCATCAAATATATTATAGCCAGAATGGAAAGGGAAACTACTCTAGAGAACGCTCTCTTCACTGTTGCTTTCATTTCAAAATTTAAATTGCTGAAGAAGCAACCGATGTAAATTTAATATGAAACGCTTTGGACCATTTCAAGGCTCAAATTCTGAATACAATTTTAGAATTCCTCCGAGCTGTAAGCATGAAGTCATAATTACAATTAAAATAGCCATGCATACCGTTTAATACGCATAATTAGCTTTCCAGCCAGGAGGCAATAGATTTAGGCTATATCTGGATTTACAGGGACAGACATAAAGAAAACTCGTAGAATACGACTAGCAATACTAACAATACAATCACAATACAGCGTATCAAAAAGAATAAACGATAGGGCTGTAAACCGAGTGAAATCTTTGCCGTATTATGAACTGAAAAACAGAAAAACAGCAAAACAATCAGCAATAACATGATTGACACGATTTAACATTAAAATCTGAGAAATTCTACCGCACGGTGTCAAAATATCAAATATCTTTAAACAAAACAGAATAACATTACGGTTCAGATAAATTTACAATCAGAAGAGCTACTGAAGTAACAGATTTGTTATTTGTAAACACAAGCTGCACGATAGTAAACTGCAGTTATAATGTTTAATAGACTATTTAATGCAACTACTTGCACGTAACTTAGAGGGAGCTATTTACCACATTAGTCGATGGTGAGCCCATCTAGGAGCAAGATAACATGTGGTACACATGAATTTTTGCATTAGACCAGTATCTAGCATCACTCTCCTAGTGCACTGCCTACTGGCAGGTCCAAAGTATATAGCGCCTCTACTCTTCTCTGTCTTCCGCTTTCCTCTTCATGTCCACATATGAGTGGAATTTTAAATCATCTAACATAACTAATCTCGGCCTGCCTCTGCCTCTTTTTCCTTCCATTCAGCCTTCTATGACCTCCTGTAATTGACTCCCCCCTTAGAATATGTACCTGGCATATGATACAGTAAATATATGGATAGGACGCTAGAATAAGAGACAATGGCCGTATAAAGACAATTACACACATGCTATCTACTATACAAGCAACATTTCTGCATAACATCCTATACAAATAACATTTAGTATCCGAAGCAATTGTCACACATAAAAATTAGAATTAAATATTACACAAAACAATACTAATGCAAATAATACATCCTTACTGTGAAAATCAAATGAAAGTGACATGGTAGCTCGTAAAAAGCTGAGAGTATTAGAACAATATTTCTACTAAATATTTAAAAATATATATAAGTTAATTAAATAAGTTGTAAAAGATGAGTAAGAATAAGTGATCATATAGACTAGATATTGCATACAACGTACAAAGAGTTTAACAATTAACTGTAAATTCTCATCTGAAACACAGAAAAAAGTAAGAAATATAAGCAACACATTGTAAAGAGAGGTGCTAATCCTTCAGTTATAAATAAATCCACACATACTAAGCTCTTAAACAATTATTTACAAATATTCTAGAGATGAGATCCTGGGGTAGAGATCAGAGCTTGCGATGCTGTTTGTACGAAGAATGATGTAGTACAGGCTGAGCCTCAGATCTGGAATAGCGTTCCTCCACAGGTATGAGGGGCTGCCGGTGATCAGCGCGCGTGACTGCTGGGCTACTGTTCTCTCCATAGCCAGGGGGTAGCGGCTTCATCCCTCTCATCACGTCGTCCTGATGCGTCCCCCCGACAACTCCGTAAATAGTCACCTTACCTCGGCCTGTAGGACAGCAAATAGACGTGTAATGTGTATAAACAATTAGATAGAGATAGAGATATTAAATCCTTTAAAGGTAAGTATATAGTATAAATCATCTTCACTAAGCTGTTTAATGAGTGAGTATCACGAGTGTATCAGCTAAATAACTGCCTGACCTTTGCGTCCTGGGTTATTGAAAAATAAGAGAAACACATTTATCTTTAAATTGTCGACTCACTGACTTCAGTGCTTTGCATGAATGGCAATATAAAACAGTGCATGCTGTACTGCTGCAGCAATAGACAAAATAGGTAATATTTATTAAATTCTTAATTAATATTACCATATTAGAAGCTCCCGACCCTGATTAAACTGGGATTTAAGGGATGATGATGAGGATGGAAGCCCTGAGATATAGCGGACTCTGGGCTATATAATAGATAAAATAGATTTTCCTTAATTTACAAGTAAAAAAGCAGGTAAAATAGATCTGCAATCTAGGAAGCCAAATGAGCGAATGTGCTGCTGAAGCACACACACTGCACTGTCGTAAAAGGCGGCAATGCACTTCCAAACCAATGCCAGCAAGGGCAACGTTGCATTGGTGAGCACCTAGAAAATGTTACAAAATTTACTAAAACTAAAAAAAAGTTTAGGTCTATTCGCATCACGACCCTAGCTAAACTTGAATTCAAGAGAAGATGATGACGACGATGTTTATTAATAATTAATATTACTTATTAATATGAAATCCCCATGTTGTGTCCGGGTTGCTTAAAGACTAGACAAACCATGTAAATAGGCACGTGTTGTAGAAGGCGACATAAAAACAAGATCCAAACCAACGTCAGAAAGGGCTTTCGGTTGGTGAGAGCCTAGGCTCCAGAAATTGCTACAAAAACTTAAAAAGATTTGATAAACTTGACTGGAGAAAGTCTATTTGTATTCTGACTCTGGTTAGACTGCAATTTAAGGGAATATGATGCTGATGATGATGATGATCAATTAATATGAAAGCAAAACTGTAATTAATAATTATTAAACCTGTACTGCCATTGGTTGAGCGATCCTCCAGATCAGCGGCAAGTATTACCGGCACACCTTTCTTCACGGCTGTCCCATTCTGTACATCCTCCTCTTTCAACAGTTTATTACTGTCGTGCAGCTTCTTAGTGCAGACTATGATAGCAATCGCCAGTACCACCAGTCCAGCCAGTGCCACCACAGCCAAGGCTATTACCAGCACTCGCTTGCCGTCGCCTGACGCTGTCTTCGGCTGTACATCCGGTTCTCTGTCACGTGACGCTGATTTAACCACGCCCCTACGTGTCTTAACCACGCCTCTACACACGCCCCTCCCCTCTCCACCGGCGTAGAGAACCCGGAACGGTTCCAAGGCGGTCACAAACCGTGGATCAACCGCTCCATCCTCCGACACTACTCTATCCATGATGATGTTGATCTCTCTAGCGGGACAACTCAGCTCAACGCTGTTCTCGCTTTGTCTCAGCAGGGACTTGTTAGTCCACCCGTAGATCACCGAGCCCTTCTCGATGCGAACTATCGACATCCACGATAAGTCCTCGTCACCATACAGACTCGCTATGCTCCACCCTACGTCCACTTTCGGCTCTAACTTCTCCATGAATTCTGCATAGTCTGCGTCGAGAGCCACGTACGTTTCGTACAGGATGTACGACGAGACGGACCGCTGAACTATGACCTCAAACGGGATGGTTTCGCTGCGGTTGGTTTCCTGATCGTGGGCTGTCAGGCGGTATTCGTGCTTTCCCACGTCTCTTGGCTCGGGAATGCCAAACAGCACGTGTCTGATGCCGTTGTACCAGATCCAAGAGTCTTTGGGTAGAGGTCGATTACCTGGAGATAGAACAAGGTTCATAATGAGGAACTTGTGCAGAGGGAAAGAGCTGAAGGCTCTCTGCGGTATCGAATAGTTTAGAATATCGCCAACCGTCAGCACGTGTCGCGGCTTCATCGGCTCCGGTGGCAGAGTCGGTAGAGCGGTTGACTTTGAGGTGGCAGAGATCAATTGAGAGGTTGAGGACTCTAATCTCGGCTCAGCCGGCGTTATGCTCTTCGTTGGCAGAGGCTGAGTTTTTGTGAGAGTAGAAGAGCTAGTTGTTGCTGTTGTTACCACTGAGGGTTCAATCAGCTCAACCGCTACTTTAGTACTAGCAGTCGATGTCGTTGTACCAACCAGTCCAGTTGTGCTGCGAGTAGCCTCAACGATCCTAGACGGCGTGGCTGATATCGTCGTCGATGTTCTATTCGCTGCCTCAGACTTCACAGGTTGAATGGTCCGAGAGATTTGCTCTGACTTCTGCGGGGTTAACCGCGAGGGTTCAATGAATCTGGTAGGAACTGGTCTACTCGTCGGGGCAGAAACTGTTCGAGCGAGCGTAGGAGTGGACATAACCTTCAAACGAGCTCTTCTCTTTACTCTTTTCTCCTTTGGATGAACCGGATCAACCTCATTGGTAACATACCACCCGACAATGCCGCGTCCAGTAGCTTTGTGCAGTGACCCATCCCTTGCCGAGGACTCGACTAACTGCAGGATGTTCATATGAGGCGGAACCACGCTTCCACACCCTACCTCCCACCTCACTCCAGTCACCTGGATGGAGTTGGACACGACGACATCACCTGGACCGGCAACAAGTGCCGAGCTATCAATCCCAGCCGCTCCTCCACTGTCACTGACTGACACGTATCTGACAGCAAGCTCTGATAATCCAAGATAACTTGAGAGTTGTCTCAAGGTATTAACTCGCTGGCTCGCGTTGAGCTTGGCTAAGTCAGCGTCTAGTACAACACTCGCAGAAGTAACGGAAGCTTCGCGTGGACATGATATCAAGTCTGGAAACTCTGAGGCGTCGTCAGTCGAGAGTTTTTTAGCGTCAGACGTGTAGACGCTGTGCTCGGTAAGGCGTATGCTGAAAGTGTCGGTGACGTAGTAATCTGTGGATAGTTTAGCGGAGACTAGGATGTGGTAGATAGATAGCTGGTTCTGATCAGAGGTGGACGGGACGCCTTCGAGAATACGACTCGTTGAATTAAACTGAAGCCATGATGCCAGAGCTCCACCATCGGCATCAGAAACCTGGAAATAATTACAATAATTTTAATCCTTTCATTAATTTAAGCACTTTGAGTGTGGATGACTGCAAAGAGTGCAAAAGAAATGGAGAAATGTACTATGGACCTTCTGTTTGGGCGTACACAAAAATAATACACATTATGCACAGTGTATTGCATAAATAATCATTAACATCCTTCACTAAATTGCCAGTTTAACTAAGGTCGGGATTAGAAAGCCGTTGAACCAATTTCTGGAGCCTAGGTGCTCACCAACCGAATTCCCTATCTGACGTTGATTTGGATCTAAGTACTTTGTCATCTTTTACGACACGTGCAGTCCACGGTTGATCTGCTTTTCAGCAACCCGGACACAACACGGGTAACATTTTATAAATATAGTGTACGTTAAAAATTGTTTTAGTATCTTCCCTTACTAACACAGCTTAAGTAAAACATAAATTCTGCAATGGCATAATTAATCCAATAAGAATAATTCGAGATTTTAAACCCAACAACTGCACATCTTTATCAACAATCATCATCATCATCGTCGTCACCCGTCGTCACCGTCGTCGGCGTCGTCGTCATCGTCATCGTCATCATCACCATCATCATCATCATCATCATCATCTTCTGTCATCAAATCCCTGTTTAACCATGGTCAGGATGCGAATAGACTTTCTCCAGTCCTCCCTGTCTCACACCATATCATCAGTCAAACCCCTATTATATCCATTCGTTTAAGTTTTGTGGTAATTACTGGAGCCTACGCGCTCACCAACTGAATATCCATTCTGACGCGGGTATGGATCTTAGTGCTTTAGTCGCAGAGAAGAGAAGGAATACTCACAGCATACACACGCACAGATCCTGCGAAAGCCTCGGCCGGTATCTCGTATCTAAATATCATTCCCACCACTGCCGTGGCGTCCTTTAAACCCCAGATTTCATGCTCTTCAACACCAGAGGGAGCCACAGGTAAAGTGTCATCTGTGAGATGTTGAGTCAGATCCAGGCCGATAGACAGCGTGATAAGAGAGAGTCCATAGACGAGAAGTGATGTTATCATCTCCATCACCAGTCTACCGGGGAATATCATCTCAGCTTTATTCGACAGATGACCGGCCAAACGTAGAGATTCATTCTACAGAGAGATGCAGCCATGTTTCCTCACTGAAACCACCATTATAAGCCAGATAAATAAGATTTTCTTAATCCCAAGTAATCAGATAAATAAGATTATCTTAATCCAAAGTACTCAGATAAATAAGATTTTCTTAATCCAATGTACTCAGATAAATAAGATTTTCTTAATCCCAAGTACTCAGATAAATAAGATTTTCTTAATCCCAAGTACTCAGATAAATAAGATTATCTTAATCCCAAGTACTCAGATAAATAAGATTTTCTTAATCCCAAGTACTCAGATAAATAAGATTATCTTAATCCAAAGTACTCAGATAAATAAGATTATCTTAATCCCAAGTACTCAGATAAATAAGATTATCTTAATCCAAAGTACTCAGATAAATAAGATTATCTTAATCCAAAGTACTCAGATAAATAAGATTATCTTAATCCAAAGTACTCAGATAAATAAGATTTTCTTAATCCCAAGTACTCAGATAAATAAGATTATCTTAATCCCAAGTACTCAGATAAATTCATATTCAACGTCTTTTACTACAAGTCGTAACTAATCTATTTAGAAAAGAACTAACAATTATCCAATGACACCAAAATTAAATTTCATCTCATTTACGTCTAGCAGAGAGCTAACAAACAAGTGCCTAAAAGAAAGGCGATCATCTGAAGACAAAGACATAAAAATAATGAAAGCAGAAAGTCTAGAACCCTACAGTTCTCTTATCACTATCATTATTTATCAGTTAACAAAGAACACAATAATTCTAACGAGATATCTTATCACTATCATTATTTATCAGTTAACAAAGAACCCTACAGTTCTGTTATCACTCTCATTAGTTATCACTTATCACAAAACGTATGTAACGCGTTTACACTATGACTACTAGAGAATATGTAACAAGCTCTGATAACGTAGCAAGCCTCAACATCTTACAGCACCTACAGCAGCAGAGCATGATTTCATGCTGAGTGGCTCGGTGTGTTGAGAGAGAGAGAGAGAGAGAGAGAGAAAGAGGCAGAGAGAGAGAGAGAGAGAGGCAGAGAGAGAGAGAGAGAGAAAAGGAGGGAGAGAGCGAGAGAGAGAGGCAGAAAGAGAGAGGGAGAGGAAGGGAGGCAGAGAGATGGGGGGAGAGAGAGAGAGGCAGAGAGAGAGAGAGAGGGAGGCAAAGAGAGGGGGGAGAGAGAGATAGAGAGAGACAGAGAGAGAGAGAGACAGAGAAAAGGAGAGAGCGAACAGACGGAGAGAGACTGAGACAGAAGACAGAGATACAGAAGTGAAGAGGAGGATAGAAACAGTGAGATAGATGGAGAAACAAATAGAGAGAAGGTGAGAGTTACAGAAAAAAGCTAAAAGTTAATGTTAACGTCAGTTTCCTCACTCGAAAGCGATGTCAGTGACGGGAGAGCCCAGGATTTGAACCCCGCACATACTGATCCACAGTGGCGATGTCGGTATCTTACCGACATCGCCACTGGCTCCAGCATACAGAGAGAAGAAGAGAAAGAGAAAGCGAGAGAAAGATGAAGGAATAGAGATAGAAGAAGGGATACAGTTAATCGTTTATAGACAAAGAGAAAGAGAGAGAAACATAGTTAAGTAAGAGAGAGAGAGAGAGAGAGGGAGAGAGCGAGAGAGAGAGTCACGGATAGAGACAGGGATATGAGAGAGAGAAATCATTGAAGCACAGGAGTGTAGTAGGAGTGAAAAGCCCTACATCGACAAATATTGATCGATACGACTCGAGACGCTCTCGCAGTATTTCACACATCCATACGCTTCCTACAGCAGCTCTAGTCACATAGATCTATATCTTAGTAACACATAGCACCACACATGTTCACACATAGTGCTCACCACACATGTTCATACATAGCACCATACATGTTCACACATAATGCTCACCACACATGTTCATACATAGCACCACACATGTTCACACATAGTGCTCACCACACATGTTCATACATAGCATCACACATGTTCACACATAGTGCTCACCACACATGTTCATACATAGCACCACACATGTTCACACATAGCACCACACATGTTCACACATACACTTCCTACAGCAGCCTCTAGTCACAGATCTAGATCTTAGAACATGTGTAGTGCTATGTGACAACATAGCACTACACATGTTCACACATTTGTTAAAGTTTTTTCATCTACAGAAACTTACACTTGTAACTTTATAATGAAAGTTTTCTGGCACTGATGCAGCAGAAATTACAAAAGAATTTTCCAAGAGTCATTTACAGAAGAAAGGTTGATAAAGAAAATCCTTGAGCAAATAATTATTCATTAAAATAAAGCATTATGATATATACTTATATATACACTCAGATCCAAACTATGATCCATAAAGAGCATTCGGTAAGTGGACGCCTAGTCTCCTCATACTGCTAGAAAATTTTACAATCCTGACCGTAGTTCATCTGAGATTCACGGGAATCTGATGATGATGATGACCCTAGTTAAACTGAGATTCAAGGAAATCTAATGATGATGATAATGATGACCCTAGTTAAACTGAGATTCTAGGAAATCTGATGATGATGATGATGACCCTAGTTAAACTGAGATTCAATGGAATCTGATGATGATGACACATGCTTAGCTAGCACCTTCCTCTCCTCTTCTATCACCTTCAGGACTCTAAGTACTAGACAGTTTTATCAGTGTCCCTAGCATATCACAACCTGATTTTGAGACTTAAAACATACAAAAAGCCTTTCTAAATAAAAATTTAAAACAGAAATAAGAAACTGGAATGGACAGCAAGCGATATAATAGTTTAAACTGTTTGCCTAGTGTTATATATACTGTAAGACGTATAATAATAATTAATATAATGTTATTTAAATGCGTAGTAAACTCTCTCTCAGTGTACTGTGAAGTAAAATCTACGATATGTAACTCTCATACCTTTCTTTTCATCATATTTTTAGACACATAAGAAATAATTTTCAAATCATCAAGCACCACCAATCTAATTTTCAGTTCATTTCTTTTCTCTTCCACTTGTCATGCCATACTACCACTTTAGCAAAACCTTCCTCCCTTTTAAAGGATATATTAAATTAATATCCAGCTCTTCTTCTAAACGAGGCACTTCATCGAACTCTTTAAACAGAGAAATTATATATTGATTCAGTCAAGTACATGCCAAACACTCTTGTATAGCAAATTTTATCATTTTACTAAATATTATTTTCTTATCTTGGCACCACATTTACATAAATATTAGAAAGAGCCTGAGCTCTGGGCTGCTATAGATAATAGCTGGTAAACTCGAAGATATTATAATTACTGCAAATTTTATTGTACTATTATAAAATCCCAGTCATTGTTATCCAAAATTACTTAAGTCTTAAGATTACCGAAATAGACATGATTTCTCTAAATTATCCCAACTATCCATCAGAAAATAAACATACCTGCTCAATAAATCATAATTACACATATAATAGAGAAACTCTTCGCAAAATTTTTGCTTGCCGGTAAATATCTTTTAAATAAATAGACTCGATCCTTGGAGTCAAGTCATAAAAATAAAAAGACGTAGTTGGATAGGCCATATGCTAGGACTAAATGAAAATACTCTAATTTAGAAAGGCTTTAAAATATAGTCTACTAAACAATAAAATGAGGGGAGGAATGTGAAATAAATAGACAGTAATTACACAATATAATAATGATATTGGTCAAATTAGATACTAAATTCAGTCTTACGCAGGGTGATGTTTATGACTTTGCGCAGGATCGTGATAGGTGGAGGCAGAGGGTTGAGGAAGCTGCTCTGGTGTCCACCGAGTGACGTTGCGCAGAGTACAGTAGTAGTAGATATCTTCCAGACTTCAGATTCATGAATGTTCAATATGATCAAACCAATAAGTTAGCTGCAGGTCATGGCTTCCTTGATATAAAACAACAAGACTAAGCAAGTGAAATATAAACAAGTGAAGAATACAATCACAAAAATTGCAACTGTTGTCACTAACTTAAGAAATACTTATGAATATATGTTCATTTTTACCTCCCTTTTCATCATTATGAATTTTATATTTTATATTACAAGAACAGCCTTGCTAGATGCTAAATATTCTATGACGTTAGGAGATGGCTTGTCATTCAGGAAAATATTTTAAATAAGGCGTTTATATCTCGGAGTGTAAAAGGAACAAAGTTAGCTGGTCATAGTTATATTATTAATCACAAAAGTAATTAAAAGACCACTAAATAAATAATAATAATAAACATTTACCAATTGATTGATTATTAGATCCCGACATTAGTGTCACAAATACCAAATTCTGCTCAAAATAAAAAATTAAAGCATACATTAATTCTATCCCAAGACCATATATAAATATATCGCATCCTATATTTCATATGCTTAATTATCCCTGCATACCATAAAGACTAAATAAATTGAAAGAAACCGTCGAAATGTAATGTTTTATGTAACATACTTCAGAGCTGCCAATTCATTTTTGAAACCAAAAAGATGATATCACAACAATAGCAACAACAATTATATTACTGTTAGCAAGTAGAGCTATGCTAGCAAGCAAGTGTGCATTTAATAAAGAATTACGATTCTATATCTTTAGCTCTTTGCTACTACCTTTATACACCAGTAGATAAATTGAGTGCTGCAGAATCAAGTAAAAGCTGGCAGACAATATTTAATTAATTGCCCTCCCACCGTAAATATATACTTCTTTCCATCCGGATCACCTTTTGATCATCTGATCGGCTTCGCTTAGGACCTTACCTCTCTTCGGCATAGAGGCCTATTTATTTTTCGGATTGGTTTGAAAGGATATTGATCTTAATTGAAACGTGTATTGTGAAGACGTCAGACATATCAGTCTTGGATGAGTGAATGTATTAATTGAATAATTTATTTAATTGAAACATGATTTGCATCTGATGAATGAATTTTAATTTTAATTGAATTATTTATTTTATTCTGATGGACTATGATGTCGTGTTGCTGATGTCGGTACTAGAAAATGATGTCATATTGCTCTTGCCCGTGCTATACGAAGATGTCTATTGGCACACTGCTCTTGCTATTTCTAGACAATGATGTCATATTGCTCTTACACATGCTAAATAATAATGTCATATTGCTCTTGCCCTTACTAGACAATACTGTCATATTAGTCTAGCACGTGTTAGACAACGATATCAATTGTACAGAATTTAGCATCTTACATGGGATTTTGCACCGTATTTGAATCCAAAAAGTGCAAAATACGATGTCAAATCCAATATATACAGTCTACAGTGTCAGTGGCATTCTTCAATATACATATATTTATTTCTAAACGTCGCTTACTGTTGCATAACAGCCAAATTTCTAAACCATAGAAATAACAATGAAAATGAGATGGATGATTTGAATTTTATTTCACAAATGTAGGCCCTACAATGACACATGCAGACCACTACACACACACACGCATTATAGTGAATAATCAACTATGTTGATATCTATCACTTTTAAAACCATATGTTTAATCCGTTAGGCAATTTAGACCATTTTCCGTTTAACCAGTCCAGTGAATGTCTGAGGTTTTACTCTCAGATTAGCGCGGCTGGGATTCGAACCCACGAGGGTTCAATACACCTCTGGATTTGTCATTTAAAACTTCATGACGTTACCCCTACGCTATTTAGACATTTCACTACATAGGCCTACATGTACATGTATGTATTAATATTACATGTAATTGCAATATAAGAAGAATTAGAGCCTTTTGTAAGTTGACCGGGTGTCCTTGGGCGTAAAGTTGAAACAATTAGATGAAGCTATTTATCTGCCTAATTAAGTAAACTTTATCAGCTGTTGCGCGAATATAATTAATTAACCGACCGTCTTAGATATAATACAAGTCCAATAATTACAGGGCCGAGAAATAATGAATTGATTATGACACACTTTCCGAGCGAATTTAAATATAATATAGGAAGACAGAGAAGAATGGAAGCGTTATAATACGGTTATAAACCAAGGACCTGCCAGAAGGCAGTGCACTAAGAGCGAGCGAGCGAGCAAGAGAGAGAGAGAGAGAGATTTTAAACTCTAAATAATTATTTTAAAGAAATTATTCTTAATCTAAATTTAACTTTTCTAAATCTAATTATATTTTTTATTACAAAATCGACTTCTTTCTCAGAGCTGCATGTACTTTCTTCAAAATTTCTTAGAACAGATATATCTAGAGATAAGCACTATCTTCTTTTTAAGTAGTTAAACTTAGTAACTTTTCAGTTACTAATTCCTCGTAAAAGTGTGACGATTAATTGTCAAGGTTGAACGAAATAGCCATGGAAACAAGTAAACAGACACTAGCAGGTGAAGGCCGGACGCAGTGTGTTGACGCACAAATGCTGTTTTTGTATTGTCGATCCTAGCAGTTTGATCTTAAAAGCACAAAATAATCGTTTCCAATGAGTTTCTTTCATATTAGAAGAAGGAAAATGATAAAATGCTTTGCAACCGTATGTAATCAATTCCTTCTACAGGGTAAATACCAATATAAATGTCAAATTAAGAAGCATTTTAATAATTTTTCTTGTATTTACCATTGTGTTCAATGCATTGTTTCGAAACAAACGACTATCAGCTGTAGCGTCGTCACGTTAACAGTGACTTCATTACTTTTACGCAGGATTTGACCACCTCTAGAAGAATGCACCCGCTACGTAAGCAATCAGACTCACCACTGATTTTGATTACAACAAGGCCGATTAAAAGTCAGCTGACGGTTATTCGTACTTTTGTCCTGGAAATTTGATTAGAAATTGTCAAACCTCGTTGTCCTAATTAAGAAGCTGATATTCCAAAGCTAAATGTAAATATAGGTAATTAATAATAATAATATTATAACAATGCTACAGTCATCAATGACAACATCGAGCTCCATTGAGACAAAGTCAAGCTAGCGAGCAAAACAAGGTCTAAAAACGGTGCAAGAGATAGTTACTGGAATGTTTTTGCACAATGGCAAAGAGTGTAGATACCGTGGCATCCACTAGTGGACCGACCGGCCTGGGTTCAAATCAAAGACGATAGAAAATAACTGATTAGCAGGTAACCATGATACAAATGAGAAATGAGCTCTTTCTTAGTCGTTCGACTACATACATGTATTTGGTGCACAGCATAAGTTCACATAATTTAGACTTCTAAGTAACTAAACATGCAAAGTAGAAAGAAATCAAAGTAACGAAAGTTTACTGGCTGTGGTTTCATATTGTCCACGAAGTCGTCATGGAGGACGATAACACTCTAATTGCTCTAATTGTTTCATTATCTCTAATCCTACTTGTTCTAATAATTAGTTTCAACCATTTCCGGAATTGGTTTGGTTTCTATACATAGTGATATTTTTTATATGAATGTCTGTGATTTTTCCGTTATATTGTTATTGTGCAAGGAAATGAATTCTAGTAAACACTGTAGTATTATATTTAAATTTGACAGGACTACAACTTGATTAAAATAAAAATTTGATACCGACCCTAGTTAAACTGGGATTCAAAGGAAGAAGATGATGATGACAGGACCTGCCGCCCTACACCATGCATGGCCTGTAGTGGCTGCTTGGACTCTCACATATCCCAGAGTGACCCTGACCTGGAGTGTTGTAGCGGAATAAATCGAGCAGAAAAATCGAATGTAGTAAAATAGGCCTACCAATGCAAACATGTAGCTAAGCCTAATAAGGTAACATAAACATAATTCTATATAAGATGTATATTCCATATTGATCTCTATTTCTATATCGCAGATTGATCTGGGTGAATTGATCTGTAGAGACGTGTGCTATGGGGACGTCCCTGACATCATCCCTGGATGATGAAACGGATGTTAAACCTTTATTATTATTATAAGAATATGATAATAATTTAGTAATTTTGAACAATATTATTATTAATCTGAATATTATTATAATATTATTATCAATATTATAATAATAAGAGTTTAAATTTACTAATTGTTTGCATTATAAAGGCCACAAGAAATGGTGTTTTGATTCGACTACTGTTGAATTAATTCTACCCACGACTTCTATTGATTCCAATTTAGAGCCACCCCTATTTCAATTAATAAGACAAGTAACAATTAATTATAACAAACGTGACTCTGGATAAATTATCAACTAATTAGCGTTAAAAAGATAAAGAAGTGAGTACATGAGGTAATCGGAATAACTAAGAGAGATACAGAGAGATACAAAGAGAGCGAGTACAAAAATGTGAAGATAAATAGAGAAATACAGAGAGATACGGAGAGAATGAAGTGCAGATACAGAGAGATACAGAGAGCGCGAATGCAAATAAATAGAGATATACAGAGAGATATGGAGAGATACTGAAAGTTTGAGTGTAGATACGGAGAGATATAGAGAGATATAGAGAGATACAGAGAGATACACAGAGGTACGCAGATGTAGAGAGACAGAGCGATACAGAGAGCGCGAGTGCAAATAGAGATATACAGAGAGATACCGAGAGATACTGAAAGCTTAAGTGTAGATACGGAGAGATACAGAGAGATTCAAAGAGATACACAGAGACACACAGATGTGCGCAGATATAGAAAGATACAGAGAGATACAGAGAGCGCGAGTGCAGCTGCCAGTAAACGATACTGAGATAACGAGAGCGAGTGCATAGAGGGAGATACAGAGATGAGTGGAGATAAAGAGAGTAAGTACATATGCACTAGTGCAGATGTACTTACTGTTTTGTAATAGTGGCGGTTGCACTGAACAGTGCAAGGCTATATAATAAACACAGCATCAAGTAGGCGAATATTACATTAGAGGTTACACCACAATTACACAAAACTTGTTCTAGTTGTCGATGTTAGATTTATACATGAACTAGAAAATATAGACTTATAAAAATAGACTTATACATAACATTTTAACTTTAGTTAAGTATGTTATGAACATTTAAAGAACTTGTCCAGCATTGATCATTTGAATTTATAACGGAAATCTGAATTATTTACATAAATACCTGCGTTTAGGGTATGTAAACGGTAAAATTGCGTTTTGGTAAAATTGAGTTTCTGTAGTTGTATAACTTAACCTATGGTCAACGCATAATCAAGTTTGTCAATTTTAGACAAAGCAGCAAAGACTAGAGTTAAATTAACTCTAGATGCAATTAATCCAATAAAATAGCAAGATTCTAAACAATACACCATGAACGTGGGTACAGTGGTAGATACAACGGTGGCTAAGCTGATACAGCTTTCGGTCGAATCTCTAGATGCATTGGGTTTCAGGGGCATCGTCCCCCATTCGGGGCAGAATGAAACCAACTTTACGTCGACCCTGTTTGAGAGCGAAGAGGGAGAATTCAGGCTTCTACAGCCTATCTGGGACCTACGTCTAGGTAGGGAGGAATACGTTCGGTCCCCTCTTTTCCCCATTATTCTTTCCGTCAGTGTCTATTTCCTGACAATGGTGCCGTTCACAATTATAGATCTGTTTGGAAAGAACTGGAAAACTATTCAGCGGTACAAGATACAGCCAGACAGGGTGGTCACGTGGCCGGTAAGTTCACTCTCCATTTCAGTATAATTTACTTTTATTTCCAAACCCACTATTGGATAAATTTTTGCAATTATAAATTGACTGTAGTATGGGATATTGTCGATTTTAACAATTATTGGATATGAACTTGCTTTTTGGATTTTGGATAGGCACCGTTTTTTATCTTATTGGCTTTACTCGTCAGTTTGGCTTTGGTTTCATAGTGCTCGATGTTGTTTTTGTCGGCAGTAGCACTCATACTTTTGTTGCGGTATTGCATCGGTATTGCACCGACTGGTTAAGCGTAACCAAGGCTAAATCCAAGTTTAACGTCAGTTTTCTACTTGAGCACCTGTCTGAGACAGGAAGAGAACTGGATACTCCGTATTCGCTCATGAGATGTCGAACAACTTGCCAATACACTACCGTCTTGACACCGTACTATAAGCAGAAGCTTGCATTTCTTCATTTGATAGCTAATAGCCGTACAATAGACAGTGATCTACCTTGACTTTTCTTGTCGATTGTAACTGGTATTCTGGTAAACATGTTGATATGTCAGTACTATATTATACTCAGGCTTTCATATTTCTCACATCCTTTGTCAGATAAATCTTTCTCGATTGAAAAATAGTTTTATTAACCTGGTTAATACGGAGAGACTGATTGAGTGATTGACTGGGTTGCTTCTTTGTTTCTTTGGTTGGTTGGTTGATTTATTGGCAGATGAATTGATTGATTAAGCGCTTGATAGGATAAACTAACTGCCTTGATTTACCATGTTGATCAACCTACCAGTTTATATTAGATTGTCATCATCATCATCACCACCATCATCATAATCATCATCATCATCATCATAATCATAATCATTTTCTTCTTCCCGTGAATCCCAGTTCATCTAGGGTCGGGATTATTCTAAATACCTCTAAATTATTCACTAACTTTAATAAAAGTTTAGCGATTATTAAATTTCCCTAAATATTCTATCATCATCATCATCATCATCATCATCATCATCATCATCATCATCATCATCATCATTATCATCATCATCATCACCGTCATCATCATCACCGTCATCATCATCATCATCATCATCATCATTATCATCATCTTCATCTTCCCTTCGCTTTGGAAAAATGTAGCAATTTATAGAGCCTAGGCGCTCACCAACCCAAATATTCTAGAAATATTCTAAATATCCTAAATATTTTCCTTCATTTCATTCCAATCAACTGTCTATTCATACAGGCAATCAAGAACGCCATGCTGGAAACGATATGGAACCACATGATGTACATCCTTCCGGTATCCGTGGCCCAGTGGGTCTGGACTCCGGACACTGACCTGCCCAACGTAGCTCCTGGACTCTGGGAATTCTGCTGGCAGCAGTACGCCTCCCTGGCCATCTTCGACGCCGAGTACTTCGTCTGGCACTTCCTCCACCACAAGATCCGGTACCTCTACAAACACGTCCACTCCGTGCACCATCACTACAGCAGTCCCAGCAGCTGGGTCACCCAGTATCTCCATCCCTACGAGCTCATCATGGTCGGCATGTTCACCACCACCTCACCGTGGTTCTTTAATGCTCATCCCATGACCCAGTGGTCCTTCATGCAGTTCAGTATTCTGGTCAGCGTCGATGCGCACATAGGCTATGATCTACCTTTCTTACCCCACCATTGGGCGCCGTTCTGGGGTGGGTCTATCAAACACGATATGCATCATCAGAGACCACTGACCAACTTTCAGCCGTTCTTCAACTGGTGGGACCGGATATTTGGAACAGAGTGCCCGGGGCAGTTGGCTGGTGGGTATAAGACGTCGAACCTCAGTGAGTGGGAGACGAAGAAGACGACGAGTGAACCTGGTGGACCTGCCGCGGGGCAGTACGAGGCTGTGTTTGAATCTAAGAGATTCTAAATCACAGCGTTAAACGTATTAATCATTGATGTACACTTTCCAAATATGTGATAGTTAAATTGACTGTATGTCATATGCTTGGTTCTTCATCGCTATAGGCTACTGTGTATTGAAAGAGAAATTAAACACCTATTTAATGGTAAAAAAAACTAATGCTAACGTCAGTTTCCTCACTCGAAAACGATGTCAGTGACGGGCGAGCCCAGGATTTCCACTTACTGATCCGCGGTCGAATATGTTACCAACATCGCCACTGGCTCCAGCCGATACGAAAATACGCTACCTATTTTAAAGCTTTTGATGAAGGTTGAATTTAATTTAATTTTTGCCTTTGGATCAGAATGGATGACGTCTACATTTCATATCGTTGTGCAGTTATTGCCCATATTTTTATGATCAATTATAAAATAGATTGCATTAGTCTATGTACTAATATAAATATAATAATATCAATATATCTGCATAATATTATGCAGAAGCTGAGACTCGAAAGTATTTCATAATAAAATTTAAGCCGAGAGATATTGGTATCTCTATGACAGCTTATCCTAAAACTTAAAAATATCTTATTTCTTATACATAAAACAATTCTAAATTTATTACCAGTTTGGCCTTATCATATGGTGCTCAATGTTGTCATTGCTATACTGAAAATGATTTTAGGACATAGCTTGCTCCTTGATAATGACGCGCTTAGAACTCATTTTGACCAGTGATACATGTATGTTATATCACATAACTTGTGGACCTTGCTTTTCTTTGGCATTCCTGCCTGCTGCTTAATTTATTTTACTAACTACTCGTCGTTATTTTGCTACTTTTTATTGTTTTTGCTTAGAAACATTTTTGTGTTTGTTTTGTTTGCATCTTACGCTATTGCGGTTTTATTTGCATCTTACGCTATTGCGTAATATCTTTATTAATTTTCAAGCAGTTAAATATGAACGGGAGTGGGGAGGGGCATGTGGGAAGCTCTCTCACAAAACAGGCCCCCAATGTAGCTGCCCCTCAATGGCACCATCAAAGTCTTTCATATCTGCAAACATTTTCGCTCTCCGTTTAGCCTTTAGCAGTGTCAGATTTAACAGTTTGAAAGTGGTAGGGTAATGATGGTGCTTTATATCTGGTAAAGCTAAGGTTAACGTCAGTTTTCTCACCCGAAAGCGATGTCAGTGACGGGCAAGCCCAGGATTTGAACCTCGCAGATACTGATCGCGGTCGAGTATCTTAACTACGTCACAACTGACTCCAGCCATCAACATCTTTCTGCCTCATTTTCAATGGGAGTTTTAGCTTATCGCGCATTTAAACATGAGTAGTAAAGAAGAGCGTATAGGGGAGCAAACACTCGAACCCTTCGAATATTCTAACTCATTTTGACCCTCCTCCAGCCTTCCTCCAAGTTTGTCTATGCTGTTTTTTGTATTTAAAACAACAGTATATTTGTATTTTTGTTTCGAATTTTTTGTTTGTTTTGTTATCTTGTTATTATTAGCATTTATTTTACTAATGGTTTACACGTTGTCTGCATTATGATGGTTTTGATAAGCGAGATAACTTGGCTAGGAACAGTTTAATGTTCTGCACCAGTTGAATGACCGCTTCTTGGATTGGATTTGGTACGGCAGTATGCGAGACTTTTTCCTGGAAAGTTTTGTCATGTTACTTTAAGTTTAATGAAATTATCTT
The DNA here is from genome assembly GCA_905160935.1 of Enchytraeus crypticus. NCBI lineage: Eukaryota > Metazoa > Annelida > Clitellata > Enchytraeida > Enchytraeidae > Enchytraeus > Enchytraeus crypticus. The sequence goes on from CAJHZI010000528.1 coordinate 1,730,049, forward strand.
GATAGTAAAGAATGATATTTTGTTATTAAGAATACCATAAATTTATAGCTGAAATTGTAATGATTACTATTAAGTTATTGCTCCCGAGTGAGGTATGAAATTGCGAGTGCCTTTGGATCCCCTTAGATTTTTATATATTGGCTTATTAAACAAGCTGGCATGATGATTTATTAAGACACGATTTATTAAAACATACAGTACGTCTGTTGTACAATTTTGCAATTTATCCAGTACTTATTTGCTTTATACACTAATATTGTTTATATCATCTATCAGAATAACATTGCATTTGAACTGCCATTGCTGCATTGCAGTGTTTGTAACCTTGTGCTACAGTATATAGGCCTGTAGTATAGTTGTACATAACCTCTGGAACAAAAGTGAATGCACTATGTCAGGCCTATGTCATCTATTAGATACGATTAAAACGAAAATTAAAGAATAAATAAATTGTTACTATTTTTACGTGGATGTGTAAATGACATATTGTGACTCGATAAAATAAATTATTTATCATGCTCTGCTTAGTCTAATTGGCTCTAATTAGGTTTAATTGATTGTGCAAACAGAATCCTATTTGTAATTATTTAATTACTGTCAATATTACATTTTTAATTAATTCACATAAGGCCTAAACACCTTTAAATGAGATATGAGAGATTGTTTTAATTTATTTTCCAATTACAGAAAAATAAGACAATAAATTACGCTGACAGTTCAATAAAAACAATGAGTGGACAAAATCTATCAATATCCAGGACAATACCTCTTAATTGGATCATTGGATTGTAATTCAGTGATACAATGCATATTAAAATGACTGCATTATACTTTGTATCCAGCACAATTAGGACCTATGCTGTACTGAATACAGAGTATTCTGATACCATAGTGATGCTAACAACACTTTAGCCTACTAATAGTTCTGTAATTACAGCTGTCTGTTCTACATTTGTAGGTAATCGACAGAAGAGACTCATACTCTAGATAGTGAGTGATATCATTGATATGTCAGTGCTACAGCTCTTGACACAGATAGCATAGGCGTAGGTCTATAGTCAAGGTTGTCAGCCCAAGCTTCCCAAGTACTATACTGTATGTATAGCGTCTCTAAAAACAGACTTAATTAGGTGCATATGCACTAACTTTCAAGCCTCCAAAACTAATTATCCTACCAATTCGATAATTATTGGCAGAGAATTGAACCACCCGGGGCACCCTCACCCGGGGCACGCTCACGCAGGGAACCCTCACACGGGGAACCCTCACCCGGGGCACCCCCACCCGGGGCACCCCCACACGGGGCACCCCCACCCGGGGCACCCTCACCCGGGGCACCCCCACCCAGGGCACTCACGTACACCTCACGTTAAACTCCTCTCGGCACACATCATGCTCGGATGTGCCCTCAGTAAGGCATTCGAGCCCCAGCAATCAAGATCTGCCAATTAAGCCCTGCAATTTCCGTCCCAGTATCCCTGTATTGTCCGCAGCGATAGGCCTACATATATCTGGGCCATTTCGCTGCGGCCGCAGCCATATCCATAAATATCTTCCCAAGTGACGAGTCGAAGCTCGCACCGCCGACCAGAGACGAGACGCCTCGAGGTCAGCAGTCAAGCAGAGGAGGGATTGACCGAGGTCAGTCCCGCCTCTATCGTAAGATCGAGAGGTTTGCAGTCAATTGTTACAGTCTCAATGAACTGATGACAAATGTGATAAGAACTGGGCCTTTTGCACTGCCTCAGAGACGCCACGGTCACGTGGTTGTAGAACAGATTAAATCCGGATAAGCTACTTTAATTTAATTCAGATAATTTAATTTAGTCGCAGTACTCACCATAATATTTTTGCTAATTTCAGAGAAGAATGGTAACAGTACATTTTACGCTTGAGTTGTTTTTTGACGGAATGGTAAATAAACACACTAAACAAGTAAACATCGTATTTTGTTTTATTTTAATATATTGCGAATTATGTGATTAAATTGATAATTAAAGTATTGATTATATTGTTTAATAAAATTAAGAAAGTATTTTGGCTAAACTGTGATATATGAACGAAGTGAAAATGGGTAAAATTGGTCTTTAATGTGTAGTTTATTCGTCTGTGTATTGGTAATGATATCAGACGTGTTGTTATGTAGATTAGACCAAACTCTAAGATCAAGACCAAGACCAGACCCCTCGAAACCAAGAGACTAGACCTAGGCTGAATGCCTTTTATTTGCGTGTATTTGGATTAAACATGTTACAGAGAAAAGAAAGTTTATTTATAATATTAATGATTAGCAGTCTGAGTAAAATTGTACAATGTAATAAAGTGTGCATACAAAAATCTGAGTCGGTGCAACAACTATACGATTAGAGTGCTACTGTTGTCCTTGACAACATCCAGTACTGTGGAACCAAATCAAACCGATGAGCAGAGTGAGGAGTCCATAATTGTTGCGAGCCAAAATCTGTGTAATCAGTCCAAGGAAGGGTACTAGCGGAATGGAAGTTTGTGTGTTGGGCTCTGTTAATATTTTATTAGGGCTGCAGAGTTGTAAATTTTTGCCTGTTGGAAGGGCTAATGGTATTCATCCATTATTGTAGTTTTATTGCTTTCTTATGCTGTTCCATGTTTTAAATGACTATAATTTTGTGTTTAGATGTATCTGTGATAATTTTTGGTAAAAGTTCAACAATGGCGCAAAATCTGATGGTTTCAGTGGAGGAATTGAAGAGCAGGGGTGCTGAAGAGTTGGCTCGACTTCTTAGGGTATGTGACTATTGTTTGCTACTTTAAAATGTGTTTTGAAGTGTACGAGAGTGTGTTATAGATTTTAATATTATGTTATGTTATATATTTATTTAATATATTATTGTATTATAGCCTTTAATATATCTTTTGTAAAGGGTAGCAGAATGTAACATAAGACAGATATCAGATATTGTAACTTAAATTCTTAAAGTACTGTTAGAAATATATATATTTAGATATATATTTAGATATTGTAACTTAAAATACTTTTAGAAATTTGTTTAGTGGCTATTTAAGTAAAATATCTTTAAAAAAAGTTGAAATAGCTATTTGGTAACATTTGAACATCTATTTCTTGATTGATCAATTGACTGCTAGGCTCAAATAATAGAGGAGATTCTTAACGCAGAAGAAATGTAGAATTTAATTTTGGAATTTTAAAACTAATTGAAGAGAAAAATGCATTGTAATGTGGATGACCTGGTTTATAAGTTTGCTCATCTTGTAGTCGATTGATTGACTGAATGATTGACTGATTGACTGATTGATTGATTGATTGATTGACTGACTGCTAGGCTCAGATAATAGAAAATCGCAATTTGCTGGCGGAGAGAGAGAAGTTACGTTGTGACGTCAGTGACCTCACAGATCTCTGCTGTTACCTTGACGACGAGAGACAGAAGGGCTTAAAACAAGTAGAGGTCTATTGATATGATTAGCTATGTTTATGAAAGCTTTAACCTAGTTTATTATAAGTTTATTCTATATATTCTATATTTATTCAATGAGTTTATTAATAATAATAATAATAATAATAATAATAATAATAATAATAAAGGTTTAACGTCCATTTCCTTATACAAGGACGATGTCAGGAATGTCAATAATTGTATAAACTCACTCTTCAGTATTGCTCCATAATGAGCATTTCATCAATAGTATCTTAATTCTATGTAAGTCAGTATTTTTCCAATAAATAGGAGGTCTAAGATACATAATACCACTACTTACTATCTGCTCTTATGCCCGATTACTTTTTGCTAAGTTTACAGATCCTTAAAAGTTAATTGCATCATAAAGACTCACTAAATCTTAATTTAGCCTTTGACTTTAAAGTGATTTGAATATTTGGGTGTTTGCCTATTCTCTTCTGTCTCTCTCTCTCTCTCTCTCTCTCTCTCTCTCTCTCTCTCTCTCTTATTGCAATGTCTGCTGGCAGGTCCATGAAATATAACGCCTCCACTCTTCTCTCTCATCCGTTTCTTCTTTATGTCCACATACGAGTGGACCTGTTCTTTTTCAGTTGTTATATATTCAATATTTTTAAATTAATAATACTAGAATTTGTCATATTATAATTTGTATCATTATAATTTTAGTATTATAATTTATATTTTGATTACAAATTATAATACTAAATAATTTGTATTAATAATACTATAATTTGTGGTATTATAATTTGTATTATTATAATTTTAGTATTATAATTCGTGTTATAATTACAAATAATAATACTAAATAATTGAATTAATAATACTATAATTTGTCATATTATAATTTGTATTATGATAATTTTAGTATTATAATTTTTATTTTTATTACAAATTATAATACTATATAATTTGTATTAATAATACTATAATTTATCGTTGAATTGGCGTCGGCAGGAATGGACAAAGTATGGCAAGCACACGACATCAGTGATGAGGAGCGACGTATCGACCTATCAGCAGAAACTGAGTGAACTGGAACAAAGAGCGGAGCAGCTCGTGCGTGAGAACCTAGACCTTAAAGAACTCTGCCTGTGCTTATCAGACGACTTGAAACGAGCGTCAGCCACTAGCGGAGGTGTTAGAGTGACTGATAAGAGACTATGAGTGATAAGAGACTGTAAGTGATAAGAGACTGTGAGTGATAAGAGACTATGAGTGATAAGAGACTATGAGTGATAAGAGATCGTAAGTGATAAGAGACTGTGAGTGATAAGAGACTATGAGTGATAAGAGACTATGTACCAGTAGAATCGTTGAAAATATTCTATCATTACATCGTCTTATGCGTCATCTGATGTATAGCTGAAATCAAATCTTCTCGTACACTGCCATGTTTTTCTTGTCTTTAAAGGGAACACAGTCTATCTATTCAGCAAGCTGTACCTTTTACAAAAGATCTATTTTTCTACAGCTAGTGTGATGACTTCGTTATAGGGAAATGTTGGTTTCTGATGATTTTTCATTTCTTTTTTATGCATGCGCTCCAGTGGGCACATAAAAGAAACTATTTTCTTAGATTCAACTTATGGAGAAAATTTGGTAATTTACAAATTATACATTAGAGTTTACCTCTTACTAATGCCTGAAATAATGCCTGTACTATATATGACGTCCCTGACATCATCCCTGGATGAGGAAACGGATGTTAAACTTTTATTATTATTATTACCAGTCCTGTACTGAAATATCTCGACATGAAATGAATTTATCGTCAGAACACTACGTATGGAACAGAATACTCAGTGGAAAAAATTTCTTATCAATCAACTGTGGTTCAGTTTGTGAAGTTAAACTGGCACTACTGTTTAGCATATAATTTCTTAATGATAATGTGTGGAGAAGCTAGGTCATCAGTTCTCTCGTCAGTTTTCAAAACTGGCGAGCCCACTCACGATCAAATTTATCTGTTTTTGAACAGATAAGTTTGATGGCAAAAGTGACCGTGTATGGCCACTGTAATGATTTGAAAGCGTAATGACTGAATTGATGATGGAATTTTGTATAGTTTTGTTTATTTGGACAGAAATGTGCCTTGGAACAGTTGTTGAATGAGAGAATATCGGCTCATTCTGTGTATTGATTTTCGATATCAAGATTTAGAAATGTTCAAATGAGACTTTAATCATTAATTAACGAAGTATGTTTAATTCTATTTTTGATGTTATATATTGGATTGTATTGTATTATATTTTGTAATTATGCTAAAGTTCATAAATATTTACCTTTTAAAGGAATATGGTTTTTATTTGTACTTGATAACATGATTATTTGGCACAAATGAAGCACAATACGTACTTAGACGATGGCTTAAGTCATGCATCATCATCACCATCATTATCATCATCATCATCGTCTTCCTTTGAATCCTAGCTAAAAGAGATAGACGAAAGTTTAAAATCGTATGCAGCTTCTACTTCATTCCAGAATAACTTATTACTGGCTGGAGCCAGTGGCGATGCTAGTAAGATACTGTATTCGACCGCGGATCAGTATGTGCGGGGTTCAAATCCTGAGCTGGTACGTCACTGACTTCGCTTTCGAGTGAGGAAACTGACGTTAACATTAGCTTTACCAAATCTAAAGGCTTCCTGTTGATATTTATATATTTCCAAACTTAATCTCGGCATCAAATTGATAGTTTGGTAGGGTTTTACGTCACAGTTCAGCTACAGGTTTAAATTCATGTTAAGCCATTCCGTCGTACACAAGGCCTGCCTTACACTCATGCATGAAGCGAGTGAAATTAGTGACACTATATTCTGCTTTAGGTCTGAACTACTGAACTCTCAGTGAAATTAGACTCGATTCACTTCACTGCAGTATTGGTGACTGCAAACTCACATCTAAGCTCAGTTTCTGTTATGAGAAGTAACATGGAAAATGACAGTAGCACGATCTGTAAGGTTTTAGACTGCGGATCAGTAGATATTGAGTTATATTACGTAAAACACCATCCAGTCAATGAATATCTTCTAGACATTAGTTTAATGACTGGCGGGAGCCAGTGGCGATGTCGATAAGATACTCGAACGCGAGTCAGTATTTGCGGGGTTCAAATCCTGGGCTCTCCCGTCACTGACATCGCTTTCGAGTGAGGAAACTGACGTGAACATTAGCTTTTTTAGCTTGTTACTCTTAAATCCACCGTAAATGATATGCACGCGCTGTAAGACCTATACTTAGTAGAGTGTATCAGCAGTAACGGACATGTAACTGATGCGATGTTTGAACAAATTAACCACTTTGGATTTTGAAGAAACAAATGCTGAAATTTCTTTGCAAATTATCATTCAGAAAATGTCTTACGAATACACGAGGAAACAGACTTTAAACTTAACTTTTAACATTTAAATAACGTACACTTACTTTTAGATTATTTACTATTACTTTTTATATCATTTTTAAATACAGAAGTGTCGCCATCTCATGAGGTTTCTTGTCTAAAGAGTCTGCTCCTAAAATCTTTACTCATTTTATTTCTATTTTGACCAGATTTAGTATAAAATGTCTTTAGATTCACTTCACAGTCACTTTCATCTTTAATCCTATCTACAGCCTTACTCTCACGCTTTACTTCACGCCGTTCTAAATCCTTTTTTACGTTACAACTGGTCGGTCCTTCGTAATAGAAATAGTCCAAAGCCAGTTCTTCATCACTCAGAAAAGACTCCGATGAATTAAATTTGCTATTATTTGAATTCTCAGACCCGCTGGATCGGCACCGAATCTTGTCTTTCATTTCGCGCGCAGACGATCGGCAAGCGAGATCTAGTTTAACCCGAGGCAGACCGTACTTGTAGAAACATTTTCTTCTTAGATGTGTGGAACATTGCGGCCAGGCGGAGTAAGCAAGCAGAGTCCTAGGATTGTTCGTAGGATGATCCGGGTCACTGACTGAGCGAGTTAGGAATCTCTCCAGGGACTCAACGTCTCCGGACATGTTAGATCCACTGAGCACAGCATCCACCAATCGATCGTTAAGCATCATTATCCACTGCAGCCAGGAGTGGAGGTTACGTCGGATGGCGTTCTGGAAATCGTTCTTTTCCGAGTCCGGAGTGGGACAGGGACACGACATGACTGCTCCGTGTTGTCGTGGATCACTGGGCTCTAAATCGAGTTAGTGTGGGACGACATTGCTCTTCCGCCAGGCTACTAGAGTTAATGATTGAAGACGGGGTTCTGAATATTAGATGTTGTCGTGGATGGACATTATCGGACTTTTTTAAGTTTTTCTGTTAGCATCGAAAAGCTTATCCAGTCAGTAGGCCTAAGTTTCATTTGAGTTACGTCGATTTAACTTTATCACAAACTCTTCCGGTTTTTATATTTTAGATTTAAGCTTCTCAACCTGTTTTGATTTTGAATTAACAAAAATTAATTAACATTAACATTAATTAACAGAAAGTTCAAGTTATTGCAAGTTTATGTAAACTATTTTCCCGGTTATAGAAGATCTTCTTGATGAGTTTGATCCGGAGTAAACAATTAACTTTCTTCAAATTAAGAATATGAAAATATGGTAGAAAATATAGACGCTAGGCCTATCGTAAATAAATTATTTAAATGCTCTGTCATCTGGTTTCAATAATTATAGTACGAATATTTTAAGAATTAAATGAAATGCAAAATTTTAAAGTTGTGTAATTATTAACCGAGTGATTGTAGGCTATTTACGTATTACTAACTAATACTAAACTGTCTACAATTATACACTTAATACTCTCTCTCTCTCTCTCTCTCTCTCTATCTATCTATCTATCTATCTCTCTCAGCGCACTGCCTACTGGCAGGTCCACGGTATATAACGCCTCCACTCTTCTCTGTCTTCCGCTTTCTTCTTTATGTCCACATATGAGATATGAGTGGGTCTTTAAATCATCTAACATACCTCATCTCGGCCTGCCTCTACCTCTTTTTCCTTCCATTCTACCTTCTACGACTTTTTTTAATAGACTTTCCCCCTTAGAATGTGCCCTATACAACTTTTCTTCCTATTTCTTAATACATTTATTAACTATTTACACTTAATACTATAAATATAATATAATAAAGATTGAAAAGGAATCACTCGATAGCAGTAATAATAATTGAATGATCTACACTTTACTTTGCTAACTCTCAATTGGTGTTCATATAGAACCTATAGATCAATACTGACGAAAATTACAGTAAGTTAGCATTACCGTGCTGCAATTTGCTGCAACTAAATCTATAAGTCTACTTTAAATTAACTCGTACGAACTATTTCAAAACTGAGCACAATGCTAATAAACTGCTGATGATGTGGGTTTAACGTCAAGGTCTGAAACTCTGAAACGCTAAGGGGCGCTCTTCAAGACGACGTGGATATGTAGTACCAGCGTGGAATAAACGGATTCGAATCTGGTGGCCGTTTTCATCGTAGTTGGAGCTCATTCACATTTAACTATTACTCTGATTTATGCTGCTGTATCGTGTGTCGATATCTAAGAAGGCTGGTCGTAGAAATGGACGTTAAATATATAATGACTTACTATTACTACTATTCTGCATAAGCTTTTATATTCACAATGTGTTTGTATAATTATTTTATTAAATATTTATTGCCCAAAGTCAGAAAGGGCATTCGGTTGGTGAGCGCGTAGTCTCCTGAAATTTCTACAACATTTTCTAATCCCCACTCTAGCTAAACTGAGACTCAAGTGAAGATGATGATGATGATTAAATATTGATTGCTAATTGCTTAGATACATCTATATATTCAACTGCAAATATACACAAATGAAAGTAAACGCCCTAAATCTTGCGCTTTTATAGCCCACTACACAAGGCGAAATCCATCGAGTTTCTATTCGTCAGCTTTGAATAAGATTTGCGAAAAGTAGCGTGCTTAAGGCACAATGGCTCCTCGCTGAGTAAAGAATTGCTGCATTGAAGTTTAATTTACGATCAAATAAAGTGATGTCAATGGTTCTGTAATAATAATAATAATAATAACAATAACAACAATTAGAGTGCTACAGTCATCAATGACAACATCGAGCACTATTGAGACAAAATCAAGCCAGCGAGCAAAAGAAGGTACAAAAACGGTGCAAATTCCAAAATCTAGATAATCAGTCCAAAGTAAAGGGAATTAAAGAAAAGGAGGTTTAGGCGCAGGTCGCTGCTCATGGACACTGGATGGAAAAGAGAGATGAAAAAGATAGGTCTTCAACTGCCTATGGAACTGCTCATAGGAAAGCAAAGGCCGATGTGCTTCAAATGAAGATTTTCGAAGATTGGATGGAAGAGAATTCCAGATCTGCGGTGCAGCGTGCTGGAAAGAACGATTAAATAGCTTAGAGCGCGAATGTAAGCTAGGTCTCACAAGAGTAATTAATTTAGAAGACCGAGTAACAGCAGGCTGCATCACTTTAATCAAGTGATACATACAAGTTGGTCCAGGGATGGTGATGGACTTGTAGGTTAACGAAGCTATTTTGCAAATGATACGATCTTTAATCTTTAGCCAGTGCAAAGACTTTAAAATGGGCGTAACATGTGAGTACTTGGAACTACAAAAAATTGCTCGCGCAAGAGAATTCTGAACAAACTGCAATCGATTTATCTCACAGCCAGGGAGATTTAAAAACAGGGAATTGCAGTAGTCCAATTTCGATTGCACAAGAGCAGCACCAATTGTAGCAGCTGTTTCACGTGACAAATATGGACGTATTCGACGAAGATCTCGGATATGAAAGAAACATGCTTGTGAAGTTTTAGTTATGTGTTCGTGGAAGGTTAGGTGTTTATCAAGGATAACACCGAGATTTCTCACAGAAGAAACAGGTGATATTGTAATACCCGAAGATAACGAAAGAGTTTTCCCATTCAGCTTCAAAAGCTGTTGAGGTGTCCCAGCCAATAAGAATTCAGTCTTAGATGGATTAAGTGCCAAAAAATTAGCAGACATCCAAGAGGATATAGACTGAGAACTTTGTTGCAGGAGGGTTTCAGCATCAGAGTAGGAGTTAGGGGTGAAACAAGTGTACATTTATGTGACATGGGTGTGTGTGTGTATACACACACACACACCCATGTCTAGGTTCTTAATCAAATAATACGTTCACATATAGCGACACATTGTGACACATTGCTACTTATTGTGACCCATTGTCACGCTTAGTTATATCTATCAGCAAGATGTATTCCATTTGCGTTTTAAATTTCAACTGCATAATAACCCCTGGTTGTGTGGAGGAAATGAAAGAATAGACCTATGCTATACTGCGCGTTGTGCTCCCCGTGTTGTGCTCGGGTGTGGTTGAACCACTGCAAAATAGGGCAAGCGAAAACACTCTGCCGAGTGTACGTAAGAGGCGACTAAAGGCAGGAGCTGAGGATGGCAAGAAGGGACCCATCTCACCATGAAATATTTTCCCCAGGTTTAAATGGTAATTAATCCACCTAACTGAGGAAGGCAACGGGAAACCACCTCAGAAGCCATATCTTTCCCAAGCTATAGGCTACACAAGGTATAGATAAGGCAAAGACTTTGTGAAGGAATTAACTTGTTGATCTAAGAAGTACTCTTATGGAGCGAGAAAGCCGAATTTGAGTATGAATAGGTACCTTGAACTTGCCACTTGGCAGTGCACAGAAGAGAGAGAGAGAGACAGAGAGAGAGAGAGAGAGAGAGAGAGAGAGAGAGAGAGAGAGAGAGAGATACTGCGCGTGTCGTAGTATTATCACTGATAACTGCTGGCTTATCACAAATGATAATTGGTAGATGATATTATCACTGATAACTGCTGACTTATCGTACATGATACGCCCCTAATTAATATATTAATTAGGAATCTATCAAGATAGTTATATATAGTAGGTATATAGTTTATAGAATACACTTCTAACTGCTGGCTTATTGCAGTTGATAAATGATAGATTACAATATGAATGATGACAGTTCAGTAACTGATACTCTAACCTACTTACCTCGCCCGTGACTCATGACTACTCTACAGTATATCTATTGAAAAGAAAATTGATAGTAAGGAAAAGTTTCATATTAAGCTTCAGCCGTTATTAGAGATGTAAATAGCAGAGTACAAGATGCTTATAGAGTTGAGTTCATTGCGGTGAGCACGAGATTTTTAGCCTCTGAAGTGAAGAAGTTTGAAAGCTGTTTATTACGCTGCTACAGAGTACATCTCTAGCATAATGTATAAACATGCAGATACGGTAAGCATGTGATAAGATTTATCAGTAGATATGATCAGTCAGTAGAAATGATAAAGCAAGTGACGCGTAAAAAATAAGATAATGTGTAACATTGAATAGGCTGAAAGCAATTAGTATAGCATTTCATACATTTTTATGAAGTTGACATTGAAAATTTGTAGATGTACTAACGTTGTATACATATTAAATACGCTGGTGCAGTGGTTAGAATGCTACTTTCATGCTGCATAGTCGCAATTTCAATTTGAAAAGCAGAATATGATATTGAAATTATAATTGTGTAAATTATAAATTATAGAAATTACATCTTAAACTCTAAATAATAGAAATTATATATTAAATTACTTATTGTAATTATATTAGACTAACAAAAGTAAAAGAGCTCAGCAGGATATAGCTCGTGACGCCTACATGTAGACCTATGGCCTACTGCCGAAATTTAATAAAATATTCAGGCTAAGATTTCTATTGCAATAAATTTTATTCCTTTATCAAACTCTATGCCAATGCCACTCTATAAATTTTATTTCATTATCATTGTCGATGCTCATGCTATTCTCTATTTGCATAAATGTAGCCTAAAGTGTTTAAGAAATATAAATCATAGCTTTTAAACAGATTTGCCGAATGACTCTACAAAGTTCAAAGACCCCGACAGGAATGTTTTTGACTAGGCCTACGTGCTCCAAAAATGCCATGACAATGTAAAGATATCGCTTCTACATTAATTTTCTTGGAGGGATGGATACCTTATATCATATCAAGTCTAAGTATCAAAAACTGCAAATGAAGAAAAAGAGTAAAGAACCGAAATTTATTTTAAAAATCTTTCAAATTCTAGAGGTGAGGTAACAGCCCGTTAATTACCCCCCCCCCTTCCTGCCCTTCTTTCTACTCTCGGCTAAAAGATTACCCCACTGAAAGAGGGCCAGCTCATATTCGAGTAGGCTATACAAAACACTTTATATTTGAATAGGATTTTACTCGCTATTGAAGCTTTGCCAACATATCAAGGGTGTGTCCATCACTCTTGTTTGATACAACAAACCCGATATTTCTGCACCTATACATTACGTGTATACCGTACCCCATTGATTATAGCTCCCCGCAACGCTCGAGTAAGACTTTGAAGACAAAATCAGGTGTTTCGCGTTTTATATGCATAGGCGGAATTCAGAAATGCCCTAACAAAGGCAACGACATGCAATAATTAGAGTGCTACAGTCGTCCGTGACAAAATCTAGCACCACGTAGCCAAAGCCAAGCCGATGACGGAAACCTCAAAGAGTCAGTTAATGGCGAGAGTTCAACAATCCTCAAAAGAAATCCAAGGATATGATCCGGATAAAGTCAGAATCGTGTCTGTCTGCTTGTAAACATTTGTTAAACCACTTTATGATTGACTGGAATCAGATTTTTCTCAACAGAATGTCAGTGCAGCGAGAGCTCTGGATTTGAATCCAGCACTTACAGTGTATGCTGATCCGCTGTCGAACGATTTTCCAATAAGCAACCGGCTCAACCTAATATGCTGTAAGTCTCATATAATATGACTCAAGATTATTGCTGGTACACAGAATAGCAAAGTTTTTTAAGGCTCTTAATTATTACATTTTTGTTATAGAAGAGAAATTCCCACGCCATTTACAATGAAAGTCATTAATATTAATTGTATAAACTATTAATATTACAGATATATATATATATATATATATATATATATATATATATATATATATATATACATGTATATATATATGTATGTACATTATAGAAATATGTATATATATATACATATATATATATATATAATATATGTGTATATATAGGTATATATATTATATGTATATATATTATATAAATATGTATATATGAATATAAATATATATATATATATATATATATAGCCTATATATATATATATATATATATATATATATATATATATATATATATATATACTTTGATTTAAAATGCTCAATGTTGTCATTGACATCCGTAGCAAAAGCATTGTTATTGCTATTGTTGTAAAATATTCGTGCATCCCCGAATTAGCATCAGATCTCAGATCATACAGTAGATTTAAAGAGCTGCTCTCATTGAGTCTGCCCTTACATAGTCTTAAAAAGCTGGTAAAGCTAATGTTAACGTCAGTTTCCTCACTCGAAAGCGAAGTCAGTGACGGGAGAGCCCAGGATTTAAACCCCGCACATACTGATCCACGGTCGAGTATCTTACCGACATCACCACTGGCTCCATCCGGTGATACTGGCAAGATACTGGCACATTTTTATAAAGGTTATTATTTTTAATCTAACAGCTACATGTATTTCTGCATAGCGGTGTGTCCACTGGTGAGATATGGACTGGTATGTAAAGTTCATTAGGCCGGAGTTAGACCGACCAGCAGTTAAATTCGTCAACCTTGCACTTTTTCAAGGTTAACCAACCTTGCAACTTGCACCATTGCACTTATTACTTGGATTCTGATATTGCTTATTTGATTTTTTTGTCACACGTTCATGGATGTGATTACTCTGTGAAATTTTGTGAAAATAAAACAAATTTCTCGCTCTCAACCAGTGCAGTGGTGTTCTGAGGTCCAAGAAATCCGGATCCCATTCATCACCTCTCCGAGTTCCAGGATAGCAGTCCGGTTCATCATTGAGGACCCTATATTTGTCATTCAATTCTCAGGACACAGTTCATCGGGTTGTGTAGAGAGAAGTCTGTGCTAATAATGTGTGAAAACTGTGGGGACGTCCCCGATATCATCTCTAGTCGAGAAACGGACGTTAAAACTATGTTTTATAATTATTATTATTAGCTAGCCTACACAATAAAAATCATTGCTATAACCTGTGGAAGACACACTCATATGTGGACATGAAGAGGAAAGCGGAAGAGAGAGAAGAGTGGGGGCCTTATATATCATGGGCCTGCCAGTAGGCAGTGCACTAAGAGAGAGAGAGAGAGAGTGTGCTGTAGATTTTATTTATCTTGAAGAGAAGTGGTAAAATTCTAGCTTTAGCATTAAACAAGACACAAACAGATTGATACGTATAAAAGTCACATATAAATGTGTATTTTCAACAGAAGAAATTTTCTACACTAGTTTAAAAGAATTTTTGTGTATTGGCATATGACATGCAAATACACCAAATAGGTTTGTAATCACAATCATTTCAATAGAGAATCTGTGCATTTCAGAGTCTGAACATTCACATTAAAATCATAGTAACCACATCAATACATACTCATTGTATGAACACGCTTATTGCATGAACACATTAACTAAACCAACAGTGCAAGCCTTCCAGTGCGAAACAACGCTTTGCATTTAGCCTAGACATGACCTAAAACCAAATAACTGGCATATAGCCTATATCTGGCCTATAATCTAAATATGGCCTAGACCTTTATAAAAACAATGCTTCAGATCTAGCAATAGAATTTCAGCGAGAAACATGGATTACATAGCTTCCTGGGCAGGAGCGTTGTAAGCTTGGGTCAAGTTTTCTCTGTAGACGCTGCTTCAATTCCTGATCAAAGTCATTCAGACAGCGTAAACCAACATTTACAAGGAACCACCAACGTCATTCTTCCCTTCTAGAGAATAAATTCTAAAAGGTTCATTTACAAAGAATCAGCGATGTCATTCTTCCCTTCAAGAGGAGAAAATTCAACAGATTCTTATCGAGTAAGACTCACGATCCAACCGTCAGACTAACGACCTCGTCGATTGCAGAGTTTTCAGACTAGGGATCAAACACTCCCCCAGAGTTTATTCCAGAAAGGACTACTGTATGGCCTATGTTGTTGGAAACACACCTTATCCTCAGTTTAGTAATGTGCCATTTAAATGTGAAATATGCTGTTACAAAAATACCTTTACAGAGGCGGAAGTTATAAGAAAATAATTTCGAAAATTTGAATAGTTTACATTACGTTTCGATTCAGTAAGAAAATATATATTTATTAACGTATCCTCGATAATTGTGTTCTGCAATTATTAATTAACTCCCTGATAGCATTCGCTCACACAGGTATCCATAAGATGAATTAATTCTTTGACACTCAAATTTGTCTCCAAAATAGTTATATTATTAAAATCCTCGCTTACATAGGCCGCAACAGATCTCTACAGGATAATTATCAGATCTTTGTAACAGTAAAAGTTTGGTACTATAGTTATCAAGAGTCTATCACACGATTATATCATCAGTCGTTTTCAGTAAGATAACTCAAACGTCAAAGAGAAAATATTTACAGTAAACAGCTACAGTTAACAGCTGTAGTTCAAATGCGCTTCTGCTCATTTAGCTAGCCATGGAGGTTATGAATAGAGTCACAGCTAATCAGGGCTATGAATAGTGACACAGCTAATCAGGGCTATGAATAGCGACACAGCTAATCAGGGCTATGAATAGCGACACAGCTAATCAGGGCTATGAATAGCAACATAGCTAATCATGGCTTTGAATAGCGACATAGCTAATCATGGCTATGATTAGCGGCATAGCTAATCAGGGCAATGATTAGAATGTGACAGAGCTAGCTAATCCAGAATATGATTACCGGTTAATAGCGAGTGACACAGCTAATCACGGCTATGATTAGTGAGTGAGACAGCTAATCAAGGTTAAGATTAGCGACTGACACAGATAGCTAATGAAGATTAGCGACTGGCACAGCTAGCTAATCTAGATTAGCGACTGACACAGTTAGCTAATCTAGATTAGTGACTGACACAGCTAGCTAATCTAGATTAGCGGGTGACACAGCTAGCTAATCAATATTAGCGACTGACACAGCTAGCTAATCTAGATTAAGAATAGCTGTGTCACCCCTTAATCTAGATTAGTGACTGCCCCAGCTAGCTAATCCAGACAATGAAGAGCGCATGAGGGAAGGAGTTAGAGAGGGTTTAGCGAGTGATGCCGCAGTGAGTGCAGCGGTCCTGAGTCATCATGAGACAGCATAGGATGCCGATAGGGAAGAAGAAGATTGCCAAAAATATCCCACAACAGGTGTAACTAGATACCATGTGGCCAACCTGATAACATACAACATATAATAACAATATAGTAACTTCAATTGTAGATAGATGCTATTTGATCAACCTGATAACATAACACAATATAAAAATTACAAAAACTAGACTACAAATCGCGTCAGCAAAGTATACTTTGCATGTAACACTTTATAGTTAACATAAAAATATAACGTTTTGAATCCATAACTAATTAATAAATTAACTAATTAATAATTGCCTAACTAATTTAATAACTCACTAGGCCGCTAGCTAACTACATAGCTATATATATAACTAGCTTCCCAACTAAGTAACTAACAAATTGACTGATTGACTGACTGAGTAACTAACAAACAAACCAATTAACTAACTACTTAACTAATTAACTAAATGATTTAATTACATACGTACTTACTTACTTACGTACTTACTTAATGACTTGCTTGCTTACTTACTTATCACGAAATATATACGTACTTACGTAAATACTTACCTTACTTACTTGCCTTACTTACCTTACTTACTTATATACTTGCTTACCTTACCTTACCTTGCATACCTTACTTATTTTATTTACTTAATAAATTAACTAACTAATTATCTTATTTAGTAATTAAATACCTAATTAATTAAATTTCGCAAAATTGCCGACCTTGACACTGGGTGGCCGCTGGAGCAAGTGACTATGTCGCTAAGATATTACACTGCGGATCAGTACGTGTGGATTCAAATCCTCTACATACCCGTCACTGACATCGATTTCAATAGATGAGACTGACGTTAAAATGGCCTTTAATAATAATAATAATAACACACATTATAGTGAAATGATCAACTGAGTTGATATCTATCACTTTTAGTACCACATGTTAAATCCGTTTGTCAATTTTGTCCATTTTCCGTATAGCCAGTCCAGTGAAAGTCCGAGATTTTACTCTCGGATCAGCGCGGCTGGGATTCGAACCCACGAGGGATTCACCTAAGGGTCTGCCATTTAAAACTTCATGACATTAACTGCGCCTTTAACCATTGCGCTATTTAGACATTCCAAAATAAAAATATATATTTTTTTCTTTAAATAAAAAGACGGCTACTTACGTGGCACACAGGGCAGTTTCCCGTCCCCTGTTGTTGCACTATGATAACCTGGTTGGGTTGAGCGGGGGGCGCCGAGGTGGGGGGAGCATAGGCCACTGTCTGAGGGGAGTAGGGGGGTGAGTAGGGGGGCGGGTTGTTCTTCTCCATATTTATTCTATTATGCAAAACATACCAAATACAACATTATTATATAAGAAATGTGATTATAAATACTATATACTTGTACAGCAGTTTAATAGTATTAATTTAATACTAAAAAACAATTCTATACACGAAATTCCATTTTATAACACAAGAAATGCAATTCTATATAGGAAATAGCATTAAATTTGTATAATATAGAAACAATTCTATACACTAAATACCATGTTAGTATACAACAAATATAATTTAGTGCGATTAGAAGTTTAGGGCGATTAAAGTAAATAACATTGGCCGACAGCAAGTTAAAAATGCTAAGTAAGTTAAACATAGGACAGTTTCTTGTGCCAGGTAAATTTTTTTTTTAAATTGTGTGATAACGATGCATTATATTCAGCTGAAAACTCTTTTTATATGCTGTAAGCTTATTTATCGTTCTTTGTTTTGTTTGTTTTCCTGATTATGCACTGGCACAGTGCAGTGACTGTGTGATTTATGCCCCAGCGGCTAAAGAAAGACACATATTAATTTAAACAGGCTATGTGAAAGGCTATGTGAAAGGCTATGTGAAAGGTTTTGTGAAAGGCTTTGTGAAAGGCTATGTGAAAGGCGATGTAAAAGGCTATGTGAAAGGCTATGTGAAAGGCTATGTGAAAGGCTATGCGAAAGGCTATGTGAAAGGCTATGTGAAAGGCTATGTGAAAGGCTATGCGAAAGGCTATGTGAAAGGCTATGTGAAAGGCATGTGAATAGTGTGTACAGTTGTCTATCAGAGAATATTTCTATATGGCGCCGGAGAGAAGCTCAAGTGGCCGAACTTCAAGAGTTTTATGATCTGCTTGGTTTGTTTGCACACTTGAAGTCACCTGACAATACGTTTAACCCACCGAATATAAGAAATATCGCTGTTTTGATTGGATAGAAATACAAGGAAGCGGAGAGTGCCTCATTAACTGCAATTTAGAATTTATGCAACTTTATCTAATCGTCCTAACGTTACAACATCTAATGTTATCTAATCCTATCTAAGCGGTAACTGCTAATCGTGCAAATATAAGTAAATTTGCTTAGCCAACGACCCAATTTTCCATTGAGACCAATGCTGACACCTTGCTGACCCTCTGACATACGAGCCTTCCATCCATTCACAGCAGCCCCCAGGTTGAGGGCAATGGCAATCCGATTAACTAACTCCCCCATTTGATACGTTTCTTTATATACTTAACTACTAATTCTTTATCAATAACCTATAAACTATTTGCTAACTAGTTAAGTTTGTTTGTAGTTACAGTCATTGTAACAAGATAAGCTAATAAGAAACTTTAAAGATAAAAACCTATATAATCATTATCTCTTCCCTAAAATCTCAGTTTAAACAGGGTCGGGTACGAATAGACTTTCTGCTGTCCTCTCTGGCCCACACCATAGCATCAGTCAATCCCCTATTTTTCGTGTCTTTCTTAATTACCGCATCCCACGTCAGTTGTGGTCCACCTCTCTCTAGCTTAACATCCAGTTCTTCCCTCCTAACTCTCTTTACAATATCCTCATCTGCCTTTCTCACAATATGCCCATACCTTCTCAATCTCGACTGGGCCAACCTATCCCCGATCCTCTCGACATTCAAATTCATCCTCACAGTGACGGATCCAGGGGGCCAGAGGGTCCGGGCCCCCGCCCCCTTAAGCCCGTCGATAAAAAATTGTAAATTATGTTTACATTGTTTCTATGGCAAGTTTTATGTGTAAATATATTTGTAAGGGCAATGGTTGGAGGATGGGGTACGAGAGGGAACTCGAACAGTTCCACTAGCTCGAATGTTTTCAAATATGGGCCCCACTAAGGGCCCATATTTTGCATATTAGGAACCCTGTAAATTGGAAGGGGGCCCAAAAAGTTGACCGTTTCACTAGCTCTCAATTTTCACTTAACTGCTGTATAAGAGGAAAAAAGGGTGTAAGTAAAAAATGTGAACTCTGTCCCGGAGCAATGGTGTAAACAGCCTTGACTGGGAGGGGCTTAAGCCCCCTACCGCCAAATTAGGTCACTTGTGCAATTCGGTCAGATCCGCTGAATTTCTTCAAAGGTGAAAATATTAACCTTTGTTTTCCCAAAACAAATGTAGGATTTTAGGCATTTTAGGTTCCCCTGACTTTAGTACGAGTTTGAGTGGGGGGATGGGTAAGATACGAGGATAAACTGAATCTATGAGACGAGAGCAGTAGTGAAAAAAATGTGAGCACCATCCCCACAGTATTTTCTCTGGTTACGTCAAATGTCTCGAAGAAGGCGTAAGCAAAAATGTTTACTCTAAAAAAATTCGCCCCCACCTTAAAAAATTCCTGGATCAGCCCCTGCTTCCTTACATATTCAATTTCATTCTGTCCTTCCTAATAAAAATCTATATAAAATCCTAAATTTACTAAAAGTTAATCTACTTACAAGGTTTTACAAGTTGAGTTTGCACAACAGTATATTCCCGGCACGCGGATGAATTCAATAACACCACTTCAGTCGAATAACAAGACCTTTAGCAAGTGCTCCCTATACCATGTCTCACCTGACTTTAGCTTACCTGAGGTGCAAAAAGACACCGAAAATCAGAGCACAACTAAGTTTTAAACGCTAAAGCGCAAGCGTAGGCCTTTTTATCATAATCAGTTCCTTAAGTACTGTACAGAACATAGGGCGGCAACATTCCTCCAATCGTTTTTATCATCAGCAATCTTCACAGCATCTTCCAATGGAATGTTTAATGTTCTCAAATCCTTGTTGATCGTATTTAGTTAAGTACTTACTTGGCTAAGTACGAATTCCCAACCACTAAGCCTCTTAGTGGTTGGGAATTCTAAAACTTTTAGCTAGTAGGCATATCTGCTACATAAAGCAGCCACTATTCAAACGATATAATCTCATCTATATTATAACTGAATAAAATCTTAGAAATATCTTACGAATAATGAGTTAGAAACGATGTCGGTAAGATATTCGATCGCGGATCAATAGGCCTATGTGCGGGGTTCAAATCTTGGGCTCTCCCGTTACTGACATCGCTTTCGAGTGAGGAAACTGACGTTAGCGTTAACTTTTATCTAGTGATACAGAATAATAATATTCTGATATTCTTGTGATAAATGTTGGCAGCTTTATTCTAGTATTCTGTTAATTCAATCTTAAATTTTTGGAAACTAATTTAGTCTAGGGCCTATTTGAAATCATATTCATGCTTGGATGATGAACGCTTCAACGCAGCACGACGATATTCGTGCGCGCCAATCAATCGTCAGCTGAGAATTAATCATTCGTATCTATAGTAACTATAATTAATAACATACCTAACATAACCGAACCTAACATAACCGAGTCATGAAGCAATTACATTTAAACTGCATTTAATTTATTTAATTGCAATCTTCCTTTAAGACTCATTAAATTTTTAAATAATTGTAAGAACTTGGTAGGAAAATTGGTTTGAAACTTGGTTTGAAAATGTAGTTCTGTGTAGATAGAGATGTTTCATGGACACGTCATTTTTGTTTACATTACAAAGCCGCCATTTTGATGCATAAAACTCTATATGATACACGGCTATATATGTATCTTTAAGTAGTTTTTCGTCTTAATTTGGTATAAAATTGTGTCTGGCATATGGACATTGGCTCTTTCTTACAGGTTAATGAACTGGTAATGGATATGATGGTTCTTGAAAGCTCTGTTACACGTGATTTCAGCATTTCAGCCATATCTGCCAATTAGTGCATGGGACAGGCTAATTGTCAAAAATGTCAGAAATAGCAGAAATTTGGACTCCATGAGTGGAATTAAGGAAAAGGGAACAAAACTCTGTCCGCACTATGTGCGTGTTTCTGTTTTATTTTGTACTTATGTATTTAATTAGCAATCGAAATATAAGATAGGCCTATTGTTGGCAAGCTTTAGTGGTTTGATGAAATTTGTAATTGCAAAGCTTCTGCCATTTCTGCCATTTCCGTAATGTAGATTAAGGTCAAATTTCTCAAAACAGAGTCAAATTATTGGAATATACATAGATCTGTAAACAAAAAAATATTAAAAGTTTTGGCCTTTTGCACTAGCCTATAGTTTAAGACTTAAGGTTTGTATTTGAATCCTTTACAGTCTTCGTGTATTGAAGCATTAAACTACGACTAGACTAGTGTTGCAGCTCCTCAAGACCTACTGAACGAGTATAAATAAATTAAGTCTTCAACTATAGAATCCAGCTACATAACGAATCTACAAAGTACGGCGTACCGGTAAGATCGGAGCTCATATATTTCATACGTAAGTTCATATAACTTCATGAGGCACATAGGTACACGGTCTGTGTATATTACTAATAAATCGTGTGCATTTTTACAAATTGCAATATACGTACATAGAAATTTTATTTTTTATATGCATACGTAATGCTAAAAATCAACAAACGTAATCCAATATGGATGCCAATGCCGGCAGGTGTCTCAAAGTGGGCGCGGCTAACAGCTGTGAAAGTCATCTATTGAAGTACATGCTTTGTTGTAAATATGTTAGTTATGTTATGCTATGCTAGTTGTGTAAGTAAGTTTTTAAATCTCATTTTGGGTGGGTCTTAAACAAGCAGTAGTGCTTTCTGACCCAGTGTTTGTTCCGCTATGTTATTGTAGTCCGCTTAATGTTTGTTTGACTGTTTGAGAGAGAATATTTATGGATAAGTACGTTTATTTTAGCAGCGAAACAAAAAATGAGAATTATTAAAGTACGAATACATGGCATATATTTCTCCATCTCTCTCAGTCTCTCTCTCTCTCTCTCTCTTCTCTTCTTAGTCTCTCTCTCGCTATCTCTCTCTCTCCTCTCGCTATCTCTCTCTCTTCTCTTTCTCTCTCTCTCTCTCTCTCTCTCGATATCTCTCTCTCTCTCTTTCTTCTTCTCTCTCTCTTCTCTAGTCTTCTCTCTCTCTCTCTCTCGCTCTCTCTCTATCCCTCTTCTCTTCTCGTCTCTTCTTCGGATCTCTTCTATCTCTCTCTCTCTCTCTCTCTCTCTCTCTCTCTCTATCTCTCTCTCTCTCTCTCTCGCTCTATCTCTCTCTCTCTATCTCTCGCTCTATCTATCTCTCTCTCTCTTCTCTCTCTCTCTCTCTCTCTCTCTCTCTCTCTCTCTCTCTCTCTCTCTCTCTCTCTCTCTCTCTCTCTCTCTCTTGAAATCACCACTTATACTGCATCTATTAAATCTCTATATGACACACTTTTCAGCAATCAAATATAGGCCTACTGAACGGATACTAAATATAATAGAAATAGACATGCCATTCGAGAAAAAACTTTCGATTTGGCTTTAGCCAATTAAATATAATAGACTTTTAAATTACTACAAGAAATTGTAGGCTTTATATGGACTTAATAAGACCGTAAAAACCACGAAGAGCTGCTTTTATTAGCATGAAACAGGATTTCTGCAAAACGTAGCACCTTGGCTGAGACATATTACTTGCCGTTAAAAACGCAACAGGTTTGTGCTATTACCCCACCTGACGGGGTTTTCCCTCAACTAATTATTCCTATAAAAATAACTATCCTTAACCCTAACCCAAACCATATTTTTATGGAACTAAGGAAATAGAGTTAAACTTTAAAAATTACAGCTATTCGATCCAGAATTGAACCCCGAACCCAAGATATAAAGCCTATCTTCTATAACACTTAACCACCGATGCTTCCGGTTGAACACAGTTGAATAGATGATGTCAACATATCGTACTAGAAAATTGTAATCATCTGTAACTATAATCAAAACAAACTCTGACTTGGGGTAATAGCATGCAGTTTTGTTGCAGTATTAGCCGTAAATTTAATGTTGCTTTATAAGAAGAACTAAAGGCAGCTGACAATTAGCCGCCCGGCATTGAAGCGCTTAGCTGTCTCATTTTCATTGGGCCTGTGTATCTAGATACAACAGTTCACTGAGGTAATGCTAAAATTATACTTGACTGCTTAATAAAATATTAATAACCAGGACAATAATAATGTTCAACACGACGGGGTTCTAAAGAGAGTTTACTAAATCACCTGCAATCAATCAATGAATAAGAATTTAACGTCCCGTTCCTCGCCATAAGGCAATGTCTTGGACGAATCACCTGCACTACGTATTTAGTTTAACATTAACATATCCCTACAGCGAGTGCTCAGTAAAATGGCAGGTCCAAAGTTCATATAATTCACACTGTCTGTTCCCTCTCCAGGAAGACCGAGAGGAGCACAGCATCGATTAACGAGATCATTCTTTCCAATTCTATTGTGGTCATTTAGATATATTTCAGAATTACTTTCATGTTTTTACGCATAAACCAGAATTATTATCGACGTTTGCCTTGACAATGTAACAAGTAGTTCACGCCATTGTGGCAGGCCGGTAGATCTAATAACAGAACTTTTCACGCTCGAATGGACACACCGGCTAGAGGCAGAACTCTGGCTGACCAATGAGGAGAGCACCACCCAACCCCACAGCCAAAGTAGAGTTGTTGTTTCCTCATTTTCTTCTATTTATTCCTTTTATTATTTGCATTTATTCCTTTTTGTGACGTCCTTGACATTGCCTTATGGCGAGGAACCGGACGTTAAATTCTTATTGATTGATTGATTCCTTTTATTAATTAATTAATTATTACTTTTTATTATTTATTTATTATTATTATTTATTTCCATTGATTCGTTTTCTTCTATTTATTTTGCTTCATATTTCTTATCGTTAATTTCTTATTAGCTTGGAATGGAAGTAACTGTTCTACGTTCTCTTCTCTTTACAATGAGAGTCAATAATGAAAGTCCTGAAGGATTTTGTGTAGGTAAGTTCCGGAGGCCATATTGTCCCAAGCTATAGGCTACTTTAAGGTACAGATAAGGCATAGCCTTTTGTGAAGGGATTATGTCGTTGATCGATAGAGTTCTCTTTAAACAGCGTGAATAACATGTGAGTAGTAGGAATACGATCCTTGGACCTGCTACATGTAGGCCTACTTGGGTTTATCAGAGTTATATAAGATGACTACTTTTTCCATTTCAGATGTGTATTTATAACATCTGGAGGAAAAATCCTCCACAGTTCAAGAAGTTCGCTTAGTCTTAAATCTGGCGACTTACAAAAAAGGAAACTTTAACCTTTATGAGAATTGAACAGTTAGTGCGGGGTTGAAGTATCAGCGAGATCATGGAGCAAATATATCAGGTGACGCAATAAATAATATAATTAGGGAATTTGCAAACTATTCATGTTCTATTGATGGAGCTTAATAAATATAATTTCCGTAGGGTGAATTAAGCTTTGGATTGGATAAAGAACGAACCGTGCGGGGGGGGGGTTATATCATTCTATGAGATCTTCAGTTGAAAATACTGTTGAATTAACATTCGGTTTACAATCAGTTTAACATTCAGTTTGACATTAAATTTAACATTCAATTTATCATTCAATGTAGCATTAAGTTTAACATTCTTTTTAAACAGTCAGTTTGACATTCAATTTGATCATGTACCGCTAGAACTAACCTATTCCTCGATTTCTTTACAGACAGAACCTCTAAGCGCTTGCTTGTATAAATTTATGACTTTGTATTGCGCGTGTGTCTAAGCCTGTCACATTGTTGCTGTGCTTCTCGCCCATTCCTGAAGCAGCATTGTGTGTACGCTATTGTAGCACCTGTATTAACATTGTATGTACGCTACTGTAGCACCTGTCTTAACATTGTGTGTACGCTATTGTAGCACCTGTATTAACATTGTGTGTACGCTACTGTAGCGTCTGTATTAACACTGTGTGTACGCTAGTGTAGCGTCTGTATTAACACTGTGTGTACGCTAGTGTAGCGTCTGTATTAACATTGTATGTACGCTATTTTAACACACGTATTAACATTGTGTGTACATTATATATAGCTTTTATTTCACCATTCAGGTAGCAAGACAAGAAACAAACTACAATACAATCATACAAGCAAATACATACGTAGTGCTAAAAATAGACACAAGCATACACTCAATCAATAAACTAAAAATGAATAACTAAACCTTAATTGATTTCTAGCGAACGTTCAAAGTAGTTTCGCAATAACGACTTAAAGTCAAGTCTCTCAACTTGTAAGCTCGCTGGCAAGGTACAGTTAGGCCTATTAATTACGTTGACGCAGTATTTATTAATCAATGGCAACAACTCTCCACTAAAACAATTAAAGTATTTACAAGAAGTATCAGAAAGACACAATTTCCTCAAAAAATTAAATCTTCTATTTGCAATCTTTAGTTCAATCGGCAATTGACCCGAAAAAAACTGACACTGATTAATTGTTTTCTTATCTAATGTACGAAATAACTTGCTAAACAATTGAGAATAAGCATTTTCTAGGCTCTGAATCAGAGACTTTGCCAATTCTACACATTCAGAACCATACAGCAAAAGGGGTACACAATATGATTCAACAAGTGAGATAACTACAGAAGGTGCAGCGTTGCCCCCAATTTTGCTGAAGATAGCGTTAAGTGCCCTAAAAAATTTATGTTTACGATTTTGAATATTATTTTGAATATTATTGATGACACCAAAACTAATCCCAAATAACGTATTTCATTATCCCACTCTATGCTTCTGTTATCAATTATCATATTAATGGACTTAATGTTATGTCTAGGACCAATTCTAATGCAGTATGTCTTACTACAGTTAACACTTAAACCTACATTAGTTAATTCATTTGTGCTGATTTCAATTAGGGACTGTAAATCTGTAACAGTCAACGATAATAATATTAAATCGTCCGCATACATAATGGAATTGCAGCACAGAGAAGATACGAAACAACCAATTTTGGATTTTTCAAGCTTGATTTTGGATTTTTCAACTGTGCAATTATTGAAGTACATGTGTTAACATTGTGTGTACACTATTGGAGTACATGTGTTAACATTGTGTGTACACTATTGGAGTACATGTGTTAACATTGTGTGTACACTATTGGAGTACATGTGTTAACATTGTGTGTACACTATTGGAGTACATGTGTTAACATTGTGTGTACACTATTGGAGTACATGTGTTAACATTGTGTGTACACTATTGGAGTACATGTGTTAACATTGTGTGTACACTATTGGAGTACATGTGTTAACATTGTGTGTACACTTAGTCTATTCTCGCACCTGTGCAATAGCAGCGAATGTCATTAGCTTAATGCTAGGATGTAGAATTCATAAAAAATCTGAGTAGTCTTAAGATTAGCATAAACACAGTATCTCTTATAATAGTAGCAATATTGCTTGCTACTGTTTTTTTGCTATATAAAGATTTGATGAGACAAAAACAAGAATCAAAGGATAGACTTTGAAATTGGATAGAATTGAAAATTTGAAATTGGATTTAAGCGATAGCGCGTCGATAAGATATACGACTTTTGGTCAGGATATATGCAGGGCTCAAACCCAGTGTTCATCCTGTCCCTCATATGATTTCTAAATGAAAAACTGATGTTTCAGTGTGCTTTAGCCTAAAGCCTTTGGCTACATCAGAGCTTTAACGGAGAAAATGGAAAAAAGCAAAATTGTAGAAATAGATTTGGGAATTGAGAGAGAGAGAGAGAGAGAGAGAGAGAGAGAGAGACAGTGTGTGAGAGAGAGAGTTTGTAAAGATAGGGGGAACTAAGAGATTGAGAGATTGAGAGAGAGAGAGAGAGAGACGGGGAAGGAGACAGAAATAAAGAGAATGAGTAAGATAAAGACATTTATGCCGGAAAGATTGGAAGTGATAGAGAGAAGGATAGTGATAGGATAGATAAAGGAAACTGGGACAGCTGTAGGATGCTGGACTGAGATACGAGATAATGGTTTGAATGCAAATAAGTCTCTCCCATATACTTGGTCCTAAGGGACAAAAGACGGACGTGAACCACGAACAAATGGGCGAATATGTGAAGCCGCATCACGTCATTTATTCATAGATATTTAAACAACGCAAGTCGTCGAGCAAAAATACTTTTTAAACGATAGTTGCCTGTGATACGAATCCTGGTGAATCATATTGGTAAAAAGCTAAAAGCTAAGGTTAACGTCAGTTTCCACACTCGAAAGCGATGTCAGTGACGGGCGAGCCCAGGATTTGAACCCGAAAGTGCTGATCCGCGGTCGAGTATCTTTCCGACTTTGTCACAGGCTCCAGCCAGTTTAATTTAATATAATTTAATTGCCCTTATACTGTTCATTAATAAATGGATAGTGGATGGGGGGGGGGGGGGGGGGAGAGAATCAATCAAAAAATTAGCGACATAAGATCACACTAGATATAGTACATTTCGTCTTCTACAGTTTGTTGTAGCTTAATGCAGTGTCAAAGTTTTTCGGGATGAAACACGCTTGCAATAATAGTTCTTTAGTGTTCGTTATTCGTACAGAAATGATCTTGGTGTCGTTTCAAAAAGCAATTTTAACAACTTCAGCAGGCGATGCTTAATCAAGAAAGCGGCAAAGAGCAAACTGAAAACCAGCAGAAAACTTGTATTAGGCATTTTTGTGTCTTCCTATACATGTTGTCACTCAAGATGTAGACTGAAACAAAAAATATTGATGATAAAAACTGAATATGACAACAAAATTAGAACTACCGGCTATTATTGAAACAGTTATACTAAATTAGTCTGCAATATTCAATATACCGCAGATTTCAGCCAATCATTATACTGCTCAAAGTTGGTTCGCTAAGAATAAGGAAGGTTTCACAAGTTGATTGAGCCGGCAAAAGCAAACAAATCATAAATTAGAGTACCTGTATAGAATCGTATATACATGGAGTGGTTACAGTTTTAGATCTAACTTTAAACTATTATTCAGAAAATGTTGTAAAAAGTAGACTAATAAATACACGCACATTTCACAGATTAATCGCATTTTTTGCTTATGTCGCAATCGCTCGACTGTCGTGGCTGTTGAAACGATGGTCGAGATTCTTTTCAATGAAATTCGGCCGACTGTTAGGTTCTATTCTGCGGATAATATTCATGTCATATTTCATCTGAGCACGTCCTGAGTTTTGTACGTTGAAACTGTGCTCTGGGGACAAAGGGGATTTATCCAAGGAATCCTATATATATATATATATATATATATATATATATATATATATATATATATATATATATATATATATATATAACATCATATATGTTCATGCGTATATAGATATCCATGATTTATCACTCAAAGCTGTCAACACAGGTCTTCCAAAGTGGTCACCCACAATGTACTAACCGAGCTCAAAGTCGCTTAACTTCGTTGAGTTGACGCGTAGCTAAAATACAGAGGCAATACACTAAACAGGATTGTCAAGGGGATTCCACCTACATGTACATAGCTGATTCAAGGAAAATCCAAATGCAAAGCTGATTCAAGGAAAATTCAAATGCATTATTGTTGCTGTTGAATATTTGTCATTTCACACCGTGTCTGTCATTATCCCTTGTGCTATTTAAATTGACGTTAAACTTAAATTTATTTCATATGACTTTAATAATCGATATACATGTGCTTCTACTTCTTCATCTTCTTCTTCTTCTTCTTCTAGTATACTCCCAAACGGCAGGTCCATGGCATAGAAGTTTTCAAACAAATTCTATACTCAGCTTTTCTTTCAACTCTTTATACAAATTTGTTATCATAACAACTTACATCCATTGTCTTGGTCTTAATCTAACTCTTTTCCTTTGCATTCTTCCTTGCCAACATCCTTCAGTAAATCAACCCCTTATAATATGTCATACTCAGCTTTTCTTTCTATTTCTTATCACATCAACAGGTCAAAAACAGATAATGGAAATAAATGTACATAATTATAGTTATATTTTTAATGATTGTAATGCAATCATCGAAGTTGAGTGCATGAACAGACATTGAGAGACTTGAACCAACAAATGTGAATATTTATTTATTTAATATTTTACTTATTGAACTTAAATAATAATTAATGCAAATGTTTGCTTTTTTAAAATTCGGAATATGTAAATATTTGAATATATGAATATTTGAATATATGAATATGTAAATATATGAATATGTAAATATATGAATATGCCACTTGTGGGCCTTTATTTCCATTCATGCTCTCTAGCTGCTTTTTGTGTAAGCCAATTGTGATATGCTTCTGATAAATTAAATAATATTTTCAAATTAAATGTATGGTTAATTTCCTCTCATTTGTGATAAAATGTTTCTCACACGGACTGTGATTTAAAAGCAGTAACCTCCTCCTTGTTAGACAACTGAGCTTACAAGTTAACAAATCTCAAGTTAAAAAGCTCAATATTTGTGCATGTGTTCACAAGAATTATACTGGCCATATTCAATTTTGGTTTCAACTCTCAAATCGAGAGATATTGTACAAAATTAGCAGGAGAAATTTTTCAGTAAAATGCGCAATCTAAACAGTATTTAAATTTTTGCAAGTTAAATAATTCTGGAGTTGCAACGGGTCAAAGATTATTGAGTAAAAAGCAAATGTTAACGTCAGTTTCCTAACTGGAAAGCGATGTCAGTGACGAGCCAAAGATTTGAACCTCGCACATACTGATCCGCGGTCGAGTATCTTATCGACATCTCCACTGGCTCCAGGAATACTGCTAGGGCTTTCGTGTGATTTGACATATCGAATATGATTATACGTGGGCAACATTATTGACTTATAGAGTTGATTTATTCCATTTACGACATTTTGCCGATTGCTTGCAGGATTCGTAATTTACGAAGACTCAATCGACTGGGTCGTTGCTGATTATTGTCTCGATTTGAACGAGATTTCTGAGATGCGCTCGTCTACTGGTAAATGATAAGATAACAAAGGATATTCCGGGTAGTCAGTCCAAATCGTTGGACTGACTACCCGAATTTTGGCTCGCACCGTTTATGGACCCCTCACTCTGCTCATCGGTTTTAGTTTGGTTACACAGTGTTCGAGTTTGTCATGGACAACAGTAGCACTCTAATCGTATTGTTGTTGTTGTTAATGTGAACGTCAGTTTTCTCACTCAAAGCGATGTCAGTAATTAGGGCGAGCCTAGGATTTGAACCCTGCACTCACTGATCCGGGGTCGAGTATCTTACCGAATTCGCAACTGGCTCCAGCCAGTAAGCGAAACAGACAGAAAGAGAGAGAGAGAGATAGAGATAGAAAGATCGTTTAAAAGAGAGAGAGAGAGAAAGACATACGGAGAGAGAGAGAGATAAAGAGCAACTAAGATGAGAGAATACTCAGCATTGAGAGATGAAAGGTAATGCGATGGTCTCCAATATGATATGGTCATGGCCGGTCATATGATATATAGAAATGTCCACGACGCGTTTCTCATATAAAACTACTGTCACAGACCTTCAAGCAATAACTCCACAGAATGTCCATGACTACAGTTGTACATAAGCTCTCGTTTTCTTCAACAAAAGCCATACAATGGGCGAATGACTGTCTTTGATTTTACCATGTTGTCATGGATGAAGAATTCACTCATTGTAGTTGGTGAAAACTTATAGGTTAAATGGGACATGCCTGACAGCACTCTAGAATGAGGAATCTGAAGATAAACTTTTGTTTATATTTATCATTCTGTGATCATTTATTCTTGTGTTGACTTGTGGCATCGATGATTAGAACAACCGTTAGCAGCGTTTGTAGTGTATGAGGCGACAAAGTAAAAACCAAGGAAGACAGCGTGGTATCACCTCAGAAGCCATATTTTCCCATACTATAGGCTACATACGGCATGGATAAGGCATAACTTTTTGTGAAGAAATTAGCTTGTTAATCAATGGAGTGCTCTGTAAAAATATGAATAATTATGAAATGAATATGTAAATTTGGTCTATGAATATGTAAATTGGTTCTACTACTTGATAGAACGCTAAGGAGAGAGAGAGAGACAGAGATAGAGCGGCCACGAGATAGATATAGAGAAAGATAGATAGATAGATAGATAGAAAGAGAGAGAGAGACAGAGAGAGATAGATAGATAGATAGATAGATAGAGAGAGAGAGAGAGAGAGAGAGAGAGAGAGAGATAGAGAGATATCTGTTGCTATAGACCTGTATGTCACTCACGCTCGGAGTGCAGAAGTGGTAGGCGCTAGGATGCATACAGCTGTAGAGTCCATCTGATGTCCATCTGATGTCCATATGAGTCCGAGTCTGAGTGCGTGGAAGTACGAATGGGACTTCCGTGAGGACTAGCGTCGTTCATGACAACACATTAATGCAGCACGGGCTGTGAGATGAACTTTAGTAGAAAAACAAAAGATGTTAGTTATCAATATGTAGTGAATATACTAGAGCTGAAATAAAAATAATAATAATTTCGAATATAAATTTAGAATTTAAAAATAGAAAAATTTAAAGATTCGTCGTTTAGAGGCGCAGTGTTAAAATGAAAGGAAAGATGACTTAAATGCACGGATTTGTTTCTGCAATATCGCAACAACAGCTGTTAAAAATAGATGAACTGATACTAACGTATTGAACGAAAATTAACCATCCAAAGATAAGCATAACATTATTAAGATACTTGAATTAACGAATGTTAAAGGATTCTGCTAGGGTTAACATTCAATAGTTTAGTAGAGGCAGAATTTTTTCATCACTACAACGATGCCAATACCAGGAGGATCTTTGGTTCTTATGAGTAAGTATAGTTATTTTACTCTCTTTATAAAATGTATGTTTAAATTGTACAGAATTGTGGTAAATGTTCCTTATTGTGGGTTATTGTGTTCGTTTTTCTCCAATAAAACATAGCAGATATAGGAATTTGAAGCTAACTAATTAATTCCCATCAAAAGGGATTTATTTATAGCTTCTTAATGCAGGCATCCGCTTTAGACTTCGGCTTATGACTTTGGCTTTGGACTTTTTTATTCTCGACTATTATGCCAACAATTAAGAACATTTTATACAAAGTAATTTTAAAAGTCTTAAGCTAATGTCTAATTGAATTATGCAAATATACCCGTGTTGTGTACGGGTTTCTGAAGTATAGACCGACTGTACACGTAGACTGCACTTGACGTAAGAGGCGTCAAAGCACTACGATCCAAACCAACGTCAGAAAGGGTATACGGTTGGTGACCGCCCAGGCTCCAGAAATTGCTATAACATTTTTATAAGACCCAATCCGAGTTAAAATTTGGATTCAAGGGAAGATAGGGAAGATTTCACGATGAATTATTTTGTACGCAAAGATTTCATAGTCAACAAAACATCATATTATAAATAGAAAACATCATATTATAAATAGAAAACATCATATTATAAATAGAAAACATCATATTATAAATAGAAAACATCATATTATAAATACTGTAGAAAACATCATATTATAAATACTGTAGAAAACATCATATTATAAATAGAAAACATCATATTGAGTAAATAGCCACTATCAAAGAGTTAAAATATCTGTACACACAAATAGGTACAACCGAAACAAAATAAGGACTCAGAATAAGGAGAACCGCATAAAATTTTGCATTCCTTAGTGGCATATCGGCTACCATTATTAATATACCAGGAAAATTAACATAATTAAAGTCTATATGAGAGATCAAACACTTACAATAAGGGTTTAGTGCAAGTAAATGTTATAGAATGCACATAACAAAATCGTTAGCTTTTAGCTTTAGACGTCAGCTTATACTTTATTTTTAGACTTCAGCTTTAGGCTTCAGCTTTAGACTTTAGCTTAGACTTTAGCTTAGACTTCAGCTTTAGACTTTAGCTTTAGACTTTAGCTTTAGACTTTAGCTTCAGACTTTAGCTTCAGACTTAGCTTTAGACTTTAGCTTAGACTTAGCTTTAGAGCAGTAAGTATGGCGTGCGAGCAGATTTAAAGAATATCGTTTCACAAGGTTAGAGAATGATCATTACTCGAGGCTTGGGTATGTTCTTTATGAAATGATTCATTGTCTCATAATCTTTACAATTCACAAAAAATGTTTAGAAATTTGGCGCCTGCTATTACATAGAAGCAACCTCTGTCTGGCTAGAAATCCCATGTGTATATTTGTATACGATCCCGATGCGAGCTGACCGGAAATCCCTTGTAGCCTATAAATCGGTACTGGTCGCAGGATTGGACGAATTGTGGGATATGAGTCCGGGACCTATGTAACCTAGGACATAGGCTAGGAGTCCGGGACCTATGTTACCTAGGACATAGGATAGGAGTCCGGGACCTATGTTACCTAGGACATAGGATAGGAGTCCGGGACCTATGTTACCTAGGACATAGGATAGGAGTCCGGGACCTTTGTAACCTAAGACAGAAGATAGGCCTAGTGAAGCTGCTAGGACAGAAGATAGGCCTAGTGAAGCTGTTAGGACAGAAGATAGGCCTAGTGAAGCTACCACTCTGCATTATATGATAAAGTCGTGTTTACTTATACATGTAGTTATCTTTCTCTCTCTCTCTCTCTCTCTCTCTAGTTTAACAGGTCCAAGGTATACATTCATTATCATAGTCTCTTTCACTTTTCATTAAATCAAATCATAGATCAACAAATTTGTTTCATCGCGGAAAAAATAAATCAAAGAATACCTTTTTAAGAGTGCATTAGCAGTGTGGAGTAGGTCAGAAAAACCATTCGTGATAAATTTACAGCGTGGAGCAAGTGAAAAAACTTTCCATCGTGAATTAACAGCATGGAGAAAGTAAAAAACATTTTCATAGTGAATTAGCAACGTGGAGCAGGTGCAGAAAGTGTAGGAATTTCACAGTAAAGCATTCATGCTGAATAGAACTGCAGACTTGAAGTCACTGAATCAATTCCCAGCTGGAATATAATAAGAGACTTTTCTGTTTGACAGAACCCTATTTGCATAATTTGTAGAAACACTCTGCCTACGACAATAAGAAAACTGCTCTCGTTGTCCATAACAGCATTTAGCGCAATAGAACCGAGCCAAAGCGATGAGTAGAAAACTGGAAAAAAACATTAGACGATACATGTCTAACAGCCGGAAAATCAGTCTAATAATAATTTAAAATAACGTAACATAAAAGTAGTGAGTGAGGAATCAATTACATGCTTGTTTCAGGCTGAATTAAACAATGAACTAAAACAAATACAGATCGGTGATAATGGAGAATAACATGACAAATAAAGAAATAAACTTAAAAAATATTCATGTTTGTTCATTGTTGTATGTAAATTAATTGCTTAAATATGCAACTATTTGAATTTCTAAGTCACACGACCTATATTTCGGCCCAAATTTTTAATTTTGCTTTACTGAGGATTGATCCCGATAATTATATTGATGATATTGTTTACCGATCTGTATTTGCCTTTCTGACATTTAGGTTCGTGCATCCTTCAACTTATAAAGAATAATGTTAACCTTATCAAGACGACAGAGTTTAAAAGTTCAAATTTCTTAATAAAGTAGGAGCAAGATAATCAAAACTTTTAATTGCTTTCAAAAATTTGCATCTATTCATCGAACTTATCATTTGTAGAAATTTAGCAGCAGGACAGAAGGTTGCTGCTATTGAATATTAAGTTTTAAAACTTTCCTTAGATTAGCACGCTAATTCGTTGGCAAAAGGCCATGCCTTATACCTTAGGTATTTTAAGAAAAATATGACGTTTGATGTGGTTTCTCCTTGCCTTCCTCAGCTACTGCTTAGTGGCCTCTTACAGGCCACTAAGCAGTAGCTTAGTGCCATGTTGTTCATCGTGCAGGCAACAGTTGGTAAATTCTTCGGTGCTCCTCACAAAGTATGGGATACAGGGTGTAAATCGTAGTATATCTTAGTATAAAATCAAAATAAAATGAATATAAGTATTGATCTCGCATATATCATTCCGTTCAAAATTTTAAGGCAGGCCGTCCTGTCTATCAGACAAATATTTTATCAGTTGTACATGTACATGTAAATGATTAGAATTTGATATCAACTCCACAATATGTTATAGTCTACATGTAATAATTTTATAATAGATTTCAATGAGATAGGCCAATATCTTAAGTATCAGTAGCCAGTATCCAGATCATTGAGTTATTTAATAATTTGTTATAAGATTGTGGCTAAAACTTGCAGACGCTTGAAATATTTAGTTTCAGAGTGTTACTCAACAAATCAGTTTTTAGTCAAATAATTGTTTTCTATTTTTCAAACAAGAATAAAACTGATGTTCCACTGGATATCAATCAATCAATCGATATTAATTTGTTTGCACTTTCAGACAAAAAGAAAGCAGAAGTTCCTAATCCTAAGACTAAAAAGAAAGAGAAAGCCTCAAAGGACGAGAAGGCAGATGATTCTAGAAATACTGGATCACATTCTAACCAGACTTCGTCTAGCCATCAATCAACGCAAGGTACCGCCTCTAAAGCTCAACAGACCAGCTCAGGCCACGCCTCCCCAGGCCATCAGGCTCGAGCAGGCCACGTCTCCGCAGGCCAGCAGGCCTACGCTGGGTACGCTCACTCAAGCAGACTGGGCAGTGGCCACGCCTACAAGCCTATCAATCATCCGGGGCGCTCCGCCTCTGGCTATCAACTCTCATCGGAAGGACACGCCTCTTTGCCTCAAAAGTCTCCGAGCTACCAGGGCATTCATCTGATAGCTGGGCTTGACCCTGACCCAAGATCAGCTGGATCTAGCTATTACGTGAGTCCCAAATCTTCTCCGAAACTTCCCAGATTAAAGGCTCAAGCTAAGGCTCAATCTGCAAATACTAAAGATCACTGATAACTGGAGAGTAAGGAAAATAATAACTATTGATTTTAAATAGATTGCAAGCATAACATTACCATTCTTGCGTATTGCATAGGATGCTCGCCTTTGTTGATTTACTATATCGATTAACGTTTAAATCTTGCAATTCAATCATATTTGATTCGCTATTTTAAAATCAACTTCGTTTTTCGCTTTTGCTTGCTAAAGCCACTGTAAAGCTTGGGCATCTGCTGAAGTAAGCATCAGGATTACGATCCTATATTGAGATATAATATAAAAGTGAATAGATAATTTCTATAGAGAAATTCAAATAACACCTGTACATTTATTCAATTGCTCATAAATGCATATCGAGGTAATTTGCATAGCCATACACAAAAGAACAAACAATACAGGTATACATGCATCTATACACATTTCACAAGCATAAATGTATGCAGTATATTCAGTATATTAATATAAGTAGGCTAAATGCGGTTAAATACAGTGCATGTGGCTGAGAAATAGGCCTACAATAGTTTTAGATGGTCGTCATATTTGTGAGAAATGTTTCCTCTATGATTGTAAATCATACAGATTTGAATTTATCTCATATCTCAACTGAAGTTTGCATGTAACGGTGTGCCGTTTCAATTAGCAACATCGAACAAGAAACGTACGCATTTGCGGTTATCTATAAGCATAAAAGACGTAAAATCAGCGCCAAATTTAGGTAGACATTTAATTCGTTAATTACAGCCATAATTCTAAAACATTGTGCAATATACACCGCAGCAATCATGTAGGAACGTTCTCAGTGATCATTAGCGGATTAACTCAATCCACTGTGGAGAAGGAGCTAGGACGCTAATTACTGTAACTAATTAATTAATGTAATTAATTGTAACGACACCTTCCAGGTACAGGTGAGCTCTTAGAGGCGATCTAACATGGAGTTGAATCCCTTGTGTCTGGCTTATTAAACAAGCGTGCTAAAAACTTGGCCACCTTCCAGTACAGATTAAAAAGTCATGTTGATATTAATGGTATGCACTTGCGGTTGCTATGAAGTAGCTTGTTGCTAAGTTGAATAAATTGCTTGCTTGTCAATTTAATTAAGTAAGCATTATTCCTGCTTGAAATCTTCTACACATCTGGCGATAAGACAGTACAAAATGTCAGAAAAAAATCATTGGATATGTTAATGGTTTTATTAGGCAAACGATCTAAAATGAAGTCTTCACTTTTTTTAAAAATACGTAACAACAACACACTGAATACCTCTCTCTCTCTCTCTCTCTTTCTCTCTGTCTGTTTCTGATTGTCTGCCTTTGTATGTCTGTCTATCAGTCTACTTGCTTGTCCGTATCTCTCTTTCTGAAGCAAATAAATCGTCTATATTCACTCACACTGGATCTGTTCCCAGTATCTCAAGGCAAATATCTGACAGTCCATAGCGGAGCAGCAGGATGGGCTAAGAGCTCGCCTCTGACTAGGTATATCATGAGTTCAATTCTCGCTAAAGTCATTAAAAGTTGATAAATCGTAAATCTCTTTAACTAAATTAAATATGTGCACTTGTATGCCTCTTATTATTTCCGGCCTCAATCTATTTTCAAAATATTTCGCAGGAAAAATGAAAAACGTTAACGTCAGTTTCATAACACTTCAGGATATTGATAAAAGTGAGAAATTGGTTCTCCCTGGAGTTGAATAAGCTGCCGCCGTCTTACACCAGACTTGGATTCAAATGATACATCCATATTACACGTACATTATAAACTAATGAAATGCAGTATTCATTATTTATGTACAATTTGAAATCCTGCAGTTTTATGAATAATGAATGTTAAAGGGCAAGGCCAATAGAAAGTTGGTTAAGTTTTCTACCGTTCATCAGTAGCAGCAAGGTTCAAATCCAGTTCAAGTCCAGCAGCAGACAAACTCTACGACAGGTAACCGACGTTAAAAATAAACTCACAATCTAAAACCTTTCCCATCTAAACCACAGTAACACCTATGTGATCACTGCCATCTAAACTCAGTTTATTTTCGGTCGAATCTCTTCCACTACTTCCTTCCATCGTTCCACCCGTTCCATCGAGATCATCGTCCGTGTCTGAACCACACCCTGCCTCCACGTCTACCCCCGTCATGTCGACGTCTTCCTCGCCCTTCCCCCCGGACTCTAGTGGATACTTGTTGAGGTAGGCGATGCGGTGATGGAGCTGTCGCTCGTAGCGAGTGAGGCGTCGAATACGAGCCGGGACGTCCGGTATGATGAGAGTGACACAGAATATGAGCAGGTAGCACAGGTGCTGGGAGATGTCAATCAATCAATTAATTAAGTAGTCAGTGTATTATTCAGCAAATCAAGTGCTGTGAGAAGTCAATCAATTAATCAATAAATTTAGTAGTCAGTGAATCAATCAGCAAATCAGGTGCTGTGAGAAGTCAATCAATTTAGCAATCACTTAATTAAGTAGTCAGTGTATCTGTCAGCAAACCAGCCCGTAGAAAGTCAATCAAAAAGACAAATCAACGACTCCATCTTTTAATCAATCATATAATCAATCATATATCGTGATATAAGATATCATAATATAAATATAATGTCTTATAGCAGTGCTAATTGTGTGCACTGCTATCTTTAAATTATTCCACAGTACTCTCGAATCTTTCCAATGTGTAAAAGTACGCAGTACACAGTACACAGTACACAGTACACACACTACACGGTACTCAATACACAGTACACAGTACACAGTACACAATACATAGTACACAGTACACAGTACACAGTACTATTATACAATACACAGTAAACAGTACACAGCACACAGTACACAGCACACAGTACACAGTACACAGTACTATTACACAGTACACAGTACACAGCACACAGTACACAGTACTATTACACAGTATACAGTACACAGTACATATTACACAGTACACAGCACACAGTACACAGTACACAGTACACAATACTATTACACAGTACACAGTACATATTACACAGTACACAGTACACAACACACAGTACACAGTACACAGTACTATTACACAGTACACAGTACATATTACACAGTACACAGTACCTCAAATATGATAACAAAAGCCAGTCGTATTGTAAATGACATCCAGGTCTCAACGCTGTTACCCGCGAATTCTGTTGTAGCCCAGACGTATCCAAAGTTGTTCTCATAGGCAACAGATCTCACGTCCCGAAACCTGCAACAACAACAGCAAAAATAACAACAACAGCAACACAATAGCAACCACAACATTAACAACAACAGCAACAAGGATAGCAACAACAGCAGCAACAGCAACAACAACAACGGCAGCAAAAGCAACAATAATAACAAAAAAAAACAACAACAGCAGAATCAATAACAATAAACAATAATAACAACCAGCAGCGAATAACAACATCAACAGCAGCTAGCAACAACAACATTCATCTAAAGATAAACGCTATTATCAACAGCAAATCATAACTCGTGATTGTAAGAACAAGTGCAAGAGAATCTATGCGTACAATCTACGTGCATATTGCGGCCCTAGGCTGCATGCGCAAATAAATCTTAAGCTATTATACCATGTAGCTTTGATACGCTGTAGCTATTATACGATGTTTCTATTATACGATGTATCTATTATACGATGTTTCTATTATACGATGTATCTATTATACGATGTATCTATTATACGATGTATCTATTAT
Organism: Enchytraeus crypticus; assembly: GCA_905160935.1. Classification (NCBI taxonomy): domain Eukaryota; kingdom Metazoa; phylum Annelida; class Clitellata; order Enchytraeida; family Enchytraeidae; genus Enchytraeus; species Enchytraeus crypticus. The sequence goes on from CAJHZI010000528.1 coordinate 1,770,512, forward strand.
ACGATGTATCTATTATACGATGTAGCTATTATACGATGTATCTATTATACGATGTATCTATTATACGATGTATCTATGATATGATGTCGCTATTATACGATATAGCTATTATACGATGTATCTATTATACGTAGTACCTATGATACGATGTAGCTATTATACGATGTAGCTATTATACGATGTATCTATTATACGATGTATCTATGATATGATGTCGCTATTATACGATATAGCTATTATACGATGTATCTATTATACGTAGTACCTATTATATGATGTCGCTATTATACGATGTAACTATTATACGAAGTATCTATGATACGATGTAGTTATTATACGATGTATCTATAAAACGATGTATCTATTATACGAAGTATCTATTATAAGATGTAGCTATTATACGATGTATCTATGACACGGTGTAGCTATTATATGATGTAGCTGATAAAATTTCATCAGGCTCAGTTGACGATATTAAACTGTGTTATGAACAATTAATAATTTTGTAAATCCTCTTTGGGGTGTTTTGTTATATTAGACCACGAGAGGGCCCGCATCAATCAAGCAACATTGAGCAAATCTCCAGTGAATTACTTGTCGTATTGCAGGAAATGCAAATGCCAAACGTTCAATGACCGTCTACCATGACATCTAGTACGCCCGTATGTAAATAGTTTTAAATATTACTTTTCTTCGTTATAAAATATTCGCTTTCTAAATCATACGCTAATCATAAACTAGTCGTTTCAAATACCAGCGGATGAAGAAACTGGTCCATAGCAATAATTGATTGATTGTGCGATGTTTGTTTGATAACTTGATTGGCTTATTATGTGTTTACTTGTATGTTTGTTTGTTTGATTTGCTCAGTGAGTGAGTGGTCATTTGTTTGTTTTTTTGGATTGATTTCCTACTTGAATGATTGACTGATTGGTTTATCGATTTATTGATTGACTGAGATAGTAGACTTAGTGGCAGATTGATTTCTCTTGTGGTCTTCGTGTACTCAGTCTTCCTCGTGTGAAGCTTTGGCGCCTGTTTGTATAGAGTCTCTAATAGACGTCCCTGACACAGCCTCATGGCGAGGAAACGGACGTTAAATACTTATTGATTGATTGATTAGTGATTATTGATCTACTAACCAGCAGTATTCAATATCCCCACTGGTTCTGTTGAAGAGCTTATCATCAGGTCGACTACTGTTGCTGATATCTTGTACTTTATAGGCAAACAAAGTCTTCTGCACGTATCCTTCCATTGTTCCTCCGTTAGTATACCGATAGATGAGCATCGGTATGAAGTCCGACGACCACGCTATGATGCACGCCTGAAAATGTTCAAAGTCAACAGCATTATTTTTGATTATGCTCCATTTGTCGTGCATGCCTATATATATATACTGAATACAATTATGCTAAGTCATTAACCTCTCATAATGCAGGTCCGCGAATGTCAACTATATGCCTGTAGAAATCTATATGCATTATGCATAGAGGACTTCATTTTATAGAATTGACGTCTGAATAAAAGTCTAATGTTCATTTTTGAACAGAAATATTTGAAGATATTGACTAATCGACAGGCTTTGAGAGCAGCAGGATTTAAGATTATAAAGATTTGCCGCATTGACAAAGGCATTCATAGCTTTTCTGGTGCAATATAGACGATTAGTATAGTAACTACTGAGCTATATGAATAAAGAAATTTGATAGAGGAAATGCCAAATATTTTAGGAAAGGTTTGGCTCAAAAATACTCGATAGAGGGAGAGATAGATTGAGAAAGAGAGAGAGAGAGAGAGAAAGAGAGATAGATTGAGAGAGAGAGAGAGAGAGAGAGGGAGCGAGAGAGATAGCATGAGAGACCCGGAGCGAGGGAGAGAGAGAGAGAGAGAGAGGCAGAGTGAAAGTGAGACAAAGGAGAAAGGGAGAGACAGAGAGAGAGAGAGAGAGAAAGAGAGAGAAAGAGACAGAGAGAAGAAAGACATACATGTAAAGAGAGACATATCTGTGAATACACACGTTGGTAACAATAGAGAAGTGGGCTATGGCCCTCATGATCTTGCTCCAGGCCCCTATGTCCTGAGCCCTCCTAGCAGCCTTACGTCGATACAGCTTGACGAGCTTTGTGGCGTCCAGTCTTATCTCCAGCAGGTTGTTGATGAGGGCGAACAGCGGAGCGAGTGGAAAAGCCGCCACAAACAATGTGACGAAACCAAACTGTATGGCTAAAGTAAAAAATATAGAAGCATTTAATTCTTAAATTTAATTTAAAATTAATTTAAATTAATTTAATTAATTTACTTTTAATTTAATTCAGAGAGTATTTTTACCTATTATCATTATTTATCGTATGTTAAGTTCAACATAGTTCACTTTTAGTTTGTGTTATTTCCTGTTGGCTTTACATATTTGTATATTGTTTATTGAACCGTACAAGGTTGAGTGACACCATTTGAGTGTTCTTATTAAATTTAATTGAATTAAATTGGATTTTTATTGAAGTGTCATTTACGTTGATACTAATATCCTCATCCAAAGATGATGTCAGGGACGTCCCCAACAGCACACATCACTACAGATCAGTTCAACCAGACCAATCTGCAAACGAAATGTGCAAAGGAGAAGTAAGGTCCTAAACGAAAGCCAGTCCGGTGATATAAATCTAGATTTTGCATTTAACCACATGCACTGTCAACGACAGATCAAAGACAGATCAACGAGTCAGAAATTTCGTAACTTTAAAAATGGAATTTTGTAAGGTAATACAAATTAAACAGAGATGAATATAAATATAAAAAGCTGGTAAAGATAATGTTAACGTCAGTTTCCTCACTCGAAAGCGAAGTCAGTGACGGGGGAGCCCAGGATTTGAACCCCGCACATACTGAATCGCGGTCGAATATCTTACCGACATCGCTACTGGCTCGAATTAATGGAAGCCTCTTGCAATAAACACATGTAGTGCAAATTTCATAAAAGTCAAAGGTATACTTGCTAATAAATTACGCTATATTCACGATTTAATCTCTGATTCTGTGGAACTTACTAATTTCGAGATATTCGTAGAATAGACCAAGCTGTCCTAGCCGTTCCAGGTCCAAATCCTGTTCCCACCGCATATAGATATCCAGCTTCTCTTTGTTGTCCCGGGCACTCCACAGGTTCTTTATGAACCTGCAAACCACGATAGAAATAGAAACGTTGGTTGATATATTATCAGTAATAAAAGCTGGTAAAGCTAATGTTGAGTGATTGATAGCGATTGATTGATTGACCGCTACATTGATTGATTGATAGTAAAGCTAAAGCTAAGGTTAACGTCAGTTTCCTCACTCGAAGGCGATGTCAGTGACGGGCGAGCCCAGGAATTGAACCCCGCAAATACTGATCCACGGTCGAGTATCTTACCGACGTCGCCACTGGCTCGAGGCAGTAACAAATAATACCAATAGGCTAAATTATGTAATTTATAAATGCTAAATAATTCGATTTACAGCGTTAAGGGCTGCTACAACACTAACTAACCACATGTTGCAAAACAATTCTTGTCTAAATAATTGACGAAGGAATAGACTAAAAATGAACAGAGAGAAAAACAATAAATTATTGAGAAAGAGAAATAATAAGAACTGCAGCAGCATTACACATTTAAGGAATAAATCAAATAAATGATAATAAAAAATTAATGTCAATAAAATAAATGATACTTATAGCAACAATAAAACCAACCGTCACAACAACAACAAATAATAATAACAATAATAATAAGAAGAAGACGAAGAAGAATAAAACCAACCATCACAACAACAACAAATAATAATAACAATAATAATAATAAGAAGAAGACAAAGAAGAAAAAAGAGAGAAGAAGAAGAATAGGTACAATAATTCGACTGTTCGCAGACTCAAGACTATCGATATACATGTAAAGCTGTAAACAATTACTCTTATACCATGAACAATTTAAACCTTGTCGATGAAGTTTCGGTAAAAATGAATTAAATCCCCGATTATTCGCTGCATTAGATCCAGGGTCCAGGGGCTTCTCCCCCCCCCCATTTGGCCTATGATGCAAAACGTAACTTGTGGGGTACCATACTACACCTAAGTTTGATTTTCAGGTACCACCGGAGAATTTCTTGACGCAAATTGCGCGATCGCTTATATGGCGAAGACGCTTTTGTTAGGACCGTCTCCGACATTGTCATCGGGGTACAAAACCGACGTTAAACTTATCTTTTTAGCATTTCAGATAAACTCTTAACTAGCTCTGACTCTGAGTATAAAAGAGAGACATACGGAACGAGGTACTCCGCTATGTTAGAGAAGAGCTGCTTGCCTACCATAATGATAGCTAGCTGAATACTCAGCTCTATAAAACAACCTGCTGGATCGCACTGTAGTAATCGATCAAACAATCAATCAATTAACTAATCAATCAATCAATCAATCAATTAACTAATCAATCAATCAATCGATCAATCAATCAATCAGTCAGTCAGTCAGTCAGTCAATCAATCAATCAATTAATCAATCAATTAATCAATCAATCAATCAATCGATTAATCAATCAGTCAATCAGTCAATCAGTCAATCAATCAGTCAATCAATCAATCAGTCAAGCAATTATCAATTAATCAATCAATCATTCAATCAGTCAATCAATCAGTCAAGCAATTAATCAATTAATCAATAAATCAGTCAATCAATCAGTTAAGCAATCAATCAATCAACCGATCAGTCAATCAATTAATCGATTAATCAATCAATTAGCCAACCAAATTAATTAATCATTGGCTGATTAATTATTTAAGTAATTGATTGAATGATTGATTAATTTATTAATTAATCAACCAATCAATCAATAAGCCAATAAATTAACCAATCAATCTCCAAAAGATCAATAAATGAATCGATCATTAATCATCCAGTCAACCAATAAATATGTGACTCAATCAACTGGTCCATTAAACTAGCGACTAATTATTTAAAATTCAAAAATAAATCAAACAACATTCACTTTCAATCTGATATAAGTGCAGGTAATTAGGCCTAGATGACAAGTAGTAGAGTATGGTATGTTTAAGATATAGACATATACGCGATGCCATTAAAAAGTTCATCGTTGAACTACAGAATTAAGGATAATTATTATTGTATTTGTTTATTAGATGAAATCTGACATACCGCAGAAAATGAGCAAACATACCTGGAATAAAACGCAAATAGGAAGTTCAATAGTACCATAAAGTTCAAGATATAAGTTTCATAACAGTCATTTTATAATATTCTAATGATAAAATCTTAGTTTCATGACATAAATAAATAATCTCTACCTGATCTTGTCTTCTGCCAAACAAGTACGTGGATGTATCTCCGGGTGGTCCAACGAACCTGAAATAGTTTAATTTAAATTAATGTGAACCAGTACTTCATACTTTCCCACAAGGGACCATGTCCGCGCGATAGACTTAAGTTTCTAATTCAATGACAGAAGAAATGTGAGTATTGAAAGCTTTAAAAAGGTGTTTATGCGGAAAATTGAAAATTAAATTATTATTGGAAAATACACAATAGTATCTGAAGTAGAAAGAAAATTGTTAAAAGTATTGAGAGGTGTTGATAGTGGTTGGGTTGTTTTGAGCGGATGAAATGAGAATAGTACTAAACTCTGTCATAGAAACCAGGATTTTTTATGAGAATATAAAAATTAAGCTGATGAAGAAGTTCAAGTTGTTCAACATCTACACATGATCTAATAGACTTAGAGAGAGAGAGAGAGAGAGAGAGAGAGAGAGAAATTGAAGTGATGGGTATGTAACTAAACAACAAAAAGAGCTTTCACGCTTGAAAACGCTTAATGTTATATTGAATACACTTTTGCTTAATACAGTAACAATAATTTCTACTAGTAACAACAATTAGAGTGCTGAGTGCTACTGTCGTCCATGAGAACATCGAAGACCATTAAAACAAATCCGAGCCGGTGAGCAAAAGGAAGGTCCAAAAAGGTTTAAATTCCTAAATCCAAAAAATCTGTCCAAAGACACATGTATATGTATCTTTGGACTGATTTTGTTGGCAGTTGTTAAACATGTAGATAGAGTTATTGCTTACTGGCCCTTGAAGAAGGCTATGTAGAAGATTGAACCGTAGAAGTTGACAAATTGAAAAATTATCATTTTGATCGTAAACGCGTCCTCGTATTCTGTCTGGGTCCTGTGTAGTTCTAGATAAAATTTAAATATAAATCAAGGGGCATCTTAGTAAGATGCCCATTGCATCTTACTAATATGCCCAGTACATAGGCTGCTCAGTACATAAAATAGCTCAAATCGATAAAGCTGGTAAAGCTAGTGTTAACGTTAGTTTCCTCACTCGAAAGCGATGTCAGTGACGGGCGAGCAAAGGATTTGAACCCCGAACATACTGATCCGCGGTCGAATATCATACAGGCATATAAACAGTTCATAAAATAGTACAAATCGGCGGTGTTTACTTTTGCATAGCCTACACATATCTGCGTTGCATTTGTTATTTGTATATCTATTAAATTTAACTCCATCTTTGAATACAATTTTTTCGTTAGTTTGTATTTTTAATTTAATTATATTAAAAGTTTTTAAACAAAAAAGATTTCGGTAGAATAACTCTAGTTTACAAACCATAGTTGGTTAGAGCCTTGGCGATGTACTGGTATATCTGAAAATATATTTTAAAATAAATAAATACACCAATGTAACAGTAATGACCAAATGAACTAACTTAATTAACTTAATTAGTAATAATTTAATTTAATCCAAATTTATAACTGAAGAAATAATTTAACTTCAACTTATTGAACAATAACAGCAGGCTACAAATCGTAAATATATTTAGATTTACTTCTCTTCTTTATCACTCTTGATCTTCTGTATTTTAATTAATTACACAATTTAATTAATTGTTTAATTATATAATCAAATAGTTAATTAATAGCTTTATTTATTTGACATTCGTCTACCGCATAGATGGACAAGTTAGCAGGTTATTTTACTGTTTTATTTAAGTATGATATAGACTATTCTTAACCACCAAGACAGAATGAGTGAGCTTTTAGGAATAGTAAAACCTAGAGGCACAATAATATAAAACGAAGCAAAGTTTAGACATGAAGATGAAGTTAACATGCCAGGTTTAGTATTTAGATGACGATGAGATAGATAATGGGCACGAGGATGAAGATGAACATACCAGATTGAGTATGAAGATGACGATGAGATAATTAACGACACGAGGATAAAGATGAAAGTACTAGGTTAAGGAAGACGACGATGAAATATATAACGAACGAGGAAGAAGATGAACATACCAGGTTTAGTATGGAGATGACGATGAGGTTGATGACGGCTGAGGTGACTGTAACTATGAGCTTGGTGTTACGCAGAACAATATCAACATTCTGAGCGGCCTCGTGTAGAATGGTCGTCACGACCAACCGATACACAATCACACCGAAGATTGAACCAGCGACAAGCGCAGTCTGCAAAGAGGCGACCACACATGTTCTTTCTTGCTTAGAATAAATTCGCACAGGTCTTAATTATTTAGACAAGTCGCAGGATTTACTAAGCCAAAGATAGACCTTTTAAATAAAAAGCTAAAGGAAAGTAGGTTGATTGATTGATTGTTGAATCGATATTATGTTTTAGAATGCTACAAGGGTTCAAAGAAGCTAAATATATTTCTTATCGTTCAAGATTTTGATCAAAATATCCAGTTATTGGTAATATTTTTTTCTATCTTGTTCAACATGTACTGTTATTTATCTGTAATTTCAAATTTTATAGGTGTGTTATTTGGTAAAGCGTTGTGGTTTGAAATAAATAAATATTATTAGGTATATGATTGAAATCTAAATGGTAGTGATACAAACCAGAAATAGAACCAACGTCACAGAAGTGAATACTCTGAAGAATTTCTTGCCTGCAGGTACAAAGGGTTCCATCTCCTGCGTGTCAAACAATGCAAAATAATTCAGCAAATTTCCACATTTTTGACTTTAGAAATAGAATATAATTTCATTAGTTTCAGAGACAACTAGAGGGACATAGTACGAAGGAGCATGAATATTAATATGAATTATAGCATGTTTATTAATATGAATTGCTGATGGATTACGTTCAGATCTACATCGTAAAACCATTAGAATGGGAATGATTTTTAAAATGGTGTCACCGTATCAGAATATTATGTTTTAATTTTTCATGCACCACGTCGACGACGTTACAATGTTTATCATATGGACTAGAAGATAGCATTAACTTATCAAGTATATGCAGAAGGATTTTGCTGCTCCATCGCATGTAGCTAATATTGAAGTTAAGGAATCTGCGAATGCGATGAAATTTAAAGCAATTGAAGCAACTGGTTAACTATTTGTTAAATATTCTATCTGTTCGTATCATGCTGTATGTTTAAATTAATGAATAAACAATCAAGCAGATGCCGGTACACTATGGAAGTAGAGCGAAGAATCTAACCTGTGTTACCGGATTCTTTTGTTTTGTTTTCACACGCATTTGGAACTGTGGTCTTATAGTCTGCAATTTAGCAATAAATAGCAATACTATAAAATTAATTTAATTAAAATAAATTTTGCAATCAGCAATATCTAGATAAATCCAGGCTGTGCTAAAATTACATAAAAATCATACCCAGAGTCTGCACTCACGCTACTTAAGTAGCGCTCCATAAAGACAAAGGTTAACGTCAGTTTCCCCACTCGAAAGCGATATCAGTGACGGGCGAGCCCAGGATTTGAACCCCGCCCATAGTGATCCGCGGTCGAGTATCTTACCGACTTCGCCACTAGCTCCAGCCATCATACATGTAGCTTAACAATCACTTCCACAAGGCAATGCCTAATCAATAACTTAAGTAGCCTATAGCATGGGGAAATATGACTTCTGAGTTTGTCTCCTGTTACCTTCCCAGCTTAGTCACCTCTTACGACACTTTATGGTAACTGCTTGTCCATTTTTCCATGTCCCAGTCACAATACGGATAGATAGGACAGCAATGACACGAACTTAACAAGGCCTTTAGACAGTTGCAAAAATAAAATCACGACTCAGTAGAATCGGATCCCTGAACCTGTTTGTAGAACTACAGCACCTTCAGCGTGGAGGCGGAACAGAGAAGATTTCTTTCGACCTCTTAGAAAATCCCCAAGAAATGGATTTAAATTATGAAATGCGACTGTATTTATGCATTTTATTAGTTAAACCTGTTTCTATTTGCATACAAAATCTGTTTTGTCGCAGAGTTCGCTTCTTTAAAAATTGTACATAAATGTAGGCTAATAGCCTAAGACTCGAAATTGTTAAAGAAAGAGGAGTAAAATAATATCTGCTAATTACAGATTCATCATTTTGAATTCGGTTTGTATTCGTGTGTTTTATGAACTATGATAAATTTTAAAACGAAGCATTAAACTATTTTCAATTAATCGTGTATAATACTTGAAATTTGCAATGTCATAAAAACCTGCTTCTTCATTCCTAATAAATTAAAGATTGAAACTCATTAGTCAATAAAGGAGCAATGTAATTATTCATTGAGCAAGAACGGAAGGAGAGATACACCGATGGCGAAAGAGATTTACAAAGAGAGAGAGAGAGAGAGAGAGAGATAGAGTGAAAGAGAGAGAGAGAGAAACACAGACAAAGACAGAGAAAGAGAGACTGAGACAGAGAGGATAAAATGAAGATGCTATAATTATGAAAGAGGAACATAAAAAGTGAGTAATTCATGAACCTCTTCTGCAGCAAAGTTTCCAACATCCCAATCATACTGCAGCTCGTGCTCTCTTCTCTTCCACACCTCCAGATATACGAGAGCTGCGTGGTGCAACAAATAATGCTTTCCTAACAGCGATTAAGAACTAATGCCTCATTAATTAGTTTATAATAGTGGCAATAATGCCGATAGTAAATATATTTACAGAAATAAATAAGTAAGAATGATAGTGTTTGTAAAAAGTACTGATAAAATTAAGGATAACATCAGTTTCCTCACTCGAAGGCGATGTCCATGACGGGAGAACCCAGGATTTGAATCCCGCACTTACTGATCCGCAGACGAGTATCTTACCGACTTTGCCACTGGCTCCAGCCAGTAATGATACTAGTACTTATAATAACGATAGTAGTAGTAGTAGTAGTAGTAGTAGTAGTAGTAGTAGTAGTAGTAGTAGTAGTAGTAGTAGTAGTAGTAGTAGTAATAACAATAATAATAACAACAAAAATACAATAATAATATTAATAATAATAATAATTAGTCAATGGCTCTGCAGAGATACACTGCAGTTTGTTTCCATGGTACGTTTGGTGACACGGCATTTCGGAGAGGAGAGCAAGTTTAAAAAAGATCCCCTTTTAGAGGGTTAAAAAATAATTAAATAAAAATAAAAATAATTACAAATAATAAAAGTAATTCGTCAACGTCATAGAACCATTCATCACCTACCCCATACAGCCATGAAGATAGCCATGAAGGTGGTGGCGTTGTTATCAACTAGATGCGTGAGTTTAGCTGACAAGCAGCTGTCGCTCAGCTGCTTATAATCACACAGCTTATCACATAGAGGGCACATCAGCAACGAGCCTGGTCTACCAGCCTCCTTGCTGCAGATATCATTTCTGTAAGTGCCAAAAATCAATCAATTACTCCATTTGCTTCAATACATTTATTACATAAGTATTAAATGTATGAAATAAACTTTATTTAGCCTAACACATTTAATACTTAAATATAAAATGTATTAAGTAAAGAAAATGGAAAAACTATCCTATACGAGATTGGGCAGTTTAATTTCTGCCGATTTAAATTTGTCATTTTAAGGAGGCGTCCTGTATTTTCTGCTATTTCATTAGAAACGATAAGCCGCTAAAAATTTATTCTACTACCTCCATTTCGAGAAACAGAGAGAGAGAGAGAGAGAAAGAGAGAGAGAGAGAGAGAGAAAGAAAGAAAGAGAGAGTAAAGGAGAGAGAGAAAGTAAGAGAGAGAGAGAAAGAGTGAGAGAGAAGATTTAAATTAGAAACTAAGCGAACTCAATTTTTAGTCATACTCTAGTAACAAATACCAAATCAATACCAAATTGATATCAATATCAATGCTTCCAGGAAAGTGGTATCATAAGCTAATATTAACAATAAATGATAATAATAATGGATCAGAGAGCACTTATATACTTGTATTAAGACCCATTTAGACCGCTTTATAGGTTCTGACAGGTTATTATTATTCCTTTTCATGATTATTCATAACTTTGATATTGATAGCGCCAGCTAGCAGCAAGCTCCGATACACATATTCTAAAACTAATGCTACTAAATCATACCATGAAAACACTAATACTAATAAATATAGTATTTAATAGTATTGATGCACTAATACCTTAATAAATAAGAGAATAAGTATTTTTTAAAATTCTAACACTTGTTTAAGGAGATCAAAGATGGTAGAATCTAAGGACCCAGAAGCAGAGGCAGACCGAGATTAGGAATGTTAGATGATTTAAAGACCCACTCATATGTGAAAATGAAGAGGAAGGCGGAAGATAGAGAAGAGTGGAGGCGTTATATATCTTGGACCGGCCAGTAGGAAGTGCACTATGAGAGAGAGAGAGAGAGAGAGGGAGAGAGAGAGAGAATGCCAGTGCGTCTGATGGAAATTATATTACTGGAATCAATCAATGAAAAACAGTAAGTATCTTTAGAGTCCTGAGTACTAACGAAACGACGGTATCCGGAAGAGAGATGATTCCATACAGGAACACGGCGAGTCCAGCCAGAGAGGCAGGGACTAGCAGGACAGTGTAGACTCCAATCCAGGCAAAGTACATCCCAACCTTCTCACCAAAATAATCCCTGCGCAAGATCACAGATGATGTTCAAGATCATGTAGTAAAGCTAATAATGCTAATGTTTACGTCAGTTTCCTCACTCGATAGCGATGTCAGTGACGGGCGAGCCCAGGAACTCATGTTCAGTGAACTCATCAAGCAAAGAAGAATGAAATGGACGGGAAAAGTATTGTGGATGAATTAAAACATAAATTAATTTTCAAAAGATATTTAACTGCAAAGCAGATGACAGTGAGAAGACCTAAAGGTGGACAGACTACCTTGAAGAAGACTGAAGGCTGATGGATTAACATATATTGGAGAACATAAGGCAGATCACAAATGAATGAGTCATTTAAAATTTTGTTTTGAACACTTGCCGGGGTAGATTTTAAGATTTCAGTCGTTTTCAGATAATTATAAGATTTAGTCATTTAATTTAAAAATCATTAGAAAATTTTTGAAGTGATTAAGCGTACCTAGTTAAACCTAATTATCAGTAACATCTTGAAGCTTTGCAATCAGAAGTGACTGAAGTTTGAATAAAAATTTTACAGACGCAATATATTGCAAAAGAAATCGATGAATTAATGTGATTATTTTTTATTATAATCAGTTAAATATTTATAGTAATGAAATTAATTTTAATTCTTAATTAAATCAGTAAAATTTAAATTGTGAAATATCTATACATTTAAAAAGTTGATTTATTCTCTATTGCAAAGGTTACATTTTTAACAATATTTTTTCTTCCTTTTCCTCGACATTGACAAGATATCGTATTTACCTGATTAACTGTAGAGGCTGGAATCGGAAAATATTTCGTATATGAGCCCAAGTGTGGTACAGTTTCTAATAAACAGACAGAGTATTAATTCATTTATTTATTAATTTTGCTTTCATTTTAGCACTGACCTTAAACCCCACTACCGATTGCATGAGTATAATGTAAATGGTAGAATGCTACTTCGCTTTGGGAAGTAATCATTATTTAAAAATAATTCGTAACCCTGCTGTAATTATAACAAGTCATATAAATTAATGGCTGTCTATTGCATAACAAGCATATTTTATTTATGAGACAAAATGTCTAAAAATTAAATTATAGGCCTTTGTCATTCAGTTGCAATTTTATTTTCGGGATAGGCAAATCCAAAGGAAATCTTTAAAATAACAGAGTGATAACGCTGCTAAGAAAGATAGGAAAAAGAGGCAGAGGCAGGCCGAGATGAGGTATGTTAGATGATTTAAAGACCCACTCATATGTGGAAATAAAGAGGAATGCGGAAGGTAGAGAAGAGTGCAGGCGTTATATATCATGGACCTGCCAGTTGGAAGTGCACTAAGAGAGAGAGAGAGAGAGAGAGAACGTTGATAACTATAAATCAATTGTGGGAGATCAATCGAAGATGAGATACCAATTATGAAGCCTATTAGTTGAGAATTAGATTTAGTTAAAATAATCAACCATTAGTAAAATTTGATTAATTAGTATAAGTATAAAACCTGTCTATCCTTATCTTCTCCTTCGTAGAAACTTTTATCGTTACTTCTTTTGAGGTCAAGAGGCTGTAATTAATAATAATAATAATAATAAAGGTTTAACGTCCGTTTCTGGTCCCACGAGCGTCAATATTCTTCTCCATTACAATTTAAGTTTTAAATGATAAATTTAAGATTTAAATTCTGCTTGGATGTAAATTCTAGTTTGTCAATTAAGTGTTTTTAGATGTATAACGCAGGCTAATTTGTCTTGGACTATTCTTCAGTTTTTATTTGGCTTCCAGCTGTACTTTTATTGTTCTGATATAGTTGCTATCAGTCTCTCATCGGCTTACTGTCCAATGTAGATGTTAGGATACAATCGGTTTGTAATCTCATCCCTTGGACTATTTTTGATTTGATATTTTTGCTTCTAGTTGTATTTTTTCTGCTACACAGTTCATAGACTGTTTGTGTGTTTGATGAGTGATGTATGGACTACTGCGCCTGAATTAAAAGCAATTATCAATATATATATATATATATATATATATATATATATATATATATATATATATATATATATTATATATATATATAAATTACGAGTTATTATTTATGACCACCTCGTGAAGGGGATAAGACTCCACATAGACGCCTTTCTTCACCAGGCTGCTTATACCTGAACATGAAAACGAACATCTTCTGATAATTCTGCAATCGATATTTCAATTTGCTAAATCCTTTCATAGCTTAACACTTATCTTCGCCTCACATGCGCTTTGAGACATGATCAAACGAGATGTTATAGATAATCCTATAGTTGAGTACAACCGATCAACAGATCATTTTGTGTATGTGCTACTAAAGCTGGTATGGCAAATGTTAACGTCAGTTTACTCACTCGAAAGCCATGTCAGTGACGGGCGAGCACAGGATTTGAAACCTGCACATACTGATCCGCGGTCGAGTATCTTACTGACATCGCCACTGGCTCCAGCCAGTTACTATTGTAACAGCTGGCTACATTCAGAAAAGCTCTAGCATGGCTTAGTCTGCCCGAAGAAAATACAATATCTGCTTTAGTCTCCTTTTACAAAAGCACACAGTTTATTACATAAAAAAAGTGATTCATATATTTCATTTGATAGGCATAGGCACACCATTTTGTTTCTTTGCTGACAATTACATTACCGTCAAATTAGATTACTTAACAAAATTATATCTTTGCGATTGTTTAAGCTTAGTTAAACTAACCAACTTCACGCACTCTCTTTCCATCTCTGATTTGATTACCGGAATAGCGGGTCCAATCCAGAAATAATTTCGTTATTAGGCTTCTCTCCGCATTAGAAAAAAAGGTTCTTTGATCAGGCATGTCAAATCTGCGTGAATAACAATGAGAATTCACTTTTACTTTACAACGTTTAGTGCGCTATTACAATACGGAGCTGTAATGTAGCATTTTTGTGGTATAAATTATATTAATTATATCATCACAAAAGACAGATCATATAGTGAAAAAACTACACTGTGTTTTTTATAACTGATACCCCAAATTGTTTTAACAATAAAGTCGTAAGAAGTTGACCGATGTTCTTGAAATTTACCGTACTTGACCAGCAGCCAATTCTACAAAATATATATAAATTTCGTTTGAATTTCTTTAATAACGTGAAAGTTATAGTCTCGCGAATATGAGTGGGGTCAGATTAGAAATTTCCAATACAGGATTACGGGCGTATTACATTTAGTGTAGATTATCTCTAGAAAATACTAGCTAACACGCAATATAAAATTTCACCTAATGCTATTTTGAAGAGCAACCATTTCTTTTCAAAACGAAGTAAAATACGTGCTGATATGTTCTTAATTGACAAAGTTATCGAACTTTTTATGCATGCATTGCATGAAGAGAACAAACGAAGAAGAGGACGCCGCTAAAGAGGCTGCGGTGATAGCAGTTGTATCCAGACATGCAATGCATGCATTAAAAGTTCAGTAACTTTGTCAATTAAGAACATATCAGCACGTATTTTACGTCACTTTGCAAAGAAGTGATTGCTCTTCAAAATATCAATAGCTGAAATTTTGTGACGTGTTCGCTATTATTTTAATAGAGATAATTTTACGCTGCATGTAACACTCCCCGTAATCACGTGCTGGAAATTTCTTATCAGACCTCACTCCTATTAACAAAACTATAACTTTCACGTTATTAAAGATATTCAAACGAAATTTATCCGTGTCTTGTAGAATTGGCAGCTGGTCAAGTACTGTCAATTTCAAGAACATCGGTCAACTTCTTACGACTTTAGTGTTAAAACAATTTGGGGTATCAGTTATAAAAAGCAAAGTGAAGAGCATTTGATGAGATGCAATCGTTACTTTTCTTAATTGTTTGATTTTTTAACAGACATACATGTATTACTGATATAGATTTCTTACCGATAGATATCTTACCTATGTCGCCACCGGCTCCAGCCAATGTGCTACATATGTAAATAATACACATGCAAGCTTAGTAAATATGTAAGCTTAAAACACTAGACGGAGAAGTAACTTAATCAGATATATATCCAGGTTAAGTTATTGATACCGTTTACTACGCCTACATGTGTATTAGACTCACATATGTTCTACGCGTACATGTATACTACACTTACATTTGTTCTAAGCTTACATGCATTCTACACTTACATTTTTTCTAAGCTTACATGTGTTCTACACTTACATATGTTCTACGCCTACATGTGTATTACTCCTACATGTTTCTTAAGCTTACATATTTACTAAGCTTACATGTGTATTACTCTTACATGTGTTCTAAGACTACTACTCTTACATAGGTAATACGCTTACAAATGCACCGAGCTTACATATGTACTACTCTTACATGTATAATATGCTTACATATGTACTACGCTTACATATGTATCATGGAGGCTTGGAATGGGGCAGTGAAGTAGTCTATGTTCTCATCAATAGCCTGTCTGCGTGACCCATAGCAACAAACCTTCCACATGTTAGACCTCAAGTTCTTGTTCAGTTCTCTTTGAGCCTCCTGTACAATTACATTAATTAATCACTTGAATCAATTAATTTATCATTTATCCATCAATCTCTTAAATATATTGGTCACTTTAATTAAAAGCTAAAGCTAAGTTAACGTCAGTTCCTCACTCGAAAGCGTTGTCAGTGACGGGCGAGCCCAGGATTTGAACCCCGCACATACTGATCCGCGGTCGAGTGTCTTACCGACTTCTCCACTGGCTCCAGCCAGTGATAATTAGTTAGTCACAATGCAGTAACAGTCGGTGAGGGTAAGATTTATATCGATGGTCTCACAAACAACAACAACAACAATAGCATCAATTAGAGCGCCACTGTAATCAACGACACCATCGAATACTGTGGAACCAAAACTAGGACGACGGTCAAAACGTATGATTCAACCACCCAAAGTTCAATATTCGGAAAACAATGTATAATTGTACAATAAAACATTGTACAATAAAATCTTTTAAAAAGCTGGTAAAGCTAAGGTTAACGTCAATTTCCTCACTCGAAAGCGATTTCAGGATTTGAACCCAGCACATACTGATCCGCGGTCGAGTTTCTTACCGAAGTCGTCACTGGCTCCAGCCATGAGAGAATAAACAAAAGAGTAGAACTCCAGATAATGAGTTATAACTTACCTTATAGATGCCAAGTCTTTTCTTCAGCTTCAGTATCTCTGCTCCATTAATAAGCGCTTGCCATGGACAGTGGATCTTAACGTAGTGATGCTTCCCATCTGATGAGTTCTGTTCAATGAGACGTGAAATATGGCTGATTTAATCAAAATGATTAAGAAATGCAAAAGTTATCATTTGCTTGCTATGATCTTTTAGACAAGCAGTTGTTTTTTATCCCAATCCTGGTTAAACTGTGATTTAAGGGAAGTTGATGATGATGAGGTTTTAGACAAGTAGAAAATAAACTTTCAGAATCTATAACATGTTTGGTGAAATAGTCAAATTACTCAATACAGATGACCTAAGTATTGTTTAGTTCCGTATATTCATTTTATTCTAATTGAAATAATTTGAGATTAATTAATTCGCCTTAGTTTGGTATTTATGATAATTACTGGCATGTTACTGTGTTTATAATTTATAATAGCTAAGAAATCTTATTTCCCCCAACCGGTGCACTCGGTCAATAGTTACTTCACTATGTTACCAGTCCATGCATCATGTGGCGTTATGCTAACGTCTGGTTTAAAAAAAACTGTTAAAGCCAATGTTAGCGTCAGTTTCCTCACTTGAAAGCGATGTCAGTGACGGGCGAGCCCAGCATTTCAATCCCGCACTTACTGATCCGCGATCGAGTATCTTACCGACATCGACACTGGCTCTAGCCGTCTCATAGTAACTAACGTTATTCTTTAATAGATTCTCATTTTATTTAATTGTCACTAATTGCAGTCATTTCGTTTCATTGTCATTATTTCTGGTTTACTGTTAATCTGACCTTGGTTATATATTGATGATGTCTACTGCGACGTGGATTATTGGCCCACGGGGTTTTTGTGTCATTTGTAGTGAGCAAAGATTCCAACAGATTAGTCTCATTCATTTTGATATCAAATCAAAGTAAAAATTAATTTTTAAAATACTGAAAACACTAATAAAACTCACTAACAACCGTACCTAGGTCGCTTCAGAACTAACCAGGATGTCTTCATACTCTAATTCCAATCCTGCTTTGATCAGATTCTTCTCGAAGCTCAGTCGGGAGAGATCGCTGACACTTTTGTTCTCGAATGCTATCACGTAGTCGATTCGCTTGTCCGGAGCATTCAGGAAATACATTGTCTCGCGATTTTTTCGTCGGAACTGTGGAGGAGAATAATATATAGCAAAATTCTAAATTAAAAATTTCTAAAATTACTACAAGAGATAACATAATCATAATTTCAGCAACATTAATCATTTTAGACATTTATATTTTTAAATAAACAATTAGCATCGAAACATTTGTATTTTACATGTAATATTTTTAAGAGTTGCAGTAATCATAACCAAATATAATTCGTTTACTATACTAACATGATATGCCGGGTAGAACATCAGTTCTTCTCTCAAAGATGCCGAGGATAATACAAGTACCACGGATGATGCAAGTATCACTGAGTATATAAATACTACGATAGATGTTCAGTTATTCACCAGTAAGTACCATATTTAATACATGGAAGTATTAACGAGATTGTAAGTACTAGAGAGATTGCAAGTAATAGAGAGATTGTAAGTATCAGAGAGATTGTAAGTACCAGAGAGATTATAGAAGTACCAAAGATATTTTAAGTATCATAGAGGTTGTACAAGTACCAGAGAGATTGTAAGTACCAGATAGGTTGTAAGTATCAGAGAGATTGTAAGTACCAGATCGGTTGTAAGTATCAGAGAGATTGTAAGTACCAGATAGGTTGTAAGTATCAGAGAGATTGTAAGTACCAGATAGGTTGAAAGTACCAGAGAGATTGTAAGTACCAGAGAGATTGTAAGTACCAGAGAGATTGTAAGTACCAGATAGGTTGTAAGTACCAGAGATATTGTAAGTACCAGAGAGATTGTAAGTACCAGATAGGTTGTAAGTACCAGAGAGGTTGTAAGTACCAGAAAGGTTGTAAGTACCAGAGAGGTTGTAAGTACCAGAGAGATTGTATAAGTACCGCAGTGGATGAATAAGTACCAGAGAGGTTGTATAAGTACCAGAGAGATTGTATAAGTATCAGGAAGGTTGTAAGTATCAGAGAGGTTATAAGTACCAGAGAGATTTTAAGTATCAGACAGGTTATATATTGTATAAGTACCAGAGAGGTTGCAAGTACCAGAGAGGTTCTAAGTAACAGAGTGGTTGTAAGTATCAGAGGGGCTATAAGTACCAGAGAAGTTATACCAGAGAGGCTGTATAAGTATCAGTGACGTTATATAAGTACCAAAGAAATTTTAAGTACCAGACAGGTTGTATAAGTATCAGAGAGGTTGTATAAGTACCAGAGAAGTTATAGGAACCATAAAAATTATAAGTACCAGAAAGGTTTTATGTATCAGAGAGGCTACCACATAAATTTAATTTAACGGTTTGTACTACGGTGGATGTAAGTATCACGATGCTATGCTGGATAGCCAACAACAACAACAGCATACCTCATGAATCATCTCTTCTGTGATCACAGCCACCTTCATCTCGTTGTCGTCTGAAATAATCCGTCGAATTTAATTCATTTCTTCATCAAATATTTGTTAAGATGTTTTCCATTAACTTCAAACTTTAATGTACATGTAAACTGTGTTGGCTTAGACTGACCGGTTTAAAAATCTTATACAAATATGCGCTAATACAACGGTTTGATTTAACGGTTTTATATATATTGGTGTATATTTGTATTAGTGTTTATTTGTACACAAATATATACAAAAACAAATATACACTAAAACAAATATACACTAATACAAATATACACTAATACATATACATTAATACAAATATTCACTAATTTAACGAGAATTTGCTGATTCATTACCTACCGAATCTTCACTAGTCAACAATTAGAATAATTAGGATGATAGTACAAATAGAGTAAGACAACACACCGAGATTATTTGACCCGCTCATCGTCATCAATCCACCTTCAGCATCTCCCTCAATATTGACCACGATCACCCCCGGGCTCTGTATGAGCCCCCCACCCCCTGACCCTTCTGTTTCTCCTCCCTTTACTAATCAACAAGATGTCATCCACACATAAATTATTGTTTGAGAATATCCTATTTAGTTAATTTTGTAATAAAAGTATGGAAAGTTGGATACAAATAGTGTTACTAGGATCAGTAGGTGCGGGGTTCAACACCTGGGCTCGCCGTCATTAGCATCGTTTTCGAGTGAGGAAACTGACGTTAACCTTAGCTTTACCAGCTTTTGCTTTAAAATACACATGCACAGAGCACAGTAGAAAATTGCGGAGCAAACAATTGTTTTGGAGTCATTTAATACTGACTTAATATAGATGGGGACGGTTGAATGTATAATCTTGCTCACTCTATGCGGTTTTCAAAATTAAAGGACTGAAAATTCGCCATGGACGGCAATGCTAATTCTCAACTAGGCGGGCGACTTTTTTTATTTCTGATGAAATTACATTTATATTGATCCTTGTTTAGGATAGGGAGAACCATGCGGAAGAGAGGGGATCCAGATGATTTTAAAAATATTATGCTAAGTGAAGATTTTTGCTGTCGTCTCAAGCTCTCATAAAGGAGAGTTTAGCTGCGTACCAGGCTTAAAAAGCTGATAAAGCTAAGATTAACGTCAAGTTCCTCACTTGGAAGCGATGTCAGTGACGGGCGAGCCCAGGATTTGACCCCCGCACATGCTGAGAATGAAAGGTTGAGATAAGTGGAATGTATGGAAAATATGCGGTTAAAAGAGAACTATTTCGTATTGAGTTCAGATGATTCAATATTCCAGCACTCAGTATCTACTTTAGCCTACTCTTAACAACCTTCATAATAAAAAGAAAGATGGAATCGTATTGAGTTGAGATGATTCAACATTCGAGCATCCAGTATCTACTTTAGCCTACTCTTAACAACACACATAATAACAAGAAAGATGGATTCGTATAGAGTTGAGATGATAATAATCCAGCGCTCAGTATCTACTTTAGTCTCCTCTTCACAACACATACAACAACAAGAAACACAAGCAATAGGAAGTCATACCCTCAGCCGCTAGAGCAACCTGGAGCTGCTGCTCCGGAGAGAGATCCGCAGATATCTCCACCGGAAGTTCAGCTACGGACTCAGCATCATCTTCCGGTGCCTGGGTCATGAGCCTAGCCAGTGTTGATTCCTCCACCACCTGAGACTCCATTGCATCAGGTTTATCCGTGGATCTATCCGTGTCACAGGACTCTTTCTCGATGCTTCCATCTCCCATATCTCCCGTTCCGCTATCCGCATCTTCTCCAGTGGCATCGGAACTGTTTCGAGGAGTAACCTTTCGGATAGCATTCCCTAGTGATTGTCTTCTATCACTACTACCAGCTTCCGCATCAACGATATCGTCTTTAAGTTCGGTTTCGCTAAAGTTTGATTGCTTATTTTGACAGGAAGAGCTATTTCCATTGGAAAGCTGATTGTATATTCCACTTGTTCCATCTTCTACTGAAGGACTAGGGTGTGACAGAGTCACTAGGGGCATTTCAAGAATAGGTACAGAGTCGCTGGATATTTTTACATCCGCCAATTGATCACTTTGATTGCTAAAGTTCCCAGTCCAATATGATGCCATAGGCAGGGTTACAGTAGCCTCTGGCTCTATTTCCAGTTCTGGCATGGTTATGCCCACATCTGGGGGTGGGTTCAGATTGGACAGGGTGGGGGATGGACTGAGACGAGGGGCTATGACCCTTCGTTTGGAATTGGTCTGCCCCATTTTAGTAAGGGGATGATTTCACGACAGAGTGAAAATAAATTTACAATTGGCTTTAATCCGATCGGTTCTATGAGAGTTAACACAGTTTGTCATTGCGATCAATCAGGTTCATCACGCTTGTAGTGACCGCTATATTTCTTACTCCTCAGTTAACTAATTAGTAAATGTAAAAAACAAACGCACATTATAGTGAAATGATCAACTACGTTTACATCTATCAATTCTAATACCTCATGTTTAAATCGTTAAGAAATTTAGACCATATTTTATATAACCAGTCAAGTGAATGTCCGAGATTTTACCCTCTGATAATCGCGGCTGGGAATCGAAACCACAAGAGTTCAATTCACCTCAGGATCTGTCACTTAAAACTTCATGACGTTTCCTCTACGCTGTTAATGTTGACCCATTACATTTACATGTAAATGTAATGGGTCAACATTATAACTTCATTATAATGCATGCATATCGTTATAATGGGTGTCAAAGTTAAATTATAAGCGTTAAGTCATTCTTTAATTAATATCCATATAGTAGGTTGTAAAGTAAATAGCATTCCTAAAGAAAGCTTGTATTAGAAATTTTATGAGGAACTAGTACATTTCAATGGTATTCTAAGCAGTGTTTACGTTTTCTTGTCCACTGTTTACATTTGGTGTTCACGATGTTCTATTTACAGCTATTACCGAACAGATCTATTCTATCAGAGCTTCGGTCTATTCGTGTGAATTATATGTACTACATATTCAATTGTTACGAAAAAAACCGAAATATATGCAATCTTTTCAATTCAATATGTTCCATTGTTCAAATCAGATTCCCTAAGTACTCGGCAAAGTCTTATACATTCACATAATACAATTAAATTAAAATTCAACGTGTTTAACATTTGTTTCATATTTATTAGAACTTTGTTTTAAACTGTATGTGAATACATGCATCTTCATCAAGGCTAACATTAAGAAAATGCTTTAACCTAATAATAACTATTTCAAGGCAAAAGGTTAACATACACAACTTAAAATACACAATTTGGAAACTTGTGTCGTTTAACTTACACCAATTATTCTAGGCTCTAGTTTACTGCTAATGTTAATACTATTCATGTCCTTAGATTTTCTGCCATCGATATATCTCTGCATGTACTGTATACATTCATGCACCTATGCATGCTGCATTTGACAAAGGCTATAGGCTTAGAAGTGCTTAAGGTATCGTGCACACTTTTGTAGCGACATTCTAGAAGCGAAAGATCACAATGGTTGGCTATAATTCATATATTACAGCTTTTCAACAAGAATTTCTTATGCTACGATTCATGCAACACTTTAGAGAAGTCACTGCCAATCACTTTTATACAATTCACGCTTTCCTACAACTAACGGCCTGATTCAATGGGCTATCGACCGCTGAACGTTCTAACTGTAGAGCTAGGGCAATGGATAACATTCGTTAAATACCAGAATTGTAATGTCTTGATAGTTGTTGTAGAAGAAAGCTAAAGATATGGCCATCTGATTGAATCAGTGAACAACCATAATACAGTTGAGATAATCTGATCACCTGATAAGAGCTAATGACATAGCCATCTGATTGAATCAGTGAACAACCATAATACAGTTGAGATAATCTGATCACCTGATAAGAGCTAATGATATAGCTATCTGAATGAATCAGTGAACAACCATAATAATGTACAGTTGAGATAATCTGATCACCTGATTAGAGCTAATGATATAGCCATCTGGGTGAACAAGTGGAGACGCTATGTGATAACCAGCTGATAACAGTCGTCTGATTGAATCAATCAGTGATTTGTTATGGACGTTTTACTGGTTTTAAACAGTTGACGATCAAAGCAAGTATAATTTATGAGATGCTCGTCAGATGATCTGTAATTTTCAATTGAGTTGTGAACACGTTTCAATTGTAACTGCATAGCAAAACCAAAAAAATGGCCGTAAAGCAAAAGAGAGTGATTTAGATTTGGGAGAGTGATTTGGGCTTTAGATAAACTGTTGTTAAAAGTCACAGAACTCCCTCAACCAACATAAATTAAGATTGTATTGCATAACTGTGACCAACTGATTCAATCAAAACTGATCATCATCGTCAATAATGATCAGTCCACATTACTTACGTGTAACCTTGAACCTGGTACTTACATTTAGCCTATGTGTGAGAGATAAAATTCTTAAAATATTCCATAATACCATTACGCCATTGATAGTGTGCGATATTCAACCTTGATCGTGTTTTACTGCATGGTATCTCTTTACAAAACACATTTATTCTGAGCGCCAGAACGGCGACACTTGATCGTAAAATGTCCAATAGCTTAACAAATACTTAGAATTTGGTATCTAGAGCGAGAAAATGCGTGATTCAATCTTATAATTTAAGTTTGCGCATCTAACATACGGCCCTGTGTATTCTAAAACCCGTCTAAAACTACCTGACGATTTGTATTAAGATGTTTGCTCCAAAAATCACTCTTTACGATTTTACTTCTTCCTCAGTTCTTGTCCAGTCGCCTCTTCCTTCAATTGCAGTGCACTGTTTGTCTATTATTCAGTGGCCCGGACACAATAATGATAGGTTTTACAAATATATTGAAAATATTTGCATTAAGTAAAAGTAAATTTAGTCATATCAGCATAAACTAGGTATAAAGTATTTTAAGCAGTAAAACGGGTTATGATCATTAAAGTCCACAATAATCTGAAACGGATTAAACTAAATAAATATATATTTGACAAAAATTAAATACGAAATATTCTATAGCATGCAAGTCATACAATAGTAAAAGAACTTGCAAATTCTAGTAAAATGCTCGTCATTGTTTCTTGTAGATATAAATTTTATTAAACTAAAACTATGCGTAGATTTAAAAGTGAATATTTCGTCAACTTTGGAGCAAATTAATAACTTACTGCGTTATCACCGGGTTCTAAACTTTTTAACTTACTGCGTTATCACCGGGTTCTAAACTTTTTAACTTACTGCGTTATCACCGGGTTCTAAACATTTTAACTTACTGCGTTATCACCGGGTTCTAAACATTTTAACTTACTGCGTTATCACCGGGTTCTAAACTTTTTAACTTACTGCGTTATCACCGGGTTCTAAACTTTTTAACTTACTGCGTTATCACCGGGTTCTAAACTTTAGCTTATAGCAAAACTTTTTAATAATGATAAATAAAATTAAAGACCAGCCCCAGCCAATAGGCAAAAATTAATTGACCCAACCCCGCTAACAAGTTAAAAATTAATTGCATTCAAAGTAATCAGATTTCCTGATTCTAGGCTATTAAGAAACAATGCATGCACAATTTTAAACCTAAGAATAATCAAATATCTCAAATCAGCTTTTCAATTGAGCCACATTCCTATTCGCAGCAAGTTATTTAAAATCTATGCATCATCACTTGATTAATAAACTGGTGGATAGATGTATTTAATTGTCCAAATATAAAATATCGTATTAGATTTCTTAATAAGGGATAAAATCTATACTTTCTTCTGAATCTCACAATAGCTTCGTCAGAGTTACACCAGAGCGCAAGTTAAGTCGAGGTCAGATGGTAAAAGTAACCTTCAAAAATTTTACTACTTAATAATTTGAACGTCTCGTATAGAGGTGGCGTAGGTAGTGCGGTAGAGTGTCAGTATTTTATCTGCAGACCGGAAAGTACAGAGTTCAAATCCAGCGCTCTTCCGTTTACTGGCATATTTTCGAGTGAAGAAACTGATATTAGGCGTCATGCTTTAGACTCTTAGTAAGTTGTTCCTTATGCGAGTCAAACAATTACCTAAACTGTGCTCATTTATAAAATTATTCACGTATATTCTATACATCTTCAACAATAAAAACATCACTGAATCAGATAAAAATTTCAGGCTACCTGAAAAAAGCTGGTATCATCAATAGAAGTCATTAATTAATTAACTTAATTAACTTTAGACGGGATTAGTTGCTGAGATAGGCTTCATCGCCTGTGAGGGTTTCGTAGCTGGACTTTGGCCCAGCATCTGCTTCTTCTCGAGGTGTACCTGCTGCTGAAAATGATGGCCCAGCTGCTGGAAACGTAGGCCCAGCTGCTTGAAATGATGGCCCAGCTGCTGGAAATGTAGGCCCAACTGCTTGAAATGATGGCCCAGCTGCTGGTGGAAATGTAGGTCCAGCTGTCCCTGGAACTGCTGGCCCAGCTGTCACTCCAACCGGAGTTTCCAGTGGATTACTTCCGGCCAGCGGCTGTGGATTAGAAGGTCCCGTCTGATGAATTTAAAATATGCAAAATACATTTTCATATTATCATAAATTTCAAATCATTAGAAACTTCTAAATGAAAACAGAGGCATACAGTTTGATTTGCAAATTTTTCTTGTAGCCATGAATGTTATTTCGTCTCCGTTTCTGTAGTGAAAGCTAGAAACTAAACAGATATTTTAATATGTTGCTTCACTGAGAGGCTCTGCTCTAGGCCTATATTATGAATCCTACAATAATTTTTTCGAAAACTGAAATGCTCTATATATGAATACTACAATTATTTTTTCGTAAACTCTAACGAATGGATCGAAAGTCTATACGTATCCCGACCCTGGTTAAACTGGGATCTAAGAGACGATGATGATGATGATGAAGAATTGTGATTGACTGATTTACTATGAGATTTGTTTATCTTAATTGTGATTGATTGATTTACTATGAGTTTTGTCTATCTTAATTGTGATTGATTGATTTACTATGAGTTTTGTTTATCTTAATTGTGATTGATTGATTTACTAGGACATTTGATTATCTTACTTGTGATTGAGATTTATTTACTACGATATTTTTTCATCTTAATAGTGATTGATTGATTGGGAGATTCGTTTATCTTAAATCTTAATTATATCTTAATTGTGATTGATTGATTTACTATGAGATTTGTCTATCTTAATTGTGATTGATTGATTTACTATGAGTTTTGTCTATCTTAATTGTGATTGATTGATTTACTATGAGTTTTGTCTATCTTAATTGTGATTGATTTACTATGAGTTTTGTCTATCTTAATTGTGATTGATTGATTTACTATGAGATTTGTCTATCTTAATTGTGATTGATTGATTTACTATGAGTTTTGTCTATCTTAATTGTGATTGATTGATTTACTATGAGATTTGTCTATCTTAATTGTGATTGATTGATTTACTATGAGATTTGTTTATCTTAATTGTGATTGATTGATTTACTATGAGATTTGTTTATCTTAATTGTGATTGATTGATTCATTAACAATGAGACTCGTTTATCTCACCAGACGCCCTCGAGAGAGGGGCAGGGAGAAGCTCTGTTGCGGGTTGCCGATGCTCCCGTAGCTCCGCCTCTGAGCTCCCTGGACCTGCCGTGTGCCGTCTGGCGCCTTCTCGAAGAGAGTGTCCTGCTGCTGCAGCAGTACGTCAGGTTTGTAGGAATCTCTCTGCCGTGATAACAACAACAGCAATGCAGTTTGAGTCAAAGATGGAGAAAATATATTTATTCTAATAATAATTCTGTTTAATAATTATATTTATTATATAATTATAGTAATTATTTATTATTAGAGTGCCCACGGTCGATCATGACCACATCGAGCAAGATGCTGTAGTGGATCAAATAGTTATCTAATAAAATCTTCATAATGACTTAATAATGATGAATGATTGATCATAAATTGATTACCTAGTTAATTATTCAATGATGACGATTTTATTGAACCTCAACTCACCTGAGCTTTGAACCCGGGTCACTGAAAGCCCTATATAGCTTGCTTCCGAGGCGAATGCTCTAACCGTTCCAACAAATCACATCCGCAGCTTGATTTATTTATTTATGTAAAGATTGATTACTTGATTGATTGGTTTAGAGATTGATTACTTGATTGATTAATTAAGAGAATATTACTTGATTTATTGATCTATAGATTGATTACTTGATTGATTTAGAGATGGATTACTTTATTGATTGATTTAGGAATTGTTTACTTGATGGATTAAGGACTGACCTTTGCGCCGTTCGCGGTAGCCAAGAGATCTGAATCAGATTCGACAGTATTGGTTGGATTCTAAAATAATAGGAATAGATGACTTTATCAATCAATAAATAGCGTATCACTGAGCTTCCCATGAAATGCATTGTCACTTCATGGGAATATCCGAATCTATACAGCTTGAACTTAATCGTATGCATGAAGCTTTGTTTTCCTGCATATTGTATAATTGAAGCATATAATTGCAATAAAACTTTTAATAACAATATAATTGCAATTGAACTTTTATTTAGCACTTGAATATTATAAAGATTTCAGGAGTTATATACCATTGGACCTGCCAGTAGACAGTGTACGGAAATAAAGATAGTTCCGCTGTAAGAGAACTAAAAATTTAAAATGTAATATATTGAAGAAGAAAATGAAGATATAAATACGTTATAAGAGAAGACGTTGCTTTTGAAGTGATGATCTGGTGCAGCTATTCCGAAGAAGAATGTTCCCAGGAGCACCAGTCCAGTGAAGACGAGGAAGACCAGAGCGAATATGTTGACGTCTCGCAAACTCTCTGTTACACAATACCATAGCGCACCCGTTAAATTAATTCATCATCATCATCATCATTGTCATCGTCATCATCATCATCATCATCATCATCGTCACCATCATCATCATCACCATCATCTTCCCTTTAATCCGCTAAATTAATTATATATAAAAATTGTGATGGAATAAATATCATATATTCCTCTCTGACATCATCCTTGTATTAGGAAACGGACGTCAAACCTTTACTATTATTAACATTTTTTAAAATTTTTTTATTTATTGTATTAATGCAAAAATGTCGCACAACTCCTAGGATGCGACTTTGTGATCATCAGGGGCGGATCCAGAAATTTTTTAAGGGAGTACTTGTGACGCCATCAGAAACAATGCTGTGGGGGGGGGGGGTGGGGGCTCAAATTGTTTTCAATACTGAGCTCCGGTAGTAGAGTGAGTGTATTTTACCCCTCCCCCCATCACTCATAAGTGAGAGGAAAACCTAAAATGCCTAAAATCCTACATTTGTTTTGGAAAAAAGTAGGTTAATTTTTTCATCCCTGAAGAAACTCTGCAGATCTGGACGAATTGCAAAATTACC
Organism: Enchytraeus crypticus; assembly: GCA_905160935.1. Classification (NCBI taxonomy): domain Eukaryota; kingdom Metazoa; phylum Annelida; class Clitellata; order Enchytraeida; family Enchytraeidae; genus Enchytraeus; species Enchytraeus crypticus. Next base: position 1,799,535 of record CAJHZI010000528.1, read on the forward strand.
CAAATTTTGGCGGTAGGAGGGGGCTTAAGCCCCTCCCAGCCAAGTCTGCTTGTACCACTGCTGCAGGACAGAGTTCACATTTTTCACTAGCACCCTTTTCTTCCTCTTATACAGACGTTGAACCGAAAATTGAAAGCTAGTGTAAAGGTCAACATATTTCGGGTCCCCTTCCATTTACAGGGCTCCTAGGATACAAAATATGGGCCCCTAGTCTCATATTTTAAAAAATTGATCTAGTGGAACTGAATTCCATCTCGTACCCCCCCACCCCCCACCCTAACCACTACCCTTACAAACATACTGACACATAGAAATTACCATAGAAACAACAAAACTATAGTTTAACAATTTTTATCGTCGGGCCTAAAGGGGGAGCCCGGGCCCCCTGGGCCCCCCTGGATCCGCAACTGGTGATAATTAATTATCGAAACATGTTAAGCAAACAATTATGCAGGTTGTGATAATTACATTACGATTGCCGTTTTGAAAGTATTAAATGGTATATTATATACCGCTTTTTGATGTAATGGTCGATTGATTTATTAGCCGATCGATTGCTGATTGATTTATTGATTGATTGATTAGATGGACTGATTATTTGATTCCTAGCAGAGCATACTTTCGCTCTGGCTGATACAACAGAAAGCTAAAATATGTTAGAGCTCCATCGATCTGATTAATATATTGCTTAATCGACACAGTTATTGATCGATTGATAGATTGACTAACCTGCTCTGAGCACGATGAAGAAAAACAGTTGAACTTGCATGAGCACCACCGCGATTATCGCAATATTACAAGCAGTCCTGTGCACTGACATGCTAATGCTTGAGGGGACGTAGCTGAAGAATATGTTATACCTATCCACGTAGTACTTGTGGATCAGACACAACAGTCCTGAAGTATCAATCAGTCAATCATCATCATCATCATCATTCTTCCGTTGAATCACAGTTTAACTAGAGTCGGGATACGAATAGACTGTCTCCAATCCTCTCTGACCTACATCATATCATCCATCAGTCAATCCCCTATTTGAGACTTTTCCATTCGTTTAACTTTTGAAGCAATTTCTTGAGCCTAGACGCTCACCAACCAAATGCTCTTTCTGACGTTGAAGTATCAATCAATTTATCCTGTAAAACGAATACCAAGAAATATTTGCAAAATCCAAGTGAAATGAAATCACAAATGGTGCCAGTCCGATGATAAAAAAGGGCAGTATAGATGTTGACGTATCCAAAAATTGGGATAAATATGCTTAAGTCTGCTGACAAAAGTGAGAAAGGTCAAAACCGGAGATCATGAGGCAAACAGTTACAGATGTTGGGATCTATAAAACTAACTAAAAATAAAAGTACAAGTAAAAGTAAAAGTGAAAGTAAAAGTAACTGAAAAGTAACGTTCACTCAAAAGTGTGAGAAGTGTTCGGGACAGAGAGATGATTACTGTCTGTGGAAGGAAGTTTAAGAATAACGAGAAAGAAGGAGCTCACAGAGGTAACAATGCTTTTGAAATGGACAGTTTTGAAAGTTAATCAATCCTATTTTATAAAAAAAGCTAATGATAACGTGAGTTTCCTCACTCGAAGCGATGTCAGTGATGGGCGATCCTAGGATTTGAACCCCGCACATAGTGATCCGCGGTCGAATATCTTATCGACATCGCCACTGGCTCCAGTCTAATAGTGAAGCTTTAGGTAACATTATTTATTATTTTTAATTTAATAATACAGTGATAAATTATTTTATTGCTTTTCTTTTTAGCATTATTTATATTATTATTTAATGCTAAGTATCATAGGCAATACCTGTTTAAAGAAGAATTGGATAAGCCATGTCCTACGTGTGAATGGTAAGCGAAGGAAGAGGTAACAGAAGGAAGAAAGGAAGTAAAAAATATGCCATAGACATGTTTCCATAGACAGCGCACTAAGCGAGAGATTATTACGAATGTTATAATTATTACTATTATTATTACTATTATTACTGTTATAATGTTACAATTGTTACTATTATTATTGGCGTCCCTGACATCATCCTTGGTTGAAGAAACGGACGTTGAACCTTTATTATTTAATATTAGTATCATTATTATTATTAGTGACTATTACTAATGTTATAACTAGTATTGCTATCATTATTTTCATTCAATATTAATATTTTTGTTACCAAATTTTTGGCTGGAGCCAGTGGCGATGTCGGAATGATACTCGACCGCGGATCAGTATGTGCGGGTTCAAATCCTTGGCTCGTCCGTCACTGACAACGCTTTTGAGTGAGGAAACTGACGTCAACATTAGCTTTACCAGCTTTACTTTATTATTTATGTTGTTGTTGTTGTTTTGGTAGCCAGTGGATGAAGCGATACAGACCAGCAACTGTGATGAGAGGCGTTGTTAGACTGTAGCAGATGGTGACAGTGAAGATAAAGAGGCTGGAGGAATACTGCATTCCATACGGGTAGTCATACATGATCCTCTGTCGTACACAATATCATACAATACAACACAATATTATACAGTACAGTAAAGTATCATACAAAACAGTAAAATATCATGCAATAACAGCACAATGTCAGACAATACAGCGCAATATCATACAGCACAATATCATACAAAACAGTAAAATATCATGCAATAATAGCATAATATCATACAGTACAATGTCATACAATACAGTACAATATTATACAATACAGCACAATGTGATATAATACAGTAAAGTATTATGCAATACTGCACAATACAGTACATTTAATAATAAGTAGTAAACAAGGAATTTAGGAGAACTATATAAAAGGAAACAAATAATAAATCTCCGTATGTAGTATGTCATATGTTATTTGTGCAAGAATAAAGGGCGTGGTAACGTTGTTACCTGTATGTCACATGTGTTATTAGACTAATAAAGGACGTGGTAACGCTGTTACTGTAATTGGACGTGGTAACGCTGTAACCTGTCTCACGGTGGACAATTCTGCCTTAGACTTGCACATGAAGCTGTAGAGAACGTGCTTGCACATGTCTGGTATCCTCATCAGCTCCACCATCGCAGACACATAGGCGAAGGCGATGATGTAATTGACAAAGAAAGCATGGTTGCTGCTCTCGAATACACATCTAAACACATAACATTAACATTAATGTCATTTAGCATAGCAGATAACATTATACGACATGATATGATTTAATATGGTATATAATATAACACTAAATGTCAAGTTACAAACTATATAACCCTACATTACTTGGCATTACATGAAGTGACGTTACATGACATGACATGACATTAAATATAAGAAGATTTATGACATGACATGGCATGAAATGACATGACATAATATGACATGACATGACATGATATGACATGAAATGATATGATATGACATGATATGATATGACATGATATGATATGACATGACATGATATGACATGATATGACATGATATGATATGACATGATATGACATGATATGATATGACATGATATGATATGATATGACATGATATGATATGATATGACATGATATGATATGGCATGATATGACATGACATGATATGATATGACATGATATGATATGACATGATATGATACGACATGATATGACATGACATGATATGATATAACATGATATGATATGACATGATATGACATGATATGATATGACATGATATGATATGACATGATATGATACGACATGATATGATATGATGCATGATATGACATGACATGATATGACATGATATATGATGATGACATGATATGATATGACATGATATGACATGATATGATATGACATGATAACATGATATGATATATGACATGATATGATATGATATATGATGATATGATATGATATGATGATATGATATGACATGATATGATATGACATGATATGATATGATATGATATGATATGATGATATGATATGATATGATATGACATGATATGATATGACATGACATGATATGACATGATATGATATGATATGATATGACATGATATGATATGACATGATATGATACGACATGATATGATATGACATGATATGATATGGCATGATATGGCATGACATGATATGACATGACATGACATGATATGATATGATATGATATGATATGATATGACATGATATGACATGATATGACATGATATGAAATGATATGACATGACATGATATGACATGATATGACATGACATGATATGACATGATATGATATGACATGACATGATATGACATGATATGACATGACATGATATGACATGATATGATATGACATGACATGACATGATATGACATGATATGACATGATATGACATGACATGATATGATATGATATGATATGACATGACATGATATGATATGATATGACATGATATGATATGACATGATATGACATGACATGATATGATATGACATGACATGATATGACATGATATGACATGACATGACATGATATGATATGACATGATATGATATGACATGATATGACATGACATGATATGACATGACATGATATGATATGACATGATATGACATTATATGACATGACATGTCATGTCATAAATATTCTTATATTCAATCGTTATACTGTATTTAATCAAATTCTTAGGTTAATCGATATTCGAGTACACTTTGGTGCGTTATTAACGTGCGACAGTTGTCGTGAACAAAATGGCATTGAATTTTATTAAGAGATTTTCAATTGCACTATAGTGTTATGGTTAAATCAAAACGCAATATTCTTATTTATGCATGTATTCTGTTTTAAATTAGTTATTATTCAGTGTTTTGAAACTGTTTATAGTCATGAAAAACAATTGTATCACTGGGGTCAGCTATGGGCCCCTGTTAGTCACTAATGGACCCATTTTTACTTGGTCGTTGGAAGGTTAAACATACTTAATGTAATTAAAGTAAATAAAGAGTTACTAAAGACATTTCATCACTCGTTTCCGAATGTGTCAATAGCGTAATGGTTAGAGGCGTCTGGCAACGGCATGAAGTTTTAAATAAACGAGCCTGAGGTGAATTGAACTCTCGTGGGTTCGATTCCAGGGTATGAGCTGATCTGAGAGTAAAATCTTTTATATTCACGTGACTGACGATAAGGAAAATGAACTCAATTGCCTAACAGTTTAAACGAATAGTATTAACAGTGATCGACATCGACAAGGTTGATCATTTCACTATAATGTGTTAAAATAAAATAACATGATTTTATTAGTAATATGTACAGCATACATAGAACTCACTTCCAGCGAAAGGTAGCGTGGACAGAATTGTGGGCGGCGATCCATTCAAACAGAGCGCTTAGGCTGCAATATTGTCAAATACAACAGTCATGAATGCACCAAAACACCAGTTCACAATACAACAATCATATGAAAGAACCATAGCACCAGTTCACAATACAACAATCATATCAAAGCACCAGTTCACAATACAACAGTCATTTGAAAGAACCATAGCACCAGTTCACAATACAACAGTCATTTGAAAGCACCAAAGAACCAGTTCACAATACAAGTCATATGAAAGCACCAAAGAACCAGTTCACAATACAAGTCATATGAAAGCACCAAAGAACCAGTTCACAATACAAGTCATATGAATACACCAAAGAACCAGTTCACAATACAAGTCATTTGAAAGCACCAAAGCACGAGTTCACAATACGACAGTCACAAGAGAGCACCAAAGCACCAATTCGCAATACTTGCGTTAATGAATGTAAACATTAATAATATAAATGTAGACGATATACACATAAATATGGCTCAGATTAATATACAATATACCTACTTTTCTGTTGGTGTGTTTTAGTATTGTCATGTCTGAATTAAACGAAAAAATAGGCTTACATATATATATACAAACATTTATATATACAGTATATATATATATATATATATATATATATATAATATATATATATATATACATGCATATATATATATACGGTACATATATATACCGTATATATATACATGTATATATATATATATACATATATATATATATATACACATATAACGGAAGGTCCTTAGAATATAGCTGTCATAAATCAAATGCAGTTTATTCCTACAACGGAATATATCTTCAAAAACGTAAGGAGGAAAAATTAAGATGGATTTCTCATGTTTATTGTCATTTATTCGCTGCTGATAAAGTAACTAAATAAAGTAGGAACGTTTTTGAGAACTAATAGGGGGTCAGAGAGAGAGACAGAGAGAGAGGGGGGGGGAGAGAGAGAGAGAAAGCGAAAGAGAGAGAATAATCAGAGTATACACCTGGCTAGACCTATGGACGGCAGAATCATTATGGCCACCACAAGTATGATGTAGGTTTTTATGAGAACATCTCTATGCCATCTGTCCCTGTATAATGCACCATAACACACATGATAAAAAAATGATCAACAACGCTGATATCTATCACTTTCATCACATGGTAAATCCGTTAGGAAATTTTATCCATTTACCGTATAGCTAGTCCAGTGAATGCCCGAGATTTTACTCTCAGATCAGCGCGGCCAGGAATGGAACCCACAAGAGTTCAATTCACCTCAGGGTCTGTCATTTAAAACTTCATGACGTTATCTACACCTCTAACCATTGCGATATTGAGACATTCATCATACCATACTATAAGAATTTCGTTTTTGACAACACTTTATTTTATTAGATTAAATATAGAAATAATAGATTACAAATAAAAATTGCATTGAAAACGCATGCAGTTCTTCCGACCATGAGATTGGGGCAGATAAATGATTATGAAGAGAATTGGAGATTTAAATTCTGATTGGTTGACAACTTTGGGAATCAACGACTCTGATTGGCTCGTGAGCATTGCATCGATCAACGCTATATAACTAGGTGACATGCTATGCTATGCTGAACTCTGGCTTATACGAAATTACTAGCTGAACTTGCCTTAATATAGTTCTTAAAGAATTATTGCAGCAAAACCATAAACTAGTAGATTTCCTACAAGTGTCTGAATTTCTGATTGAATTCGTTAGAAAGCTGTCCTACTACACCCTCTATAGGTCGGTGTTAGTTTGCATGACACAAATACGAATTCTATATCAGAGCAAGCAAGTGTGCCCCCCGGGATTTGCAGATTTATACGTATTAGTCTTCTAAACCCTCTATAGGTTGGTTAGATTAGACAATACGTCATATCTCATATCCGATATAAATCCTGAATTGGACCAGAAACGCAAATTGCTAGAAATCTAGTCAAAGCGTTTTCTCGTCAATGCAGTTAAAAACTGCTGCATTCCAATAGCTCGCAGAAGACGGAAGTTAGAAGAAAAGAAGACAGAAGTTAGGAGATAGGAGAAAACAAGGGAAGTATCAAACATATAGACGAGAAGTGTCTTGAAGCCATAATTCGTTCTCCTGTTTCTATCTTATTTTGAACTTTACAAATATATACTTAACTGACTGATTAAAATATTTAATTTTCGTAGTTATCGTTTTACGTTCTGTTCTATTTAATGTTGTAGTTTAATTCTTTAGATCATATCGTGTTTCTTAGTTCATAATAAATCGTTAAAAGCAAAAGATATTTACCTTTTGTGTTAATATATTAATTTAGTAAGAATTAACATAAGTTAAACGCAAATAACACACACGATATAAATTACTACATATTGAACGTATAAACATGAGTTCTATTCGTAACAGCTCCAGTCTAATTGATTTAGCCTCTAACTGGCTATATGAGCAAGAGATCCTTGCGTCCTCCAGATCAATACCGCCGAAGCATGAAGAGTTAAAATCGAACCCACGACTCCTTTTCCAAACTCCTATAACGGACGGAGGAAGGGAGAACCCTATAATTGGCACTCGAAGTAGGGCAAGAACTACCACCCAAGGGGAGAACACAACAATACCATACCGCTCAGGCAATACAGTAAAGTTAATTAGCCTTACAATAAAGTTAGATACAATTATAGTAATTATAGTGTGTGAATTCTCTTGTATTAATCCGAGAGCAAGATTAAGACAATTATTTCATAAACTGATTAGGACCATTATAAATTTGATTAGAACCATTATAAATTTGATTAGGACTATTACTACCAATATATCAAGGATTTGAGTCCCAAACGCGCTGATTGGAAATTCAATACGTTAGCCAATTCGCAAACAACTTACTTGAACCATGGGAACAGATAGTAATCCATCATTTCTACCGTATTCGGCAGACCAGCTTGAATCACAACAAGAATAATGTTGGGTAAAATGACCGTGACAAAGAGGCTCTGTAATAGAAATACAATCAATAAATCAATCAATAAATCAATCACTGAATGGCTAATTGATTAAATGATTGACAGATAGAAGGATTGTTTAAAAGAGTGTTTGACTTATTGATTGAGAGATTGATTGTTTGTTTGTTTCACTGTTTCATTGATTTGAGGGACTAATTGTTTGATAGAGAGACAAATTGTATGATTGATAGATTGATCGCCATATTGATTGACATTATATCTCACTCGCTGTCTGTCTGTTTGTCTCTCTGTCTGTCTGTCTGTCTGCCTGACTGACTGACTGACTGACTGACTAACTTACTGACTGACTGACTGACTGACTGAGTGACTGGCTTATTTCTTCATTCACTAATTCACTCACTCGTAATTTTTCATTCTCTCATTTGTTCCTTGACTCACTCAGTCACTAAAGAGTTAAGAATTGACTATATTCACTTATTCAATCAATCAGCCTATCTATGAATCAATCAAACAACCAATCAATCAATAAATTAAAAATTCAATCAACCAATAAGAATTTAACCCTCCGGTTCCTCGACGATCAGGCAATGTCAGGGACGTCGTAAGTAACTTATTCACACTCTCATTAATAACTTAAAATCTTTGGACTAATGGAATGATTGCTTGATTGATGTTCTGATACTAACATAGGGATGCAGAGCACTTAGTGTGCCGACCCTGACCATAGAGTTGAGTTTATTGAGAAGAAGAGTGGGAGTGGTGAGCATGAAGAAGACCAAGAACACCAACAAATTACACACGATCTTCAAAATAACCCACTTCGTCCCTTGAATATTCAGATTATGCCTGATCAATTCAATCAATTAATAATAATAATAAAGGGTTAAAGTCCGTTTCCTCATACAAGGATGATGTCAGGGACGTCATTATAATTAGACTTATATTACTTATCTGCCGATTTGTCAAATCAGCATTTAGTACCAGTTTTACAGACAATTGCTAAAAGCTGCATTAATTTAAGTTTTCATTTGAAGTATGCTTTAGTTTATAGTAAATCATGCGAGTATTTATCAATGGCATGCTCTAAACAGATCTTTATTTTATTTGAATGTCTCTATAGCGTAGAAGTAACGTCATGAGGTTTTAAATGATAGATCCTGAGGTGAATTGAACCCTCGTGGGTTTGAATACCAGCCGCGATGATCTGAGAGTAAAATCTCGTACATTCACTGGACTGGTTATAAGGAAAATGGTCTAAATTGCTTAACGGTTTAAACATGTGGTATTAAAAAATGATAGATATGAACATAGTTGATCATTTCACTATAATGCGTGTTTACTCTATTGGCTCTAACTAATAAATGCTACCAAAAATTAAAACATTTGAAGCGACCTCTGATCATATCTAATAATCAAACAAGCAGCCTATTATTTTACGGCCAGTATGGATAATCGTGCTCACCAGTTAATGTCCTCAGGCTCCGGAGCTAGCTCCACTTTCCATCTGTCGATTACCAGAGCATCACTAACCGATGAGCGACGCAATGGTGCAGCCCTTGAGCAGCAAAGCTTTCTGAAATCCTGATATATCCTATCAATCAATCAATCAATCACTCAACTAATCAATCAAATCAATGAAATAATTAATGTAAAAGATAATCAATCAATCAAAGTGAGTGGATAAGCGAAAAAACGTGAAAATGAAAGAGTGAATGATGGAGAAAAGGAGTCAGACTGTTGTGAGAGGTAGACGATGAGTCAGTCAATAAACCAATCAATCATTCACTCATAAACTCACGCATTCAATGAATCAATGAATCAACCAGTCAATAACTCAACAAGCGTTCCAATCAATCAGCCAATCAATTTCTAAATCAATCAATTTATCAGTCTATCAATCGATTGTCCCAACTCTCCATATCTTAGTTAGAAACTAAATGGATAGTAAATTCATTACCATTACTTTCTTTAAATTACCACATCTCTTACATATGTATTGCTTAGAGTATTTCATATTTCAAAATAGGAGAGATGCAAAAAGTTGTTTAATTTCTATTTTAAAAAAAGTAAAAACGCACTATAGTGAATAATCAACTATGTTCATATCTATCACTTTTTAAAACCACATGTTTAATCCGTTAGACAATTTAGACCCTTTTCCGTATAATCAGTCCAGTGAATGTCCGAGATTTTACTCTCAGATCAGCGCGGCCGGGATTCGAACCCACGAGGTTTCAATTCACCTCAGGCTTTGTCATTTAAAATTTCATGACGTTACCCCTACGCTATTTAAACATTCTACATTTATACGTATATTTTTCAGTTGCCCTTCTTTTAAATACTAAAGCTCGATACTATCCATGACAATACCCAGACAAACTATGTATACTGACATTCAAAAAAGCAAGATTTCTCTCAATAAATGAAAACACTAATAATTTACGAAATAATTAGCATAAATTAAATAAAAATTAATTAGTTTAATTAAAACAACTTAGAGTACTTGCTATGCTCATCAAGTCTCGGAGTAATCATAAGACTGGCTGCCAATAGTATATTCGTAAGTTGTATAACTATGGGTCAGCAGGTGCGAGGTTCAAATCCTATGCTAGGCCATCACTGACTGAAGTTGGAGACAGCAAACGACCGTTAACAAAAACCTTTCCTACTCGAGACATGGTATAATCATAGTATAATCAACATAGTATACTTCTCTTCAGCACATTTCTTTTCAGATTGGTTTAGGTGAATTCATGTGTAGTGATGTGTTCTGGAGAGACGTCCCTGACATCATCCTTGAATAATGAGAAAAGAGACGTTAAACCTTTAATAATATTATTATTATTGATATTAATTGAAAGAATGCAAACCTTTTCGCTACGAGATGATCTTCGAAAGTAACGAAAGCTATTCCGATAGACTTTTTGTCCACTCTTTCCTTTTCCTCAAAATACAGCGTGTCGAATTTCTCGAACTCTACCTCGTAGTACTCAATGGCGTCGATCTGTAGCAGTCAGAACAAAACCACGGTGGAGCACACTTGAGGTCACGAAACCGACGTCAAATGTCGGCCTTTGTTAGATTAACAAAAAGGATAGATGAAATAACTTTAATATGTATACTTAAGAAAGAAGGAAACGTTTTTAACAAAAATCAGCAGATAATAACGTCATTCTAAAAGTATTTAGAGAATAATCTCAAACTAAAATTGTTTTTAACAATAATTAACGAACATTAACATGTGATTTAACATTTTTGTAAAATGTTAAATCACATATTAATGTTCGTTAATTATTGTTAAAAACAATTTTAGCCATTTGACCAGCCAACCAAGTATAAAATTCCTATGGCATAATTGCTATCATTTACTATTTTCTTATATTTTTGTGATTTAACATTTTTGCAAAATGTTAAATACGTATTTATACTGGTTGGCTGGTCAAATGGCTAGCAAGCTTACTTGAGAAGCTGGAGGTCATCGGTTCGAATCTCAGCTGGACCAACCCCGATACCAACCCCATTGTGATACGAAAACAGATATTAAAAGAAATAGAGGTCCATGGTTTACAACGCCTCCACTCTTCTCTGTCTTCCGCTTTCCCCTTCATGTCCACATTTGAGTGGGTCTTTTACCACCCCCTCCTCATTTAACGAACGAACTCTTGGAGAGAAAATTTAATAAATGCAGAACGAGAGAATGTAAATGAAATAAAGCTGATACGGGTTTGGCGAGATGTTTGTAGAGGGAGAAGAGAGCGGCGCTTCCCACGATAGGAATCATAAGCAGTCTCCGGCCTGTCTCCCTCTCAATGAATTCTGCTTCCTCTAGGCAGTCTGCTGCCCTCCGTCTTCAAATAATCAATCAAGCAAAAATCAATAAATTTATCAATAAATCCGTCGACATAATAACTGACATCGCCACTGCCTAGAGCTAGTGGCGATGTCGGTAAGATATTCGACTGCGGATCAGTATGTGCCGGGTTCAAATCCTGGGCTCGCCCGTCACTGACATCGCTTTCGAGTGAGGAAACTGACGTTAACATTTGCTTTACCAGCTTTTACCAATTATTCAATCGATTTACAATATTATAAATTAGAAATATTTCTAATAATTAAGAGCGAAGGTAGGCTTATAATTTGAACTAAATGATTTGTCAAACGTCAAGGAAAAGTTCGGAAGTCGATTAAGATCCAAGCTGACAGTTGATAGTATAGCAGAGGAATCAATCATTAAAATTACATTTCCGTGACTTACCTTTTCATATCGTAAACTCTTAGTTTTCTTACGTTGTAGGCCATATCAATATCGAAAACCTGAATACCTTGGTATGCCTCCCTGTGTATAAAATATCAATAACTTTAAAAAACAAGTTAAACCTAAGTTATGCAGCTCAAAAGTAGCTCAAGATATGTGTTCAATGTGTTGTGCTCAGTTGCAGTCATGGATCTAGTATACTATACGTGTATATTATTTATTTATAATTTTTTATTCATTCCTTCCTTTATCACATACATTTCATATGATTTATGACAATAGAGTCTAATTTCAACAATTGAAGAAAAATGTACATGAACGGGAATAAAGGCATTGTTGAGGCACATATATGTACAAAGTCTGCGACTTCCCTGACATTGCCTAGTGGCGAGGAACTCGACGTTAAATTCTTATTGATTGATTGATTGATTGATATTCCAAAAAAATTTGTCGTAGTAACCAAAGTGTGTAAACATAGAACACATAGAACACATAGAACACATATAGGCCTAGTGAGTATAAAATGTACCAGATTAAATCAGTGATTTGTACTAGTTGTACAACGCTGCATGTAACATGCTATTAATCCTGTAGCCTACTGGAAATTTTTTATCTGACCCCACTCCTATTTGCAAACCAATAACTTTCACGTTATTAAAGATATTCACATAAAATTTCTCTATGTTTGGCATAATTGGCTGCTGGTCAAGTTCTGAAATTTCAAGAACATCGGTCAACTACTTGTAACTTTATTGTAAAAATAATGTGGGGTATCAGTTATCAAAGACAGTGTATATATATATATATATATATATATATATATATATATATATGCATGTGTATATATACATGTATATATAAATAAGAACATCCTATATATAGATATATACCATATATACATACCGTATATATATATATATATATATATATATATATATATATATACTGTATATATATATATATATATATATATATATAAGAACATGCATACATATCTGATACAGTATGGGAGAGAGAGGAGTGGAGAAGGTCCATTCATATCCCGACCCTAGTAAAATAGGGATTAAAGGAAGGAAGAAATAGTAGAAGATATGTAAGAACATACTCGAAATGCCTCACTATGAGATGATCTTGAGAGTAGGCTACTGGAATATTCGATATCATTAGTGTCTCAGGAGCCTGAAAGTTGCAAACATTTCAGTGCTGTTAGTTCGTTTAGTTACAAACATATAAAAAACATATATACATGGCATACAGGACATTAATAACATCCGTGTCATACATGTCCTTCATCACATACTGTTCGTGTTACAGAGTTTTCTTGCTTATTTGGTGGTTATGGAATTCTTGTCATTTCCTCCTCTAAAAGTGACTATTAGTAGTCGTTTCCCTTTGATAGAGCATCGACTTCAGCTAGCACGGAATCGCCCGTCACTGACAGCGCTTTCGAGTGAGGAAACTGACGTTAACAGTAGCTTCCTTTTTAAGTTTGGATTTGGCTTTGATTTTCGATGACTTAAGAGTACAGACCTGCTTCTCTGTGATTCTCGTCATGTGGTTGTGGTAACTTCTGATCATGACCAGGATGAGGGCGAGAAGTAGCAGGGCTGTTATACAGTGAATATACAGCACTGGCGAACTATACAACAACAACAACAACAACAACACAATTAAGAGCTGTTATACAGTGAATATACAGCACTGGTGAACTATACAACAACAACAACACAATTAAGAGCTATTATACAGTGAATATTCAGCACTGGCGATCTATACAACAACAACACAATTAAGAGCTGTTATATAGTGGATATACAGCACTGGCGAACTATACAGCAACAACACCAACAACAACACAATGGATATACAGCACTGGCGAACTATATAGCAACAACAACAACAACACAGTTGATATACAGCACTGGCAAACTTTACAGCTACAACAACAATAGAATGGATATACAGCACTGGCGAACTATACAGCAACAACAACAACAACAACACAGTGGATATACAGCACAGGCGAACTATACAGCAACAACAACAACAACACAATGAATATACAGCACTGGCGAACTATACAGTAACAACAACAACACAATGGATATACAGCACTGGCGAACTATATAGCAACAACAACAGCAATACAGTGGATATACAGCACAGGCGAACTATACAGCAACAACAACAACAACAACACAACGGATATACAGCACTGACGAACTGCACAGCAACAACAACAACACAATGGATATACAGCACTGGCGAACTATACAGCAACAACAACAACAACACAATTAAGAGCTGTTACACAGTGGATATACAGCACTGGCGAACTATACAGCAACAACAACAGCAACACAGTTGATATACAGCACTGATGAGCTAAAGAACAACGACAACAATAGTAATACAATGCAAGCATTAACGCTCAAAAAGAGCATTCGATCGAATAACAAATTAATCCCTTCAAAGAAGGCTATGATCATTTATCCATACTTTAATTTATCCTATGGCAAGGGAATGATATGGATTCTGAGGTGAT
This sequence comes from Enchytraeus crypticus, assembly GCA_905160935.1. Classification (NCBI taxonomy): domain Eukaryota; kingdom Metazoa; phylum Annelida; class Clitellata; order Enchytraeida; family Enchytraeidae; genus Enchytraeus; species Enchytraeus crypticus. Next base: position 1,814,585 of record CAJHZI010000528.1, read on the forward strand.
TTCCCGTGGTCTTCCCTAGTTCTTGCTTAGTCAGCTCTTACGACGAATGCAGTTTACCGTTGGTCTATTCTTTAGTATATATAGTGACTGTGTATGTTGATTTTGGTCTATACAATACAAATTACAAGAAATAACTGCACTCACTTCGGATGAAGATTGGACATTGTCGTCTTGCCATAATTATAGGCCTCTGTGCATAAAAATACACAATAGTAATCATGCAGCCTAGCTAAATAAACTCAAGTAAAAGTAAAAGTAAACATGCAATATAGTGAAATGATCAACTATGTCGAAATCTATCACTTTTAATACCACATGTTTAAGCCATTAGGCAATATAGTGCATTTTCCGTATAACCAGTTCAGTGAATGTCCAAGATTTTACTCTGAGATAAGCGCGGCTTGGATTCGAACTCGCGAGAGTTCAATTCACCTCAGGATCTGTCTTTAAAATTTCATGACGTTACACCTACGCAAATTGAGACATTCTAAATGTTACAAAAATGTTTAACTATGCAGCCAAGTTAAACAAACATAAGACTGTGTCTCTAAATTAGCCCAAGATTGTATTCAGCTTCTCTAAACAAATACAAGAATGTTTAATCATGCAGCTAAAGTTAAACAAGATCTCACGCACCCATTCTGCCCTGAGTGATGTTGACAGGCATGATGATGAGGAGGCAGACCACGCAGGTGATGGCCATGTAGGTGATGAGGTAGCGTTGAAAGGTCTGAAAGTGAACTGCGTCCTCACCTACCTTATCCTCTATATCGTCGTCACTGTTTGATTTGTAAATGTATCAATCAATCTATTAATCCAGTCAATCAATATTTACATTAATCAATATATATTTATTGAATTATATATTTATTATTAATTATATATTAATTATTAATTATTCAATATTACATCAATATATATAAATCATAATTGAATCAATACATTTTCCGGTATTTAAATAATAAAACTAGTGAACGGTTAATAAATCAATCCAGAAATTTATTTAAAATAAATTAGTAAATATACCGAGTGATAATATAATCAATCTGTTAGTCAATCATGTCATGTATTCACTAAGTCTACTTATCAAATAATTAATCAATCAATCATTCAAGTAATCAATCAATCAACCTACTAATCAGAAAATACAAGTACAGGAACGCAATAGAATACTCTTACATTTAAATCAAATGTAATTAATGCTAGAGTGTAATCCTCACGTTTATTAAAATTTAATTAATTAAATACTAATTCCAATTCGTGTACATGCCACTGGTACATTAATGTTAGTTTATTTTCTTCGTGACTAATTAGCGTGCTGCCTGTAAATGCAAAAATTATTTAAATTAAATTTAAGGATCTATTTAAAATTTTAACTGTTGAAAACAATGAATAAGAACATTGGAAATAATTCTGTTCAATTTCTCACTAATTTACCAATAAATACTGAAATGATTAACTTGATTACATTATTTTTAACCTGCTTTGGAGTGAAGATAACGGTTCCTGAATACTTCATAATAGATTATCAAAAACTTCAAGGGCAATGGCAATACTTTATATTCAAAACTGTTTTACTTTATATTCTACAAATCGGTAGGTACAACGTTCAAATACTCGTCCGTCACCAATGTGACTTTGAAAACTGACATTAACTTTTACCGACAACTATTTAGCTTGATTTGGTTACCAATCCCAAAAGGCTGATGTTAGCGTCATATTCCTCACTCGCAAGCGATTTCAGTGACTAGAGAGCCCAGGATTTGAACCCTTCACATATTGATCCGAGGTCGGGTACCTTACCGACATCGCTGAAGCCATGTCATGGACCGGCTGATGTGTCAGAGATACTTCTTCTTCTTTAAGTGCCGTGCCTGTTCCAAGCCTGGGCGGTCATGGTCATATTCCTTCATATGTCTCTGTTCATTGTTGCTCTGATCATCTCTGTTTCAGCTAACTGCATCCATTTGCTAAGACTCTTAATAAACGTCATTCGTTGTCGACCCTTGCATCTTTTTCCTTCTATTATTCCTGTCACTACGGTATTTTCAACTATTTTGTTCCGCATAATGTGTCCGAAAAATTTCATCTGTTGTCGTCGTATTCGGTTCAAAAGGTCACGACAAGTTGACATTCTTTGTAGAACATCTTCATTTTTAACGTGGTCTTTATAAGATATACGTAGCATTCTTCTATAGAACCACATCTCTGTTGCCTCAAGTTTCGATTCCATTACAGAAGAGATTGTCCAAACTTCACTTCCATATAACAATATTGGTTGAATGTAGCATTGAAGAAGTCTTTTTTGGTATCAATTGATAATTCATGGCTTCTAAAATCTTTGACATTCTGTTATATGCCTCCTTAGCCATGGCTATACTTCTGTTTATTTCCTTGTCACATTTCCCATTTTGATGAATAAGTGACCCTAAATATATGACTGATTCAACTTGTTTGACATTTTGACCTCTTACATTGATTAAGCATGGCTGTGGCATTTTTAGTTTGCTGACTGTCATGCATTCTGTTTTCTTCATATTTATAGATAATCCACTAGCCTCACTATGATATGTTACAATATCCAACATTTCTTGAAGTTTGTCTCTCGAGTCGGCAATAAGAACTATGTCATCAGCATAACGAATATTATTAAGATTGTATCCTCCAATTACTAATCCTTTTATTTCACTGATATTCCTCATTATATTTTCACTATATAAGTTAAAAAGATCTGGTGACATTACCCAGCCTTGCCTTACTCCTCTCTTAATTTTGCAAAAGCTACTGTACTCGTTCTCATATCTCATTGCATCTTCTTGATTCCAGTATAAATTCCTAACACTTCTTATGTCTTTGCCATCTATATCCAATTCATGAAGAAGATCAATCAATTTGCTGTGTCTAACTTTGTCAAAAGCTTTGGTATAATCAATGAAACAAAGGAATAGATCCTTATTTAATTCTATGGCTCTTTCACACAGAATTCTTAGAACGAAAATAGCATTCCTTGTACCGGAATCATCCATAAAACCATATTGCATGGGATTTATTTCAGGTCTAATTTTATTTCTCATTCTCATTAGCAGAATTCTTAAATAGATTTTAATGACTACACTCATTCGACTTATAGTTCTGTGCAGTTCACATTGTACCGCACCAGGTTTCTTCGGTAATGCAATAAATATCGATCTCAATAGATCTTTAGGAAATTCGCCATTGTCATAAATGTCGTTTGCTATTGACGTGATCTGTCAGAGATACATCAGCAGATAAATATAAATTAATTAATAAAGATAAGCATAGCTCACTTACATCTAATTATGTATCTCTGCTAATAGTAATAATGAAATTTTACCTGATTTGAAAGAGTAGAACGATCCAGTGACACATATTCTACAATTAACAAACGCATAATTTTTAGTTGGTAATCATACCGGTAAAACTATACAAACAAGTTTACTTCTCGCATTAAATTAACATCATTTAATCTGGAGTTAAGTATTTTAGCTTATATGATTGAATGAGAATGTCTGTAGCATAAGGTATACCACCAGAAACGGTTCGTGTGGGATTCAAATCGACGATCTCTTAATCAGCTGGTGAAACGTTGGCCATCCCATCGGCAAAAAGGAGTAGAAATAATAATCATAATAAGTTTCCCTTGAGTCCTAGATTAGCTACGGTCGAGAATAGTAGGAATTACAATATTAAACTCAATTACTAGTTCCAACTAATTACAAGCAAAGGTACAGCAGTCCAGTGTCAGTTATTGCTGTAAAAGATTGAGCAGGTTAAGGCTTCTGGGAGGCAGGAGAAGTCACTGCTTTGATGTCCTTGTAACTAGACGGGAAGGAAAAGTTTGTCAGTGACGGGAAGACCTCTGGATTTGAACCCTGTTGATCAACTGTCGAGAGTACTGATAATGTGTTATGATAAAATAATAAAAATATAACAATAAGCTGATAATAACCTGTCTTGCTATATATAATAATAATAATAATAATAATAATTAATAATAATAATAATAATGTATCGTTTTTATCAAACCCCAGGTTCTTTACACCGGGGTAAAAATTTTAAAAATTAAAAAAATTAAAATAATAATAATAATAATAATATGTACAATAAAACACGATCAAAAAATTAATAAAACTTAACGTATGTTTCCACGTCCCATGACGATGTCGGGGATATCTTCCATAAAGGAAAACCGCAAGGAACTGGAACGACCGGAACCGTAACCGTCCGGTTCCTCACCAATGGCGAGGAACCATTTTGCGCCTAAACCACCTTTTCTTTAACTCCCTTTACTTTGGACTGAATTTCTGGATTTTGGAATGTGCACCGTTTTGGACCTTCTTTTTTTGCTCGCCGGCTTGATTTTGTCTCAATAGTGCTCGATGTTGTCATTGATGACTGTAGCACTCTAATTGTTGTTATTATTGTTAACCGGACGTTAAATTCTTATTGATTTATTGATTGATAAAGCTGTACAATATTTTGATAAGTAAGTCAAACATAAAATGTATGTTATAGCGCAACCTTGTCTTCTTTCCATGTTTTGCTATCCACTGATTTGCGCTGGGCGCTGTGATCATTTTTCTCTTTCGTTGATTTCACCATTTTATCCTCCAGCTCACCCCCGTAGAGTGTCTCCCAGCTGTGCGCACAAAATAACTTTTCTAGATTTGAGATCACTTCCTTAATTAGTCGACACTAAGCATCGCTTTCTCTGATCAAGAAGCTGCAGTATTTGTAATTGTACTTCTCTTAATTTTAATTTCAGTTTGCGGTCTTTAGCTACAGTTTTTACAAATATATTTTTATAGTTCATCACGTAATCAAGCAAAAGATAAACAAACTATTATATCCATCATTAAACAAAGCAACGATTCCAAAAATGTAAACTTTTAAACAGAAGCACTCGTAGGCCTATCATAAATCATTTTTAGAATTTATTTTATAAATGCTTTAAACTTTAATTTGAATGCCCTTATAGTAAGTCGTCGAAAGAATTTAGTCCTAAGCGAATATGTTATGATGTCATGGAATTGGGCTTTAAATATTTGAATCAGTTCTTTTGATTTAAAAATTAGAAATAAAATGTACAAAAAGACAAAATCTGCACGATTGCGATGCAACTGATTTTAGAGAAGTTTTGTGAAAAAACGCTAATCAGTAATCAGATGTTATTCAATAAACGAATCAGTAAATTTAGCCACCCGTTTTGTGATCAGGAGGGGAAATTGAGAACGTATAAAATATGAAGCATTAGATACTCACATGTTATACTCATGCGCGTGACGTCGCTTACTATGTCTGCAATGAAACAAAGGGAAAGGTACCTCACTTTCAATCAAATGACCAGAGTATATGCCTTCAAACTTGATTTATACTAGATGAGGATTTGATCTGC